>CAHIKZ030002882.1:0-173221 GCA_903632075.3 Acanthosepion pharaonis
TTTTCCTAAGATAAACATTTCACACCTGCTGTTCAGGACTTGTAGACATTTGTTAATGGGAGAGTATGAGGCTTATTAAACTCATATTAATGAAACGCAAGTACAAATTAATGGTATTAGTTGTGTGGGGTTTGTAAGTGGGGAGAACTTGTTTTGTCTCTAGACTTAAAATTCGAATCTCTGACTTTTGTCTCGACCTCGGCAACTAATCGCATATACGCAATTCTTTTTGGTCACCAACTAAGTACACTAGTTGAGTCAACGACCGAAGTGCAACGATTCTGAAGTAGATAATATATTTTTTGTTTTTTTTTTTTTTTTTTTAGATGTGGCCTCATCATTGAAGGTTATGCACTGATTTACTGTGAACAGTCCTCATCTTGGTTGCTATCGTCACAACGTTTCAGTCGTCGTACCACCCGATCTTCTTTATATGTAGACAGGAATTTCGAGCCGAACACTTTATTCAATTTACGAGGATAAATGGTTCCCATTCAGCGATGTATCCTATATATGAGTCTAGTGGTCACAATCTCTCCATTTAAAAAAATTAAAATCACTGAGTAAATTGCTCTCATTCTAATGTCCATTCTAGACGATTGGTCTGATGGGACTAACTTTGGTATTTAATCACATTTTGTGCACTTAGTGAGGACCGAACTTTTAAAAAGAATACACTAACAACAGTTTTAACTCGAGTACTTATTCATTTTTACAGTTAACATCAAATTCACTTGCGCTTAGCGTCTAGCAGGTTTGTTCTCGTAAATAATTACTACTGTAGTGATTTCGACTCTCAGTGGGAGCTTCATAACTATACCCTTGTACCAGACGAGGCCAAGCACAATAAATATCGATCTAGAGAGCACTTTGCAGTCGTGGTTAGCATGTTAGTTGTCGCGGACTATTTTTGTTGTAGAGTAGCGGGTAATAGCCTCATCCTGCTAGGTGTTGTTACCGGGGTTTATGTAGCAAGTAACTATGTACATATAAGTTTTCCTTTTTCTAGACTGGTTTTGCCAGCCAAGGCTAGTGATCCTAGTCTACCCTGCTATTTAACCCATAACGATTCATACCATTTCCAAAACACATTAAGCACGGCTTTCATGCAAGCATACTTAAATATACAATGTGATGTCTTAAAAATAAATGCTTATTTCAGGAAACCTCTTTATTATTTTCCTATTTTCAAATTTCATGAATAATTTTTCCTTATTAGAATTTAAAATGTGACTCAACGTTTCACTTATTCAACGAGTGAACTCGGAAGTTAAAAAAACGGTTGAGAAACACTGGTTTAAATTGACATTTCCTTCCGTCATATAGCATAGTTCGTATTTTCTTTTACCAAAATTATAATCTATAATTAAAGATTAGGTACATAGAAAACTTTAAACTGACACCACGAAGATATGTCTATAGTGTCTCCTTAAAAACTATCTCTGCAGTTTAATGGCCCTGTTTCTTGTCTTGTACGTTCATTGCTGACACACGAATATGACTCATTTGATTTACTAATTTCGTTTCCGCTTCGCCTTCTGTTGCTTTTTTGTAACGACCTTACAACCACACCAAAATCAAGGCATTTATGAATGGAATGATTATAGTAGGAATACACCAAGAAGACTTGTTGACCAACGATATTTACCCGAATTTTTAATCTAGTCTGTCTGCTGTTCAAAGTCGGAGATATAGAAATATTTATTTATCATAAACTAAGGCTTTTTGTTTAAACTCTCGCATTTTTTCAAACCCATCATATCCACCGGAAGTATTTCGTCTTTCACACCGCAAGTCATTAACTGGAATGGTATGTCGATGAAGTGGGTAACATCTTCAATTGGGTTAATTTTTCTCTTTTTCATTGAGAGAGAAATAGATAGATAGATAGATAGATAGATAGATAGATAGATAGATAGATAGATAGATAGATAGAGAGAGAGAGGTTGATAAGTGGATGGGTAGAACATTGAAGTGCAGTATAAAAGCCACACTCTATTAAAATGATAACAACATCTCAGGAAATATTGCAAATAAATAAAAAATCATAAAATAAAATAAAAAGTTCGCAAAAGTTTTCAGAAAATAAAAAACAAAAAAATTAACTTAAAGACTATTTATTGATAAAAATTTTGATAAATAAAATAGTTTACATTGCTTTTTTTAACATACGAATTAACGAACCCGTTTTTTTATGTAGAGCCTTTATCTTTTAATCTAAAATTAATTCTATTAGGCTTAATAAATAGTTCTCTACTTAAGGTCAAATCACACTGCGTGCCCATTCAAACATGCTTAGTATTAAAATGTTTAACTATTGAAGGACCCTATGCCGAACTGAGCAATGCTTAATAAATAAGTTGTTATATTGAGTACATAAATCGTATACGACGAAAGTCAAAAATTGTCCTCACTCTTGTCTAAAGATATATTATTATGCGAAAATACGGATAATTTTTGACTTACCTTCGTACACACTCGCTCATCAACCCAAAATCTAACAGGCATATATATAATCTAAGCCCCATTTCCTGTCAAGTTAAACAATGGCTGTAGCAAATTTCTACGATTACTATCGGAGCTGGAGTTTAGCCAGTGTTCAGTCACTTATAATTCTTTTTCTTCTTTATCATTAATCATGACATGCTAGGAACAAGACCATTTTTTTCAAGATATCTGTTGATGAAACCAAGTTTTAAGTAAGCACAAGAAACAATAACGAAACTCGGTTGGCTGTTTCTGTTTTCCCTGTAAAAAGTGACACATACACACGCACACACGCACACATACACACACGCACACACACGCGCGAGCGCGCGTACAAAAACTGGAGTTATTCTGTTTAATCTCGACAAGAAAATGGTTTCTGTAGCTTTGTCTTGAAATCAAAGTTTTCTCTTGTCCTCCTAGTGAGAAAAAAATGTCTGTATTTTCTCAGGCGTTCAAAGCTGGGTTTTTTTTTTTTTTTTTTTGGTCGGTGTGCAACTAGTGTAACGGATACAGACGCGAAAAAGAAGCGAGCTGGGTTCAAATTTCAGTCTGATTGTTGTATTCAATTTGACACACAAAAATCTGTCTCTTCTCTCATCCGTCAATAGATAAAAAAAAAAAAGTAGGGCAGACTGTGTTATCTAGCTTTGCATAGCATTCTATCTAGGAAGGTTGAACCCAAAACCAGCTTAAAGAGGGAAAGGATTTATCAAGCTCTCTTGCCCTACAATACACACATTAACGGTGCACATACAACTAAAATGGGTTACAGGACTTGTGATCGTAAAGCTGTTTTGCTTTTAAGATGAATTTAAGGAATTTGGGATTACGGACTGCAAAATCCTTACTATTTAAATGTTCATAATATTATTTTATCCATAGAAACAATTTTTTTCTTCTAAATTTGAAATCATCATGACATTATTACTATACATTGATCGTTTTTATCGTTCTTGTTTTTGTCAAAATGTTTCGATTGATGAACACTACGGTCTTCCTCAGGTATCTATCGCATTCGGTACCTTGCCAGAGAGATGTTGAATAAAACGATTGATTTATTCTTCTGGGGTATATTTTTGCATTCCATCGCTTGGTGAAGGAGTAAAGTTCATCTGAGGTTGTGGGTTCAATCTTTGGATTAAGCAATACAGAAATATATATAGACTGCACCCCCACCAAAGAAATTTGACATAATTTAAAATGTGAATATCTGAGTAACTACATGTTCCAGGCAAACGAAATCAAATAGGGTTTAAAAGATTTCTTTATCAAAATTCGAACGAGATATTCACAGGAATGTAAATTTTATAACCAATTTCACAAATATTTAATATGCGTACTATGACACGACACACGTCAAGTCAGTAGTCCAGCACCTGCTAAACACGCTGTAACTTGTTTCTCGTAACATTCTCCAGAGCCTCAGTGATTCTCTGCTGAAGTTCCTCTAGGCTTGTAGGAAGAATGGGGATATAGACCTGTCCTTTCACTTAACCCCCATAGAAAAAATTCACAACGTGTTAAGTCAGTGAACATGGATGGCCATTCCAACAACACATTATCATTATCACTGGTACGACCTGGTCCATCTTCCTGATAGCTTCTCATTGAGATAAGTCCCACAGTCAACTTAGTCTTTACATATTTTGGTAAAATTTGAGATTTGAGCGAGAATTGGCTGTGATATTAGACTACAAAATGATGTCAATTTTGGGGAAAAACCTGCATATGCTTATATATATTTATATATTATTACTTCAAACATTATTATTAGTGGATGCTAGTATTTGAAATAGATGCCCCATCTTTATATATTTATTTTAAACTATGTGTATTACGTCGATCAGACTGAGCATTCGAATAATTTTAATAAAGAAAATGTACGCTCCGGCGGGGATCGAACCTGCGCCCACCATTTGTAGGTGAAACCAACGTTTGAGCTGTCGTTTTTATCGCTCGGCTACAAAGTTCTATTTTTCCCTCTTATGGAAAACACACTTCCTTATTTACATATTTTTTCTCGAAAAACCTATATTTGTTTTTGTATCGGGAAATGTAAACAAATCAATTTTTCAGTGACGTGCCGTGGCTTCTACAAGTATTTTTACGGCAACTGTTTTGATGAGCTACTTTTGCTGGTTCCCATACTGTATGAATTTAAGCGAGCGAGGCTGGCATCTCGGTCCCACCCTTTCACTTTCTAAACAGTTAAATGTAACCATCTCTTCTACTCAAACAGCTTCTTCTCTCGCACTTCCTGTCTGTGGAACTCCCTTCCCCTTGCTTGCTTCCTCGATAACGAAAATCTTCAAATATTCAAGTGTAATGTCAATCGACATCTGATACCTTGATCTTGTTCCCCGTCCTTTTCTGTATCCTTTCCTCAAACACACCTCTTTACTCTTGTTCTCAATCCTCTGTAACCCCTTGCATGCTAGTGGCACTCCGCCTTGCTTGGGTGAATTAAAAAAAAAAAAATCAAAAAAAAAAAGGTCATTTGCCTGTCTTTGACAAAATTTATACGACAGATTTGTGCACCTGATTAGTTTATAAATATCGTTAAATACAATTTTGCATGTGAATGAATTTTTTATTGTTATGTTAAAACTTATTTAATTTGGATGTTTTTTTATTATTATAAATAGAAAAAATTGTTTGGTTCATCGTTGGGACTTGTTTACATAGCCCTTTATATATATTAAAAACGTAAATTGCATCCAGTGACTCTGACCCAAATTTTGGATGATCAAAATTTGGAAATTTTTTAACATTTTAATTATTTACTGAGACATCCGGAAAACACAAGGCATGTTCAAAGAAATCTTTTACCCACTATTTTTTTAAATAATGGGTTAGTTTTGAAATACCAATCACATTCTTGGAGCATACAAGGTAATTTTTCGTGTATATGGTAAACGAAGAATATAAATAGTGTAAATAATAATGTAAATAGTGTGAATAGTCAGTATTTTAGTTGAAATTCTAACATCTAATCAGAAAAAAACTATGCTCTTTATATAACAATCAATTTTAAATTAAATTTTCAGTGTCAGAACAGAATGGAAAAAAACTCTTCGAAAAAAATTAATTAAACGGAAAGCGTTACCCGACATTAACTAAGGGAGAAACTTTGTAAATATATTTAATAACCTGAAAACATTAATAGATTATATATTACAATGTTTTTAAAATTTGTTTCTTGTTTTCATCTTCTGACCTTATATTCAAACGAAGGATTTTTTAGTTGAAAGCTCCGGCCTTCTAAAAAATAATAGTTGAAATTCAAACTAACCTTTTAATCCATTTTGGGTGGATTGTTTTAATATAAAAGTTGTTTTCAATATTTCAGGTCATTGTTCAACAAAACACAAAAACTTGCAGTTTGAGTTACTAATGGAAATAATATTTAATTGAGGCGTGGCACGTGGAACGAGAAAAATCTGCCCAGATGGACAAAATTTGATTCACTCTAACGAAATTCCAAAACAAATCACCTCAAAAAACACAAAATAAAATAAATAATTGTTTGTTCTTCATTTTGAAATATAGAACTTGTGTAAATGTTATTATAATATTGTCAATTGCAAATATATTTTTTTTTTAAGTGGGCTATAGACCCGCAAAATATTTAAACAAAGTCGAATGATAATGTTTTGTTCGTTAAAGGTTTAGGATCTCGTTTCCAAATTTAAAAATTTTTAGAAAAGAACGACATTGAGTAAAAATTTATTGTTTGTTTTTTAAACATTTTGTTACTGTCTTATTTAATACTGTATAATAGTTTCATTTAAAATTTTGATGAGACCATGTTAATGTTCTAACTGATAAGAAATATTACAACATTGTAATTCAACAAGTATTTGTGTGTGTGTTTGTGTGTCTGTTGTTAATAGAAACGAATATTATGCATTCTTTTCTTGAAATGATTATTTTAAAATTAAAAATTGTTTATAAATTTATCGAGGAATAAAGAAAAGGAATGTTTTATACAATAGAGTCAACTTTATTATAAATGATTAAATTTTTTGCTTTTTTGTCTTTTATGTAAACGGAGTGATTACCTGGTAGGTCAAAAAATTATTAGTAGTAATTTTGTTCTATTATGTAGATATTAAAAATCGTGGCTGGCAGTTTCTCGGGTTGGGTTTTTGAGAATCTTTACAATCCTATTTCGTCAGTTCAATTTATTTGGAAGTTCCAGTGCTATGTTTTTTTGTTGGATTTGATGTTATGTTAGAAATGGTTAACAACTCGATAAAAAATGTCACTTGGGGGTGCCAGACAAATTTTAAATAAAAAAATGTTTACTTAAATCTTTTTTTTTTTAAAAATTGCCAACAAAGTGAAGCAATTAACAAATACATAATAAGAAACAAAGAGTTTATTTAACAAGATATCACTTTAAATAAAGATTCAGACTGTCTAACGATATTTTTCATTTATTGGAGCGGATAAGAACGACCCTTCTAACGAAATCGGGATAGATGATCCGTTTGATATCGATATGAAAGAGATTAGAACAAATACGAATATAGATAAGAACCTGATAGAATGTACAGATGCAGAAAAACAGACATACACTACGTCAGATATTATAATGCAAATCAATGTGGCTTTAAAAAAAAATTTCTTAACTCAATGTTTGGCATAAAACTAAGATTTGATTCCTGTCCTAAGAATTGTTTCTTTTCATTAGACACCTCCTCATTTCTAATCAACAGGTTTTTTCTTGCGTGCTAGTGCCAAAAATAACCTTGCTTGTTGTGAATGTGTTTTAATATATATATATATATATTTATATATATATATATAAAATTATTTTGAAAAAATTTCTCTCTCTCTTGAGGACAAATTAGAATATATAAACGTTTTATTTCTATATGATAAAAGTTAAAAAATAATTCCATATGGATACGAATTTCTTTGAGGAAAACCTTAGTTCAAATTTAATATCCATTACATTCAAACGAAATTCCCCGCCTTGGGAAAGGTATTAAATTATCATTTTCCCCAGTTTACGGCTAAATAGTAGGATTTTGAGTTCTGTACCATTGATTTTAATCTAAAATATAAAAAGTTGGCAATATTGAATTGGTAAAAATTTTTCGTCAGTCGCTGATTTGGAAAAATAGATATAATTCGCCTGACTGACTGAATCTAACATTTGAATTTACCGGATTTAATATATATTCTATATTAAAAATAGTAACACTTATAACAATTTGATATCATATAAAAATGAAAAATAAAATGAAGTGCAACAATTAAATAAATAAACATAAAAGTTATTGATCATAGAAATATATACAATATACCTGAAGAAAGAACAAATAACATATTTCAAAAGTATTAATGGATTTTGTTTTTAATCTGACATTTTTTTTACTTCAAACGTCATTTTTTTAGTGTACATCCATATTACTGAGTAAACTCCCTGTATAGTGGATTACACTTAGTTAAGCGTTTACTCGAATATGCATATCCACTAAAAATATCGTTTGAAGTAATAAAAAACGATAACAAATAAAATAATGGATATAACCGAAGCACAATAATTATTTTTTTTAAATTTTACATGTTAATATTGGTTCCTTGACATCTTATAACTTTCATCAGTATTTTATTTCATTAACTGAGTTTGACTTGTTTACTATTGAATTATGCTTTACAATGTGTCTGGACCTGAATTCAAATAGAAGAAAATTTGTGCCAAGAACTTATAGTTTATTCAAGAAAATTTTGAAATTTAGTAGATTTAGAGCGATTTATTTTTGAAGACAATAAGCCAAAATAAGTTTGCAATCAATTAGTTACTAACCAGAGAAAATGGTACTTAAAGTTATTACCTAGGAAGTCTGGTATTGCTTTCTAGCTGAAGCGAACAGTTAATTTTGTCCTTGCCTATTTTGTTCCTGCTGTTGCTGTACTAAACAAAGTTTTGGAAAATTATTATTCGACGCCTAAGGTTATATTCCAGTTTATACAGGCCTGTGCAAACGTATGTATATAGTAATGAAAAGCAAAACGTGCACAAAACATTAAATTGATTATACAAGCACATCAATAATAAACATATCGATCCCTCAAATGTTTAAACTTTTTGCCCCCGTCTTTCAAACATTTCTCTTTACCTGCAAAACATTTATTATCATTTATTAAAAAATAAAAATTATGAAAATAAAAATATTAAAAATGATTTTAATGAATTTTAGTATTAAATGAATCGTAGAACCAATATTGTAATACTGGTATAATACTTACTGTATACCTACTTTTGCAGCTCCCTGTATATTGTTTTAATATTTGAAAAATGAATTCTATTATAAACGAAATGGATTGAAACCTATAGATAATTTTTCGCCTCCTTGTATATATGTATATATCAGGCCCAGACTAAAAATAGATGAACTTTCTAAAGGCAAGCAGGTTATTTACTCTTTCACGGCCGACACATATGTCTTTAATGACAACGTCATCCTGATTCATGACGATGTCGCCTTGAGGCAAAGGAAATGACGAGATGTACACACGACAGTTTCATTTTTACTCTTTGTAACTATTTTCATTTTAGAGAAGTGGGGAAATATGGATTCTGAGGAGGTCAAAGGTAAGTGTGAAAAAAAAAGGGTTAACGGAAGAAAGGTGTTCATTAATTCAATGTCAGATTTGAAATTTCTCTGTAAACATTGTTCTATTTTTTCTTGACTCATCCTTTCTGGCTTTATTCTTCCGCGTTGGTTTCTGTCTTCCTGTCTTTCAATTTCTTTTATTATTATTATTATTATTAATCCTTGATTCGTTCATTTGTTTGTCTTCCTGTTTTGTTTTTTTTTTCCTTTTTCTTTTTCAAGTCTTTTTTTACGCACCTTATGCTTCCTTTCTAGGTCATTTTTAAAGAAAGATGTCAAGTTAAATGTGTCTGTTACTTTATATGACTAATTTCAACAAGATTCCAATGACACTCCAAGAAAAACGTGACAGAAAAAGCAACTATCCACAACTGATCATTTAAAAATAAATTAAGTATGTGCGAGTTTTGATTAACGCTAAACAATCATAACTTGGTAAATAACTTGGAGTAGGAACAAAGTCAGACCAGTTTTGAAATTTTGACACTATCTACTTCCAGGCAAGATACAGCACATAGCATTTGAGAAATGTTCTAAAGATTCTAAATGTCCGATTGCAAAGCCACATAACCGTTTTCAAGTTAATTTTTTTCTTTCATTCCTTTACTTCTTTTTCTTCCTTTACTTCTTTTTCTTCCTTTACTTCCTTCTTTCTTTTGCTTTATTTTCCTTCTTTCTTTTCCTTTTCTTTCTTTTCCTTTTCTTCTGTTTCCTTTTCTTTCCTTTTCTTTCTTTCTTTTTCTTTTTTCTTTCTTTCTTTTTCATTTTTTTCTTTCTTTCTTTTTCATTTTTTCTTTCTTTTTCATTTTTTCTTTCTTTTTCATTTTTTCTTTCTTTTTCTTTTTTTCTTTCTTTTTCTTTTTTCTTTCTTTTTCTTTTTTCTTTCTTTTTCTTTCCTTCTTTTTCTTTCTTTTTCTTTCCTTCTTTTTTCTTTCTTTTTCTTTCTTTCCTTTTCTTTCCTTCCTTTTCTTCCTTTTCTTTCCTTCCTTTTCTTTCTTTCCTTTTCTTTCTTTCTTTCCTTCCTTTTCTTTTCTTTCTTTCCTTTTTCTTTCTTTCTTTTTCTTTCTTTCCTTTTCTTCTTTCTTTCTTTTTTTCTTTCCTTTTCTTTTTTCTTTCCTTTTCTTTTTTCTTTCCTTTTCTTCTTTCTTTCCTTTTCTTCTTTCCTTCCTTTTCTTTCTTTCTTTTTTCTTTCCTTCCTTTTCTTTTCTTTTCTTCTTTCTTTCGTTCTTTCTTTCCTTTTCTTCTGTCTCTCTTTTTCTCTTTCTTTCTCTAGCAGACATTTACCTAGAACAAGTAAGTAATCTGAATTCTCAGAATATGGATTCTTTTGAAAATGCTTGAAAGACAGGGCAAAACAGAATAACCAGTTATTGCTTAACACTCGTCAAAACTCGATCGACTAAAGTAAAATTCAGTATACACAATTTTTACTTTCCTCAATCGAGTTCTAATGTAGTGCATAGCGATATCTGATTAGCTTATTGGTTTTTTTTCTCTTCCTTGTTCTTAATTTCTTATTGCTAATTACCGCAGCTGTTATTGTTGTCTTCCCCTCTTTGTCCCTTTTATATCCGTTTGTGTTGTCGTAATGACATTCTTTTACCTTTTAGTAAGATCTTCAATTTTGAACAAAATATTCACCATCTTACTGCAAAGTTTTCTGTCATCTTTCAAGTAAACTTCAGGAATCCATCTTCCCAGATTTTTTTCTTCCTCAGCAAAGAACTGTTCTAAGTGAATTTTTGCAGTCTTTTAGAGAAGTAATACTTTTTCTTTAATTAAGACTTTTGTACTACATCAGAATGCTGAGGATATCATGGACAGATCATTTGAACAAGGAAGAAGTTATCAGAAAAATGAAAATGAAAAGGACGCTTGTATTTAGAATAAGAGACAGCCGAAATTTCTGAGATATATAATGAGGAAAGAGAGCATGGAGAATTTGACACTAACAGGGCATATTGAAGGGTAGAGGTAAACATCGAATAACCTGCCTAACAAGATTGTGGAAATGGCTAGCAGAACAGGTAATGGGAATGATAGTAAAGAGACAAATATTACTTAAAGCTACAACGGATAGGAACGTGTGGAGAGTCATAATTGCTTGACATGGTACATAAATGATATCATAGATATCATCTACAGCTGTTACTCATTATTTTATAAAGTCTTCACGTGATATCTTCGACGACATGAACAATAATCTCCAATGCCTTTTTTTTTTGAGTAACAATTTAAATTTATCTCTGCATATATTTTTCGTATTTACTGCGTCAGTATAAATGTGAATGAAGGTTTTGAGTTGTTCATTTAATAAATCCTCACAAGAGACATAAATGGCCTCTAAATCGGACCGTGTTTCCACATAAACGGCATCTAAATCGGACCGTGTTTCCATGTAAGCGGCATCTAAATCGGACCGTGTTTCCACGTAAAGCGGCATCTAAATCGGACCGTGTTTCCACGTAAAGCGGCATCTAAATCGGACCGTGTTTCCACGTAAGAGGCATCTAAATCGGACCGTGTTTCCACGTAATTTCCACGTAAACGGCATCTAAATCGGACCAGAATTCCACCGAAGGACTCAAACCTTCATGTCGGAACACTTCCGCTGTGGTTTGACCTAGAGAGTTTTGTGCAGTAGAGGATAAAAAAAATACGAACTGATACCTAACGGAAATGTAGACGTTATTTATTTATTTAACACCGAACTGAATTTCTAACCATTCAGCATTAATGACGATCGTGGCAATAGTAACTGATATGTGCGAGTAGCCTAAGGGTTGTTAGCCCGGAAAGTGGAGTCGGCGAGCCGATTTAAAATTCCGAATTAGTCTGTTGTATTCACTTTTAGCACTAATACCTTTGAGAAAGACATGTATCATTATTTTCTTTCTAACTTTGTTAAAGAAAACTAAATTCCAAAGCCGCGGAGAACGTGGGAAACTACTTCATCATCTTTCCAAAGAATGCATGGCTATTCACATATAGCAGAATCTGTGGAGTGCGATGATCGCCTACATCCTGAAGGGATATAGCATTAAAAAAACAAAGCTATGGAAATCTTGTATTTAATTAAACAACATTGTGTCATTTACCACAAAAAGAATGATACTCTTTGCCTGTCCGAAAATGACATCATAGATAACGATGATTCTCATTTGGCAGGTCGCCGGTCAGTTGGTCAAGAAAAAATAAGATAAAATGGAGAAACAGGAAATGAGACTTTTTGTTTTTATTTGACTAGTCCACATTTTCTTTTAAGTTTTTCAAATTACTTGTAGGCTGACCGCCTACAACTAATTTGAAAAACTTAAGCCAATAAGTATGACTCTGTGTGAATAATAAAGAGAATGAGACAGAACAAGTTATATATACATACGTCGAAGTGTGTGTGTGTGACTTTGACATGGTGTAATGGTTAACACGCTTACCTCATTAGATCAATTACAGCTTAGTTGCGAGTTCGATCCTCACTGGCTGCTTCATAAATTCACTCTTGTCCATATGTTCGTAAATCGCTATACAAATGTATGCATATCTCTATAATGTTTACTAAACACACACACACACATTATCATCCGAATCCTACATAGACAAACTGGAATTATGATACACATAAAGCAATTTGTACGTTTTTTTCAATTAGGCTCAGTTTCTTTTTGTTGTTGTTTTTTTTGTTTTTTTTTTTGTTTTTTTTTTGTTTTTTTTTTGTTTTTTTTAGCTTCGAAAGGATACGTCGTCTCTCCTTGAATTTGGAAGGCAGTATTTTATACTAATGCTGCCTAACAAATCAAATGCACGTGAAGCCTGCTTAACCAATGAAGACCAAACAACTCAAAAATAAACATACAAAAATTTATTTTTTCTCCATATCACATTCTCTGAAGCTTTAATAAAAGTGAAATATCTTAGACTGATAAATGTTTCTCTATATAAATATATGTTTAACATGTGTTTAGCAATAAATTTGAATTTCGCTATTAAAGTCCCAAAATTAGAAAAAATAAAATAAATCAATTTTTCTTCTCGTTGCCGTTTCCCTTAAGGTTTTGTATATGAGTGATCACCATTTTACACTTCGGATACATGTGCGTTGGTGGGTAATGGATATCGACTCGAAATGGGAAACCGGAAAACCGAGTTCGAATTCGAGTCGAGTTCATTACATTCCACTTACGCACAAATAACATTGGGAAAGGTATGAATCCATTTCCACTCCCCTCCACCCACCAGCTATGTATTGAATTGCAGGACAGACTAGGTTCTGAAGCCTTGGTTGGCAACCAGTCTACCGCAGAAAGAAACTGCTAGTTACTGTGGGAAAAATCTTCTGCCGAGTCTGTCATGAATCGAAAGAGACATGATCGTCTAAGCGTGAATCCCATATGGCACTTTACTGATTTTTAATGATAAATTTTTTTACATATAAAGACAGGAATTGAAAAAAATTAATTAATAGAAAGCTTATTGGGGTTATATTATTATTCAATTATAAAGAAGCCATGAAAGAGTAGCTGAAATTTTATTCTTGAAAACAATGATAAGTTTGGAAATCCTACAGCTGGCAAGTTAATATATCAGGTGTATCTGGAAGTTCCCAGCGCCATTTTGTTTGTTTCTTTAATCTAGACTTTTAAAATAAGAATATATTGTTTTGTCACAAACTACCTTTTTCACTAAAAACTAAGTAATTTTTCTTCGGGGAAACTCGAAGCGAATAAAAGACTTGTCTATTCACAAAGATGTTTTGTCCTACAAGGTTTTTCGTTGGTTGATTTTACCACACTTCAACTCTTTATGGTTAATTTAATGTCGAAGATTGCATGAGCAGCCAGTGAGAATCGAACTTACTACTCATTAATAATAATGTTTGGTTTAAAAAAGGACAATTTTAGCTCTGTTTCGTCTTTTGCAAATAATAATTTTTTGATGTTTTTATTTTATTTTATTTTTTTTTATCTAACCCTGAGAACAGCGTGAATAGTAGAAATTTCGGATCAACAATACTTGGGTTTAGTGAAAAATAATTTTTACGTCACCTCTTGCCATGGAAATTATTGACAGTAATAAGCGTTTTCAAAAATATACCACAATGTGATCATGTATATCAAACATATCACTTGCAAAACCAAAGTGTGATTTTGGTTTCTGTGACTTTATTAACTGCCACGATTAATAATGATGATCAACCAGACTGAACTCTTTTATCCAAGGCATCATCTTGCAATCTAGGAAGGTCAAATTTATAAGGCATAAGTTTCATAGATGCAGATTATATATTTAGGCTCTCTGATTTGGTAATTATTTGCAATATGAAGCTCCGTTACAAGAAATATATAAGGTTTTTTCCCCCCTTTTTCTTTCTATGATTTTATCAATCAAAATGAAGACAGACATTCTACAGTAATCAAACAGACGAATTAAAAGAAGAGGTAAGTTCGTATTTTGAATTATTCAATAACCGTATATTAGTTTAACTATTAACCTATAGATTCGCTATTATCACTTTAAAGTATTTAAAAAAAAATAAAAATAAACGGCAATCTTTGTTTTCAATATTTATTTTCTTCCAACTTCTTAACACAATATTTTGAACGATTGTTGTTTTTTTTTCTGTGTTCAGATACTCTATATTTTTGTAAAAATCCGAATTTATTCATGTGCGTTCGTTTTGTTCGTCATCGATATAATCACCCAAATTTTCAAATATTAATTGAACTATGTTATAAACTAAATGTTCTGAAAATAAAATTGTTTCGTGTTCATTAAAGCCTCAGTGGGATGGGAATCAAAAGAAGAAAGTTCGAGTCATATTATTACCAAATTCAACATGGCGTCTTTAGAGTTCGTAAGTTTTTTTTATTCAACCTGGGAAAACTAGAAATACCTGTGAAAGTTTTATATATGGATTCAGTGCCCTGTGGATTCAACCACTTTAATTGAAACGACATCCAAATTTGACAATATTTAAAACTAGCCTAGAAGCTGCCCTTCGGGACGACTTTAGGCTAGCTCCTGTGGAGGGCTTTTGGGCCTTCGGGCTTTTACTGTCAACATCCTATGTACGTAAAAGTTGTAAGAATTTAGAAATAATAAAATTATTTTATATTTATTCGATACCTTAATTCGGCAAAATCTTTCTTCGTATACACGACTCATCTCCGTAGTTTGTTTACACTTTTTTTTGCGCGTAATTTTGATTTTCTTTTAAAATCGCCATTCTTTATGATCCCTTCGCATAAAGTCCCCCTTAAAAAACATTAGGGAACCTGAACTATGTAATATTTCGAATACCTCACAGTACGTACATAGAACAAAAAACATGAACAACATACCATGTCCCGCTTAAATTTTAATTATGATTTAACGAGGCGACAGCGTTTGCAATTGCGACGTAAAGCGAAATTAAAATTAAGCATTTAATAAATGTTTTTTAAACCTTTCACTGTTCGATATTTACAGGAGTTATTTAATTTTTAATCGCGTGTAGCTACAGTAGTTGCTATCTATTACTTCAAGTTGTTTATGATTCGCCATGATAGGAAAACAGACGGACACACGTACACTGTGCTTTATTATCATTATAGTTACAATATACATTATTAGTTTTATTATGTGGTTATTATTCTTGGAAATTTACTTTCCCGGTTCTACTCTTTCTAAACTGGTTTTTAGCATTAAATGCTTCTTGTGTATGAGTTGGTGATAACTGTAATCAAGGTTGATAAAGAAATTGCGCCTCCTCCAAAAAAATTGCTAACATCAATTGAAAAAACAAAACCTTATTTATAGAAACAGCAATATGAGACGTACGTTAGTTAAATCTCCTGGCCTGCGACCTTGAAATCGGCATCGAGGCTAATTTTTTTTTCTTTTTTTAACTATAGTCCTTGAATCGTCTCTAAGAACAACTTTTAATCGCATAAGAAAAACAATTCTTTCGGAAATAAATTACAAACATCTAAAATAATAGTTTATAATATAAAAAAAAAACCTTTATTTAAATATTTTGGTTAAATCAATTTTAATAATTTTACGCGGAAATAATCACGTTTTATTTTCAGGTTCTGAGCAAGTTTTGATACTTTAAGAATGTGTGCCCTGTGGATTCAGTTTATTTACAAAGAATAGTGCGTTCGAAATATTCACCATTCAAGAATGTTTTAAAAAGTTTTCATTTGTAATTACCTGCCTCACGCCATGACTCGAATTTGTATTTATAATTTTAAGATTCTCTTGTACATTCAACTTAACTTTGATAAGCAAAAAATAACACATTAATAATACTGTCGTTCGTAATGGAGCATTCAACTTTTTTTTTCTTATAACCAAAAATTGACACTTTTCTTTAAGTAAAATTAATTCTTACAATCAAATCCTATTTTCCACATAAATATTAAAAATCTCTAAAGTCCGTCAGTCCTCATTTTTTTTTAATATTAAAGCATAATAAGATTTTGAAACTTTAAGGAATTAGTTGCTTTCTAGAATAAATATCATAGAATTTTGTTTGTATTGTCTCCAAAATAGTAGTCGTTATAAGTATTCTGTCGTCATCTGGATGTTGCTAATATTGAGTCCTGCTTTGAGACTAATGTCAATAAAACTTAATCTGAGCTAGTAACGAGGTATCAATGATATTTGATGTGCTAGTGGATCTAAAATGACAAAAGTTCATTGACATCTCTTAAGCCTTTCAAAATCTTAATTTTCTCTAATTTAAACTAAGAATTTCAAGAATGTAAACCTTTTAAAATAAATACAAATGAAGAAAGCCTTTAGTATAGTAAATAATAGAAATCCCCGGATTTTTTTTGGGGGGGGTATTTAAAAAAAAATCGTATCTTTTCTGTTAATCCACCCCAAAGTTTAGAAATGTCCTAAAGTTTGTTTAAAAAATGCATTCATTATCCTTTTTTTGCCTTGCGTCTCCAAAGGAACTCAAACAAATAAGTTTATAATGCTGCCATGAGTCCTGAACATTGACTTATTCTTCATTTTGAAATTCCAACAAATACTTTAGATTGTTTGTTTGCGTGTGAGCTAATGTTTCTGGGTCCACGAAATTCATACTGTGATTTACAGTCAGATGAATATAACTGGGATCATCCTTCAAAGATGTATTTCCTTTCCAATAATCTGACATAATCGTAGTTCCAGGTAAAATACAGCTTCGGATTGTGTCCAATAATGTAGAGGCTGTTCTACCTGGTAAACTTCGTGAGAGACTAAACAAATTTTGATTTATAGTTTCTTGGGGTGAATTAATATTTGCAATAAGTAATTTTACATTATTTGGAATAAATTAACATAGGTACCTCCACGAAATCGATAAAAAAAGAGCATAGCTTGATGAAAAAGACGCCAACCTTGCCGAAAACAAAATTTTATTGTCTAAATGCTTATGTTATTATTAAGAGGAAAGACCAAAGTTTTTTTTTTAATTATTTTTAAAAAATTTTCCTTCTTTTTAGAACATTCTAAATTTTGATTAAAAAAACCTTGTTTCTATTTGTATCAGCGGAACTAGTAAATAACATAGACAATTTTTAGCACGTTTTTTTGGTATGACACACATTAATTTGAAAAAAATCGTGCAAAAAATAAAAATAATTATCGGATGTTAATGAAACTTTCAGAAACTATTCACAGATGATCGAAATTATTATAAATATGTTTTTTTTTATGAAAGTCATGGTAGAAATATTTTTTAAAAATATTTATTACCCCCCCCCATAACTAATTTTATGAAAACGCTAGAAATTCGATCGCATCGGTTTTAGTGATTACAATAATTAAAAGCACAGGGCTTTGAGGAATGCAAAATCATTTTTTTTTTTTTTTAATTGGACCGCAGTACCTGAAAATCAGCTCTGAATTGTAACATACAAAACTCAATAAAACAAAGATATTATTTAATTTCAAATGCTTTTATTTGCTTTTAGTTGTTTTTATGAATATGGACAATATTTTCTGAAAAAAAAAAAAAATTTTCGATGAAAAATGAATTTTTAATACAATTATTTGTTATTTCATTAATTATAATAGATTTTACATTTAAGTTGTTAAAATATTATAAAATTAGTTAAAAGCCGCATCGGCTTTCATAAGTGTCCTTATGAGATAGATCTTTTTTTTAGCGCGTTGTAAATTGTATCATTTTGACTAATCAGAAGATCCCCAGTAATTAAGAAATGTAATTTTGTGCTTATAATCGAGCTGTAATTATAAAATACGGAAGACCAACCAGAATATAATTAAGTTGCGTTATTTGAGTTAAGCATTGTTCTCCGCTGTTAAGGCCTTTACTTTTGCGAAACACGTGTGGAGAAGTTAATTTGATTTTTCAATTTCAACTGAGAAGGGTACCTACAAGTATCAGTATCATCTTATGAAATTTATATGATCTTATTTTTTATATTAATCTCAGTTACGACATTTTTCCATAAATGAAATATCAAAATTAATAATAAAATGAATGCAAATACAAATAAACAGTAGAATGTAATAAATGTACATAAAATTATAGTATTTTATGTACAATTCTGATAAAATTTCATAAGAAAGGTACCTATAAATTAATTAGATACCTTTCTTAAGAAATATGAAATTTAATGTCACTCTTAACAGTTTTATTTTAATTTCTTTACAATATATTTCCCATAAAGCATCATAAACGTAAAAAGGTGAAAGCTGAAAGTACAAAAAAAAAAAAAAAAATTAGACCGCTGAAAGTTTTCGTTAAAAAAAATAACGGGGTAAATAATTTGTTCACGTAAATGTAAATTATTTCACTTTTCTCCTTCCGTAGAACAAATTAGCCTCATGGAATTCGTAAATATATCATTCATCACATGTCAAGAGACGCGAAAGTTTATGACCTGCTTTGTTTTATTTTCAAATTACATCTTTTTTTGGCACAAAAGCTAAGTTAAGTTTGGTTCAAAATATTTTAAATAAACATTATAATTTCTGATTTTCTTAAAATAAGT
The DNA here is from genome assembly GCA_903632075.3 of Acanthosepion pharaonis. Classification (NCBI taxonomy): domain Eukaryota; kingdom Metazoa; phylum Mollusca; class Cephalopoda; order Sepiida; family Sepiidae; genus Acanthosepion; species Acanthosepion pharaonis. The sequence continues at coordinate 19,115 of CAHIKZ030002882.1, forward strand.
TTTGAAAATAATGATAATTGATATTTAAAAAAATTTCAAAGTCAGATTTCCATTTTTTTTGGAAAATGGAAAAATGGTCAATCAATTTTGCTGAAAAAAAAAACTAGATTTTTTTAACGAAAATTTCGGACGTGCTAGGAACGATTAAAAATGGAAAAAAAAATACCCCAAAAATACTTTGACCTTTCCTCTTAATAATAACAAACATTTAGACGATAAAATTTTGTTTTCGTCAAGTTTGGCGTCTTTTTTCATCATGCTATGCTCTTTTTTTTAGCGATCTCGTGGAGGTACCTAAATTAAAAGAAAAAAAACTAAAAATAAATTTTAAAATGCGCATTTAGATGGTTTATCGTTTTCGGGCCAAAAAAAAATTTTTTTTTTTTTTAAATTTTTTTTTTAAAAATCATTTAAAACGATAAATTTGGTGGAATTTAATTTTGAAATTTTTTTATCATTAAATTTTTTTTTATTCGAATTTCACAACATTTTTTTTTGATGTTATTTTTTTTTAAGCTTTTCATATAGACAAATACCAGAAAATGAAGAATAATTTTTTTCAATCCAGTTTTTAATTTTAAAGGATATTTTTAAATTTTTTTATTAAAATTTCAAATATATTATATATATTTTTTTTTAAAAATTATTAATATCATTTTTTCATTTATTGCGTTTAAAAAATTGTTTGAATTATAGTATGAAATTAAATGTTAGAAAATGAATTTAGAAAATATATAAAAGATTTGATAAATGTCCGTTAAGGTAAAAAAAAAATAAATATTTAAAACTCAACATGTTTTTGAATCATTTGTTTTTAAAAAAGTTAACCGGTAAATCTTTTATATAAAATCAAAATTTTTTCATTGTTAATAACGGACATAAATAAATCAAAAAAAATTAAAATGAATTGAGAATTTTATGAACTTTATTAAAAAAATATTTTCAAAACATTTAAGAACAACGTTGGAAGTTGAATTATGATTTTTATTTTTTTTTTAAAAATTGAAAAGAATAAAAATTATAAATTACGCTATTCTTGAAATTGTCATTTCCAGTCAGGTTAAAAAATTAACACTTAGGGAATCTTGTTTAGGTTAGACTTTTTAAATCGATTCATTCTTCAATTTTTTTTTGAAAAAATTTTTTTTTCAAATTCAGATCTGGGTATTAAAACTTTTACGAACAGAAAACGAGAAAATCAGGTAATTTAAAAAATTATTAAAAAAATAATACCTATAAAATAAACGGTCGAAATTTTTGATTTTTTTAATTTTTTTTATTTTAATTGAATCATCTGTTATTATAGCTAAGATATAAAATTTTACAAAATTTTATAAATTTTTTATAATGATACAAAAGTATTTGATTTATAATTCTGAAATTTAATTTATATATTTATCTAATTTAAAAATATAGACTTTTATTTTTTAAAAAATTTTTTTAAAAAGAAAAAATCAGAAATGGCAATAAAAAAATATAAAACGATTCATTGCAATCCATTTTTCCCTTCAGCATTATATATATTATATATATATATATATAAATATTTAAATTAAAAAATTTTGGTTTAATTTAAAAAGATCTTTTTACCATTGAAAAAAATTTAGATGCAAAAATTTGTTCGTAAAAAAAAAAAAAAATCAATGAAAAAGACCATCTTTAAATTTCTAAACTTTAAAAACTTTATAAAATTGTTCCTGATAAGTTTCCAAACTGATTTTTTTTATATAAAACAAATTTTATTTTTTATTAAAACCTTCGTTATTATTAGCTGCGCCTACAAGAGACATTTAATTTCTTAATCAAAATGGTTTTATTGTACAGTTTCCTTATTACTGTATTAAATAAATTTTATCGTCCGGCAACGCTTATGTTAAACTCTTTTAACTTAATTAAAAAACAATTTTCCAAAATGTCAAATTACCGCTAACTTTGTTTGGGCAAAAAATGAACACCTTTAAAAAATAAAAATTCTCAAAATTATTTTATTTTAATTTTTTCTTATTTTTTTTTAAATACAGAAATTTTTATTGTAATATTTTCAAACTGATTAGATGATTTTCAAAAAAGACAAATTTCTTTTAAACAAGATTAGATCCAATGAACAAAAATTAAAAAGAAATTAAAAACAATTTTTAATATGTTAAAATGATATAAATATTGAATTTGAAAATTTTTTTAAACGTATTATTGAAGCAAAAAACGCTTTGAACAAAATCAACACACAACGAAGAACTGCTCGTGTTTAATACTATTCATTCTCAAAATGTTATTAAATCTTTAAAACGAAAAAAATCGCCTTGACGTTGAATAGTTTTAATTCCTAATGACATGAAAAAAAAATAAAAATAAAAAAAAAAAACTATACTTTTCATTAGTTTAAAAAATTTTCATCTTCAAATTTTGGATATCTTTTCATAGGCAATGATTTAAAAAACCTTCACTCAATATAGTTAATTTTAAATTTGCATCAAAAAAAAAAAATATTTATATAATAAATTTTTTCTTTTGGGCAAAAATGATACTACCTTAACTTCGCATTCAGGCTGTATAGTGAAAAAGTTTTTTTTTTCAAACGCTTTTGACCAATTTTTTGTTGCAAGATTATAATTATGTCATTTCTCAATTGAAATCTTCGCGCCACTTTTGGAATATTCCAAACAAATTTAGTCTTTCAAAATTTAAAAAAAAAAAAACAAAAGGTTTTTCTAATAAAAAAAATGTCATCATTTTTTTTTTTATAAAAAAAATTTTTTTTTTTTTAATTTTTTTTTCATTTTAAACGCTCTTGACCTTAAAATTGAATTTGGTTCAGAAATTTTAGATTTTGACAATTTTTTTCCTTTTTTTTATTTTTATCAAGGTTAATTTTTAAAAATCAAATTTTTTAATTAAATACGTCGTTTAAAATGAATTCTTATAATTAATAAATTTGGTCTTAAAAATCTCAACGAATTTTTTTTTTTTTTTTTTTTTTTTTGAAATTTGAAATTTTTAAATATTTTATAAAAAAAGATTAAGATTAATTTAAACACAATAGAATTATCTTCGAATCAGATTTCAACAAACAAATTGGCTGTCTTATAGCCATATTATCTTAGCTTCTTTTCGGCCGAAATGATATATGTTATATATATATATATATATATATATATATAATATATTAATTTAAAATTAAGATTTTACGGTTAACATTCTGGGTTTTTTGTAATTCAAGACTCGACTTTTTATTATTATATTTTTAAGATTTTCTTTTCAAAATTGTTTTTTTGATTTAAAAAAAGCAAGAATAGTTTTAAAATCTGAAATAAAATTTTATGAATACTTTTCAATTTTTAAAATGAATGAATTTATTTCTAGTGAATCAATTTTTTTATCCTATTTTTTTTTTTTTTAAAAATTCATTTTAAATTTGATCCATGTTTGCACAGTTATGAAAATTTATGTTAAATCCATTAGTTATAAATACAATAAATTAAAAAGGGAAAAATGTTTTTTTTTCATTCTCAAAAAAGACTGTTTTGATAAAAATTTTATAACATAAAATAAAAAGGTGTTATGTAACTATAATAATAAAAAAAAAGAAAAAGATCATGTCACTGAAAATTTTTTTTAAGAAGGCACATTTACGCCAGAAAAAACCTATGTTATAGAAATTGCGAAATCAGGAAATTTTCGACAAAAATGAAAACAAACTTTGTTTGAGTGTCATGGCAAAATCTCCTGGCCAAAGGTTTTCGTCGTAAACCAACAATATTAAATTTTTACTTGACACTTAGAAATAGTTGTTAAATGTGTTTGTCTCTTTTAAAATTTTTATTTTTTATCTGTATTTTCAAAAGTTTTTTCCCGGTTTTTTTAATTTTTTTTTTTTAATAAAATATTTTTTTTTTATTTTTTTTTATTTAATTTAAAAAATTAACGTAAAATTTATTTTTTTAAAAAAAAAACATTATTCAATTTCCGTTCTTATTTTTAAAAGGGTGGATAACTTTAATGTTATTTAAAAAATTTTCCCATATTTTTTTTTTTTTTTTTTTTTTTTTTTTTATCATCTCGTGTTTAAAATATTAGCTAAATTTTGAGCCAGTTTGAAACAATTAACTTTTTTAAAAATACATTTGAATACATAAGCAAGAGCATGTAATTGTAGATGTTCAAGATTAAATTAACCACGGCTGCAAACGAAATTAGAATTTTAGCATTTCTAAACTCTTGACGATATCAATAAAAAAAATTAAATTAGTAAATAAACGGAACCGTCTTGCAAATAACGTTTATTTCATATTTACAAAAACATTTTTAATTAATGTAAGTGTAATAGGAAAGCACATTTAATGCTACAAGGGCTTCTTTGGTATAAATTTTCAGTAAAAATTTAGATATAGAAATGAAGCGAAAGCGTGGTGGTTAAATGACACGAACTGTCGTTTAGTTGAAAATTTATAAACCACCATTTTTTTTTAAAAATTATAAGTATTTGTTTTCCACGGGTTCAAATTCGAAATTGTCATCATGTAAGAATGAATAATATTGAACATTTTTTTTTTTTTTTTTTTTTTTTTTTTTTTTCACCCCAAGCAAGGCAGGAAGCCACTAGGACGCAAGGGGTTACAGAAAATTTGGAGCAAGATCAGATAGGAGTGATAGAAGAAAGGATGAGGAGAAGGGTAGTGGATAGATCAAGGCAACTGGAGATGTCGATTGACATTACATTTGAATAGCTGGAGATTATAGCTCTCAGGGAAACTGGAATAGGGAAGGGAGTTCCACAGGCGAGAGGTGCGAGACATGAAGCTATTGGAGTAGAAGAGACGGCTACATTTAGGAGTTTCGACAGTGAAAGGGTGAGAGCGGGATGCCAGCCTCGTAGGGCGCTTGAACTCATGAAGTCTGGGAACCAGCGAATGCATCTCCTCGGAGCAATTGCCATGAAAGTATTTGTAAAACAGACAGAGAGAGGCGACGGCGCGTCTGTGAGAAAGTGACTGTAGACGAGATGCCAGAACAGGGCCAATTATATTGCATATCCGCCTCTGGAGCCTATCAAGAACCCCTGAGGCAAACAGAAGGGGCTCCAGACCATATATGGCAGCAATACTCCATGCAAGGGCGAATTGTTGATTTGTAGATCTGGAGGATCGATTCCGGGGAGAAAAATTTCCTGGCGCGGCACAGGGAGCCAACTTTCCTTGCGGTGGACGAAGCAATTGACTCAATGTATTTGTTCCATCTCAGGTCAGCAGTCAACGTGAGACCGAGCAGCCGCAGAGAGGTGCTCTCGAGAAGTTGAGCGTCAGACATTCTAATGGAGGGCAGGGAAGGATCTCTGTGGTGATTAATAGAGAGCAGTTTTGTTTTTGAAGTATTAAAGTTGACAAACCAATTCCTGCCCTAGTTCACAACCGATTGGCGGTCCTTTTCGAGACGCACGGCCAGGTTAGTTTTGTCAGTGACACTAGATTTGTTTTTGAGGCAGGAATAAATTGTGGTGTCATCCGCGTAGATGCCAACTTGGGAATTTATGGCGTCGGGAAGGTCATTTATGTAGATAAGGAATAGAGTGGGGCCTACGATGGAGCATTGAGGAACACCTGCGTTTATCCTGGTGCTGTGTCGTAATGGAAACATCTCCATTACGTGTGTTTTGATAGTCGTCTCATGAGGAGTCATCAGGCGTAACCGTAGTTTCCGGAGCCTCTGCGTCTGTGGATGCATCGGATTCCTGGAGCTCAATTACCCGACCACTTTCAGACGAAGCAGCTGTTATATCGTAGTTCATCCTCTCAAAATTCTACAATATTACTATAAATTAGTTGAACAGACTAAATAAATCAGAATGATATGTTTTAATTAGATCTTGCAATTGAACAAATAAGTTTTGTTATTATTAATATAGACATAGAAACATTTTTTTCATCTTTCTCTCATAGTCAGGTCTATATAGCTACGTCCAGAGCGGGAAATTCAAGTGGTTATGGCATAATAACAAAAAATTTATAAAAAAAATTAGTGATCTTCCTGAAAATGTTGCTTAGATATAAATTTGAGAGTTAAGATACTTTTAATGACAACTTCATTTTCCCTGTCTGTAGGGCGGGTACATACAAATACATATTTTCAATAAAAGTTTAATTGACGCATTGACCGACTTTAGATTTCTGCTACCTCGCATGTCAGTCCCCCCACTTTCACTTTATCGTTCCTTTTCACTTTATCGTTCCTTTCGCTTCTGTTATCTTTTAATGTAGCCAAGGGTCATAAAAAATATGAACGCCTCGTCTCTCATGTTAAAAATAGTCATTGGTAATCAGGCTCGCGGGCCGGATCCGGCCCGCGCGCCGTAGGTTGCCGACCCTTGGACTAGAGTTTTTAGTCGAAACGGCCGTCATGGACATATGTTTGATAAATCTATTAATCATTATCAGATTCCATATTTATACTCCTCAGAATAATTGGTAAGCGGAAATTTACCGATCTACAGCACTCTTATTTATATATATATATATATATATATATATATATACGCTGATTGTTTCTTCTATAAAGGGCAACGCTTTCTTCATTAAAATTCTATAATGCACACGATAAGTACAGAGGAGCCGATTTGTTTGATAAAACTTCTTCATACATATGTAATATACGCATGCTTATAAACGTATATTCCTCTTTTTTCTGAGCTTACGTCCATATCACGATGAAACACCAGTTCTCGCACGATTACCGAAGTTTAACAACGTTAAGCTGAGTCAGTACCGAGATGTGGGACCACTTGGAAATATTAGGTGCGCTTTAAACTAGCATGTGCAGGAGTTGTAATAGATAACTGCACGGAATGTGAAATTCCAGTCCGCTTCCTTATATTCACTTACGCACAAATATCCTTAGGAAAGACATGAAACCACCTATTTTTTTCCAACTTTTGTGGGTTGAATTGTAAGACTTTTATCTGAAAATTATTATTTAAAAAAAAAAACTTAATACAATGTTTACTTGCAAAAAAAAAAAAAATTCTTGTAATCCAAAAATGGTTTTACAATTCAAAAATCATCTGTGAAACCATATAAAAATAAATAAAAAATAAAAATATCGATGATTTTTGGCTTTTATTTTTCTGAGGTAAGTATTTTGATTAACTTAGCTCATTCCTTATCGGATTTTCTTTATTTCTCTGAAAGCAAAGATGATGTTCTTACCGACGTAAGTAGTTTAAAGTAATTAAAATATAAGTAATTGCAAGATGCAATGAGATTTAGGTATTTACAACAGTATGAATTCGACTGTCTATCTACGTGCCTCTCTCTCTCTCTCTCTCTCGTCATGGAATGCTTTTTTCTCTTCTCACCTAAATTCCATCTCGTCGTCTCCAAAACATTCCACACCCTCTCCTGTCTGGTGTGCACCTCATGTTCGTAATCACACACACACACACACACACACATATATATATATATATATATATATATATATATATATATATATATATATATATATATATATATATATATATATGTTCATGAAAGAACAAGACCGCGTGTTTTAACATGCTTTACATTTGATATCGTTTGGAATTCAATTTAAATTGTTTTAAAGTCTTTCTCTGGTTACCGCTATCCACCCAGTGTCTTCTGTCTTCCGACGCCATTTCTTTGATTTGAATTTTTTTTTTTATCGACGTAGCATCTGAGTAGCTTTTTTTTTCTCAAATCTACAAAAAGAAATCTTGAAAAAAAAAAAAAAAAAAAAGGAAAGTTGACGAAATGAAAGGTAGTGCCTGGACTTGTTATGTGAATCTGGCCATAACAGAGTTGGATATCAAAGGTAAATTCTTTATAAAATGAATATCACGCCCGAAGATGTATGCATTTTAAATGTATGGAGAAAATTATACATATAGGGATTAGTTAGTACTTCATAGAGATTTTGGGGTATTATGGAGGATGTAGTAAAAATATCTTGTTTTGGTGTAGAATATTGTGCTATGTTTGTGTCAGTAATTGTGTCTAGCTGGGTTTAATTATAAGAGAAGACCAGCCTTCCACATATGTCCTTTGATCTTGTACCACATTTTTGTATTTTTTTTTTTTTTTTTTTTTTTTTATTTTTTTTTACAAAATATCACTTAAATGTATGGAGAAAATTTATATTGGCTGAAATTATGGTAAATTGTCTTGGAAAAATTAAAGAAATTCTTCTATATGCAGTGATTCTTCAGGATGTGGGCGATCATGATCATGGTTCTTCACGATGTAGCTCTTAGTAAATTTTATCTTTTCGCTCTCTTTCCATATCCCTGTTATACTAACAATTTACACAAGCTCGTTCTTGTATGGACCGTGTCTCTTCAGAGTGTGGGCGATCAGGACTCTCCACAATTGTAGCTTTTAGTAAATTTTATCTTTTACGCTATCTTATCTAATCGCTGTTATGTCATCTATTTATGCAAGCTCGCAAAACAGGTTATTCGCTACTTTCACCTCTCTCTCTCTCTCCTTCAGTAAGTCCTGTGAATATCAAATTTTCTAAGCCCTCTTTCTTCATTATGTGCCCTGTAGATTTAAACTGTCTCTTTCTGATGCTAAGTAAAGGGTGTTCCAATACCTTGGACCGATTTTAAATGTGAAGTTTAAAATCGGTGCAAGTTATTGGAACACCCTTTATAAGTGTCCCTTTTGTATTTATTTTTCTGAAACTTTTTCGTTGTTCCTATGTTCAGTTAATGGTATTTTAAGTATTCTTCTCTAGATCTATTTCTCCTTCTTTTCTCCATCATTAAGAGGCATATAGGAGGATTATATTACGTAACTGTTAAGTACTGTTGTAAAAATAATTTTCTTTTCAAATGCCTGAATCTGTTTAAATCTACGAATATGTAAAACTTGAGAATATCGATATGAAAACTTACCCTCCTTCAGCTTGTTATCTACAAGGAAAATATCTACTTTGGCTTTTTATCTACAAGGAAACAAACCAAAATAGAACCATATTTTACTATGTAGATATCATTCCAAATTAAAATTTGTACCGTGTAGATATTTTATCCTATGTACAGAATATAAATAAAAGAATTAAAAAAAAAATTTTTTTAATAAAATTTTCTTTGTTATATATAAAAAAAATAAATAAATGAATCCTAATGGCCAGTTCACCCTGATGATCCAATGTGGTGAAACCTAGGTAGGTAGTACTTGGCTCATTAGGATTTATTTTACTATTTTTACTATTTTTGTTCGCCCCGTTCGGAAGTTTTTTGGGGTTTTTTTTTCCTCGGATCCCAATTTATTTGAAAATTGTGCTATCCTGGTTTTTCACCCACTGAATTTAAATAAATCCCACACACACACACACACACACACACACACACACACACACACACACACACACACACACACACACATATATATATATATATATATATATATATATATATATATATATGTGTGTGTGTGTTTTGAAAATGTCGATATCATTCCAGAAGAATTTTTTCGTAGTGGTTAACAAGCCGAACTATCACGTGAGAATTTTGTATTTTTAAGGCACTTGTTAGATTATTTTTTAAAAATAATGGTTTTCTCTTATCCATGGATTCAGTTACCCGCGTTGATTATCCTTACCTTTCATAGAACATTATAACTCTTCACTTAAGAGTCAGGTTACGAACTTGCTGACCCAACCTAAATGCCTGAAAATTTTATATATATATATGAGAGAGAGAGAGAGAGACTCTCTCACGTATATATATGCAAAGATTAGACACGTGTATGTATGTCTGTACATTGATATGCAATAATGTATTGTTACAACCGCTTACCCTCTGGAAGCAAACGTTACCCATCCCGTTACATGTTCGTTGTAAGTTATACCCTAGTGCCAAACCCAGAAGGTAAACATTTCTCTGTAAAGACAATATTATTCTACAGGGAAACAAGGCAAACGCTTAAATGCGCTGTAAATGCGCATGTGCACTCTAGCTAATGGCTTCTTGGGAGGCGAGTGGACAATTTAGTTGGTGTTCTTTCACATTTCACTCTTATGCTTGTCTGGGTCGATCTTTGTCGTCATTCGACCGAACAATTTCCGTCTATCTCAACAGAAGAAATAGAGAGCAAGATGCGCCAGAGTCCCCGTCCGTTCGTTCATATCTATCAAGATGTCCGCCTACAGGTCTGTCTGTCTTCGTTCTTTCGTCTCTCGCATCCGGAATAGACATGCTGGGCCGGCTATTTAATTATTTTCCTCCAATCAGTTAAGCCTACTCGTAATTCTTTCTGTATCTGAAAAGAAATTTTTAATGAATTTTTCCAACATACCCTTTTACTCAAAATTATCCTTCTATTCTAGACTTAGAGTAAGTTTTTTTTTTTTGCTCATACTGTACACACGGCCTTGTGAGTAATTATTTCCCACCCTTTCTATCAGACCAAATGTTGATAGCCATTTCCTGCTCTTTTAATGGGAGATTCCTCAGTTGGGTCAATCCAGAAACCGCTATGTCACATACTCAACTCCCAATTCATTCTCTTTGTATTCCATTAGTAAGGAGGATGTTCCATTCATTCTTTTGCTTTTTTATTATTCATTTCACCCCAAGCAAGACGACAATGCTACTAGTACATAGGAAGTGAAAGAAAATGAGAAGACTTTAGTGAAGAGAAGTGGGGAAAGGACAATAAAGGAACAGGGTTCAGGACGACGTAAGATGGCGATCGACCTTGCATTTAAATTTTTGAAGATTGAAGGCATCAGGGGAAGCAATAAATCGGAATGAAGTTTCACAGATAAGTGTGAGACTAGAATTGGTGGCTGTATCAAGCTAGTTCAATAGTAAGACGGTGAGAACTAATTAACAATCTAGTCGCATGTAGTAGATGCACCGGGTGGCTGCGGGTAACTCATCAAAACAGATGCCATGAAAATTTTTGTAGAAAAGACAGAGGGAAGTCGCGTCACGACGGTGAGAAAGTGACTGAAGTCTAAATGCCAAATGCTAAATCGATTAAATTACAGACCCTTCTTTGGATTTTGTCAAGAATCTCGAGATAGTAGGAGCAGCAGACCAGATATGGCAGCAATATTCAGTGCCTGGGCAAATGGTAGATTTATAAATATGCAAAATGGGTCTTGACGAGAAAAAAAATTATCTCTTGAATTGTTGCATTGTGGAACAGACACCGGAAAAGGATTCTTTGCCGACCAGTATAATCTGAACTTCAAGTCTATGGTCAACCGATATCTGACGTATTCACACAATACTTTAATAAACACTTCTTACTTTTTACGGCCTTACAACAACCTCATTCAGTATCTCTCTACCTTGAGTAACCCTTGTGGCTTGTATTGTGTAGCCAATGGTATTTCTCTCATATTTACAGTTATTTATAAATCCCAACAAATACGCGTTTATCGAGCTTAAATAGGTTAACAATTCTTTGTCCTTCCAGAATGTAGGTGATGAGCCTCCACAACCTCTTATAGTTCTGAGCAGTATTTGTTCCTTTGCCGTTCCTTTCAACCTCATTCTGCCATTCATTTACACAAATTCGTCGGGTAGGTGACCTGTTGCCTCCCTCTTAACGTTGTGAGTGTCAAATTCCCCAAGCTCTCTTTCCTCATGTGTCCCAAAATTTCAGCTATCTTTTTCTGATTATAAGTATCCTTTTGTTTCTCTTTTTCTTTAAGACTACTTCGTTGCTTACGCGCCACGCCCATGGTATTTTCATCATTCTTCTTCTGAAGAACCACATTTTTCTTGTCTTCTTCATGTTTACGAAAATTGTCTAGCATCCACTACCATATGAAAGAATTGATATACAGCAGATTAGCACTCTTTTCTAACGGAATTTTCTTGTTTCTTAATACTTTGCTTCGCTTTTGGAAGGCAACTTCTGCTCTTTCAATGCAATTTCGGTGTCGCTTTTTCCATCCTATAGCAATAAGCAATATATTTCAAGCAATCGTTATACGTCAACAAAGATATCTAAAAAATGATACACAAACTATATATACGTATATTCATTAAAAATATTTCCCTATTAACAAAATTTCCTAGGATTCTGTTCCTATTTTCGTAACATATTCGTTAAGCTATACTCATCGGACATTATTATCTTATATCATTTTAAGAAAAGGCTGTTTTTTTTTGTTTTGTTTTTTTTTTTTTTTTTTTTTTTTTTTAAATATCGAGGTCCCATTGATATTTTTCAAAAAATTGTTTAAAAGCGTATTTTATAATCTGGTTATGTGTCTTGTATTTGTTTATCTGAAGCCTGTATATGTGTATTTGTTTGGTTTTACATTGTTCGGATTATCATACTCATTTTTGTTGCCTTACTTTCATTACAACGTTTTGGCCGTTGTACGCTCCGGCCTTCTTCAGGTGGTTGGAATGTCGAACTTGAGTAAACTGTTCTAGTTCCACGTGCCATGTCTAAAGGATGTCAGTTATCAGTTCTCCTGTTAATTCCCTTCTCCAAGTTCTCCACCGCCTTAACCAGGTATTGAACTCACACTTTTTGGGTCTTGTCATTGGATTTAACCAACATCTTTATCCACAGTGCCATGTGTCCCTGAGGATATCTGTGTATGAATTTCTGGGTATTATAAACCTAATGTCTTCAGCAACCATTTTTACCAGTGCACATATTACAATATTTGCTGTTATCATTGCATTTTTTTACCAGAGTTGATATTGAAATATATTTTTTTTTTGTTATTATTGCTTTTCTTTGGCACTCCTTGTTACAGGTTCCATATTGTATTCATTTCTATGCTTGGTCGGCTCAGGATATTTTTGTGACCTAGCATATGTGTTGATTCCTTAAGTTTACGAGTTTTCCAATGATGTTTTTTGTCTATGATTTCAACCTGATCCCACAGGGGGCGGTCATTTCCATTTTCTCTCCATATGTGGTCAGTCACGCCTGATTTATTTTCAACTTGATAAATATGGCAACAAAGATGGGGATGATAGTCTGAACGATGTAAATAGTGTACATAATACCTCATCTCAGAAATATAGACATATTGTTTGGGTTTATAAGTAACAAGAGTGCGAGATATTTAGACGGCTACATTTAGGAGTTTCGATAGTGAAGGGGTGAGAGCGGGATGTTGGGAAAAGAAGAAAATTATAAGTATTATACGAGCACAGGAAAAATAGAATAACAAACTTAACCGCAGTACCTTATCAGTAATTTTTAATGAAACATGTATAAAAGAGGGGTTGCTGCCAGGATATACTAATAAATATATATGTATATAGAGGGTGCGTGAATAAATTGTCTCAACTCCGCAAAAATGAAAATAACACTGACATCTAATTTTAACAGATATATTTACCAAAAGTACATAAAATTATCTTGAAATACTAAAGAGTAAATTTCTTCAATAAAATCGCCATTGGCTTCAGAATCTCCTGCATCTCTTCTGGACGATCTCCTTGTTTCTGAATGCTGCCATCATCCTTGTCTTCAGTTTATCTTTGGTGTTACAAGGAGTTTTGTTGGTCTCTCGCTCAACTACGCCCCACTGATAATAATCAAGGGGGTTACAGTCTGGAGAGTTAGGTAGCCAGATGTAAGGGGTTATGTTTGCAGCCATGACTGGGTTCTCCTGCTTGTGTGGCATGGTACAAACTCCTGTTGCCAAACTCCTCTTTTGACCCAGAGCTACACTATCTCCTCAAGGCACTTGATGTAGGCCTCTGTATTAAATCTGATGCCCTGCGGGAATTTGAATGGAGGCATAACGTCGCCGTCACTAGTGATCACTCCAAACACCTTCGTAATCATCATTAGACTCTTTCCGAATGCTCTGCACTGTCCTTAGATTGACACCCAAACACTCTGAAATGTTCGTTTTGGAACTTCTGGTTTGAATACCAAGCAATACAGCATGCTCTTTTCAAATTTCTGGCGGAGTGAATTACGTCATGGTTCTTTTTTTTTTTTCTCACAGACGCTGCCTAACTGTTCTTACTATACTGTGCAGTCGACAAAATCAAAAACATACAACGCGCATGTGCGAATATATATATATATATATATATATATATATATATATATATATATATATATATATAATGATGACAATTTACCCATCGCGCCCTCTGTGTGTGTGTGAATAATATATATATAAGCTGTATTCTTTTCCAGCATAGGTATAATGAACGAGAACCCGACACCAGTTTATGAGGAGAATGATACGTTTAATTTTGTCGGAACGTGATGTTATGTTCTTTTTGCAAAAGAAGGAAGAAAGCGAAAAAACCTTCCATCACCAAAACGAGCTCGATGATTTTTTTTTAAATATCTTCATAGACGTAATTGTTTTGTTTTTTTTTTTGTTTTTTTGTTTTTTTCTTTCAATGTTCCTTTTTCTCAAAGGGATCTTTTCGAACCCCATTAAAGGCTATGATTTAGACGGTCTTGAAAAATCGGCATTGTTCCTCCGCGTTTGGCCCTGTGCTAGCCGATGGTCTACATAACCATTGTATATTGTAATGACGACTACTACCTTCTTGCGCCGATTAACTTAACATTTATCTAATAATATTTAAATAAAATCACGTATTGCCAAACAATGCAATAACAAAACAATGCAATCTGACAAAATGCCATATCACATGAACTGTTAAAAATGACTTCAAATATTAGAAACATTAATCATACGAAAAAAATCCAACATCAATAAAAGTATGAATCTTAGGGACAAACATACTAAATATTTCTTTTAAAAAAGTAAACAAGAAACCACACAGCATGAACTGACACGTGAACATGTGATACTTAAAAAAAAAAAAAAAAAAAAAAATGACGCGTGAAGACGATATTTGATAGACTATGAAACTGACCCCCCACCACATACACACATTCTCTGATAAAGTAATAGAAAATGCGAAAGTTTTCAAACACTGGACAATTTATATTTAGACCTTCACAGGAAATTAAAAAAACTTTCCCAAAATAAATAAATAAAAAAAAATACTGACAAAGAACTTTCGTTGTGTTTTAACCAAGCTTTTATGAATGAAAAACAAACCATCAGTGAAATTCCGTTTGTGAAAGGCATGAATCCTTACAGAGACGTGCTAAAAAGTTCTCAATCGAGCTAACGGATAAAAAAAAAAAATAATTGTTCATTAGTTAGATTTTCCGAAGTGGCTTGGATCAATAATTTTTCAGCACCTTTTTCATATGTTTGATGTTGAGAATTAAGTCGACGTGCCTAGTTTGAATCTCAGACCTGAGTGCTTATTTTCAATGAGCACAAACACTTTTAGGTGAGGCATGAATCAATTATCCCTTACTCCTTTCTTGATTAGTCACATTACTAGTATTCTAAGAAGGTTGATGGAGAAGTAGGTGATGAAAAAACTAATTTAATTCGGTCGCTTTAGCGCAGACATTCATGAATCTATCACACCAACCATCATGGTCCTTCATCAAGGTCGGAAGGTCATTAGCGAGGCATTCTGTGTCATTACATAGCCTGTCAATGTAGGTGGTTACTGGGCGATCAACTCAACTTGTCCTATGGCTGACATTAGATCACTTGCGAGTTCTTGTTTTGGCCGACAGCATTGCCTTGTAAAGTGCGTTCTGCGTTCGCTTAAGACTGTAGGAATGGGTCTATAGTTTTAGTTGGATGTTGTCTTCAGGCCATGTTAAGTATAATTCTCCGCATCCGAATGTTGGTTTCATCAAGCTTAGACTAGGATTTTAATTAAGGTCCAGGCAACGGCACCATATATCAACACCGCCTCTACAGTGGCTCGTAAGAATCTCCGCTTGAGGTTGTATAGTAGATCAGATTTCCAGAGTACATCCATTTTATTCAAAGCGACCCATTCATTCTTGATAATAGCCTCTTTCCTCCAAATTTGAAGGACTTCTTTCTTTTTAATTTTTTTTCTTCAGATATGCCCATAAATTTTCAATACGGTTTAGGTCAGGACTGTACAGTGTACACCAATAATTTAATTTTGCTATCATCTAAGTATTTTGTAATAATTCGTGCCGTGTGTTTTAGGTCATTGTCATGGAACGTCCAATGAATTCCCAACGACAGCCTTCATGCACTTAGTTTTATATCATTTTTAAGAATAGCCAAATACTGCTCTTTATCAGTAATATCCTGTACTCTCACTAGGTCTCCTGATCCAAAATCATCAAAACATCAACAAAGCAGAATACTCCAACCATCATGTTTAATTGGAGGGAGGATACGTTTCATCAATACATTACGGGAGTTTGTGTGACCAAATAATTCTTGTTTGGTTTCATCTTACCATAAAACAGTTCCAATATTTACACTTATCTTGTCGATGGTTTCTAGCATAAGCTAATTTGCATTTTAAGTGTTTAGTTTTAAGCAAGAGAGTTTTCCTTGAGCGATAAGCTTGAAGTCCTGCTCGGTGAAAGCATCTAGTGACTGTCTTTGTCAATACATTCAACCCTGATGTCTTTACATCATTGACAATGTCCTTTGTCGTTAAGTAAGGATTCTTCGAGATATCCCTAACATTTTTCCTTTTCAAGAATTTCCTTTCTCAAAAATTAACCGTTTTCTGCCATTCCTGAATTTATTCTCAACACAATGAGTATCGTTGTACTTCTTGATAATGCTACGTATTGTCGATCCATGAACATTTAAATGCTTGGAAAGTGTTGTATATCCGTCACCTTGTTTGTACACATCAACTATCTGCATTCAGTTTCTTTTCAAGCTCCACTGTTTTCGCCATGGTTGCAGAACTAAGGCGTTATCACGGTACGTGGCACTCATATATAATCTTCTTCGTTACCTTTTAGAATGTTATAGAATCAGGTCGACACTATTTCATTTTCAAATGGTGTTTAAATGTCAAATTAAGAAAAGAAAAAAATTACAGTTGCCATAGAACAATGTTCTTTTATAATTTACATAAGAAGTGGGGCGAAAAATTTGGGGCTGCACCAATTTTTAGATCGTCCTGGGTAAGACGATAAACTACATCCAACAGCAGATTTTTAGGAAGCGTGGAACCACCTCTTAAGTGCTGGTGTTCCCAGGTCCACCCTTACCCGTGGTAGTAGCTCCTGTTAGGGTCCCAGCTATGAGCAAATAGTGAACTCCCAGTTTTTCCCATCATACATCGGCGTCCTGGGTATGGCGATAAACTACGTCCAAAAGTGTTGCCAGCTATACGTTTTTGAAAAAATGATGTTGCCAGCTATACGTTTACTAGTAATATATATATATATATATATATATATATATATATATAAATTTGGCATTAAATGACCTACAGTGATTGATATGCCATAAAACCCAACCAACCAATTTTTAGAAAAATCTTTTCACTCTGAACATAATAGATCGAAACTTCTAAAAATTTCACGAGTTATTCAAAACTCAATACGGAATCAACTATTTATGGTAAATTCACTACGTACTTTGAAATGTTCGTATTTCATTAGAAAATATGCAAATATTCAGTAAGGGTGAATAATTCTGTCCACAACTTATATATATCTCAAACATTTTCTCGTCGTCAGATCTGATAAGGTAATCTAATTTGTGGTCTCTCTTGTCCTAAAAACATCCCAACGCATTTCCTTCAAAAAGTTTTCTTTCATTCTGATTTAAAGAAGCCGAAATCAAAAATTTTGACGAAAGGCGTCGTTTTTAAGCTTTTTTCCACTTTTCTTTTGGATACTTATACATCCTAGATAAATGTATTTTCAGGCCAAAGATTGCGTTTAAGCATGAGACACTATCACCGCACGCTATTCCCCCTCATATATTACGTTGATCTATCAAGAAATCTGTGGCCTGGCAAATAGTTCACGCTGAATTTCGATCTGAAATTCTCTCTGTATAATATTCAAACTATTTTCTTAATGTATAAATGATAAGGAAGAAAGACATGTCGAAGATTGATTTTTTTTTTTTTTTTTTTTGAAAGTTGTGAAAAGCACTTTGCTTGCCAAATTAAAACTGGCATAGAATTCTAAATTATAGCTTAAATTAAAAAGAATAAAACCTTGTAAGTCCAACAGATAATTTATTGTTAAAACTGATATATTTTGCCAAGCTTTTGCGATCTTTGATCACTCTTGAGAAATAAATGAAACAATGACTAAGCTATATTGTATACGTTATAAATTCAGATTAACAAAAAAAGAAAAAAAAGGCGATCAAATCCTTTCCAAAATATATCTGTTTTAACAATAAATTATTCGTTGGAATTACTAGGTTTCATTCATGTTAATTCAACTTCACCAGTGGAATCGAGCGTTTTTACAATTATAATTTAAATTGTTTGAAACTCTGCCGGATTCTTCTATTTTACATTTGTGATTGTTTTTGTTTTAATTGGCAAAGAACTAATGACGTCAATCGTAAGACTATTGAAAAGTAAACTGAACAAATACTTCAATGCAATACCTTCAATTATAATGCAAAAAATGTGTACTCCAATCCTAAAACACCTGTATAGGAGGGCTAAAAAATAAAAAGATATAAATTTTCTAAAATTGCAAAAGTCATTACGTCAACAAAAATATGCTGTCGTCAGAAATTCTGGAACTAAACGAGGATGCACTACAATCCCAATTATCTTTTGAGAAGAACTCAACAGAATTTTGTTCAAAGCAATCTATTTTTAATAAAATATGTTTCAGATCGACAACCTCGAACACAAAATGAGCAATATCTTTTGAAAGTTAACCGCAGATAAAAGGCTACCCCCTATCGCTTGAGATAGGGTTAAGTAAATGCATTTTCCTCGATTTAACCAGAGAATTATTCACAGACACACATACACACACACAATTGTCTTTACGCACGCGCGTTCGTTTCTTATAACAGGTGGAACCCTCTCCGCCGACATTCGTGTTTTTCTGTATTTGTTTTTCTCGATATGGTATGTCAGTTATTGTTTATCTAACTGGACGGCGCTGATGTCGTTCGGATGAATGTTTATTTTTCGAACTTCAACTTGTAGATTGGTTCCGTGTATTTGAAGACAGGAATGTACAAAAAAAGAAAAATGTGTGTGATATATACTTTTCTTCACCCCTTTTCCTGTTCGGCTTTGTATCATTTCTCTATTTTCTCTCTACACACCCAATTTGTCATCGCATATACCAACATGAGCTTAGATTAACTGCCTTACTTCTGATCAATATTACGAGAGTTGGTCAAAAAGTAATAACTCTACAGATTTAATTTTAAGTATTAGTCTGAATTATATATATATATATATATATATAGTGAACATTGAAGTCAATTTTAAGTATTAGTCTGAATATATATATATATATATATATATATATATTGTTTGAACATTGAAGTCAACACTTAGAGGCGACAGGCATGTTTCATACTAGACGCAATCGTCAAGCCACGATTGCGTCTAGCATGAAACAGCGTGTTGACTTCAATGTTCACTTTTATATTTACACACGCTCTCTCTCTCTCTCTCTCTGATATTGAGCAATTTATCCCATAAATATAGCACACCTTAAGAGTATATTTATTCATATATATATATATTCTTAAAATATAAGGTTTACGTTGAAAGACCTGTTCTCGTGCGATCACTTAAGCAACGTCGAACCTGGTTAGTAATTAGATGGGCAACCGCTTGAGAATACAAGATGCTGTAAACTTGGATCTGCGGTTGGTATAATGGATAATGATTCAGAATTGGAGAACCGAGTTCCAATTTCCTTGCACTTACGCGAAAATAATATTAGAAAAGTTATGAATTCACTTCTTCCTCATAGCTATGGGTTATTTAGTAAGACTTGTATCATTAAACTATTATCTCAAAAAAATATTTTACATTCTTACAATCAAATCGGATTCTTTCATTCCCAGTAACCCCCTTGCGTCTTAGTTGCTTTATCGCCCTACTTGGGGGGAAATGATAAAAAAATTCTGCATATGTATACATTTTATTCATATATATGTTTGGGATGTTATGTTATATTTAAAAACTGAGTGAAAAGTTTCTTCCGATATAAGAAAAAAACCTCAAATCTGTCATTAATTCCTTCGTGCTTTGAAAGAATTTAAGATCCTTCAGGAAAAATATTGGCTCTTTTCTGTTATCGACATTCAACATCAATGTTTCTTTTACTAAAGGATTAGAGTATGAAACAAAAATGTTAAAAATGAATATTAAGTTAAGCAATGTTTAGTCTAGTCAGTACCTTGATGGGTGACGGCTTACGGCCATATCACGTTGAAGCAACGGCTCTTGTACGATCACCGAAGTTAAGCAACGCCCAGCCTGGTCAGTATCTAGATGTGTGACCAGTTGGGGATGCCAGGTGCTGTCAGCTTGAATTTGCGAGTAGTGTAATGGATAATGGCTTGAAATTGGAAATCGGAGCTGTGTTCCAATTCCAGTCGGGTTCGTTATATTCACTTACGCGAAAATAACCTTAGGGAAGGTATGAGTCCATCTCTTCGCACCCCGCCAACCCTTGGTTAATTAGTAGAACTTTTATCAGTAAAGGATTATTATCGTAATTTTTTTTTTTTTTTTTTTACACACCCTCAAAATATTTTCTGGATTTAAATAACCTTCAAAAGGTTAAGCTGTAAAAAAGAACAAATCAATCAAGATTGGATGTGCGGGTTTTGTGATGGATAACGGCTCGTAATTAGAAATCGGAGATCTGAATTCGAATTCCTCTTGAGTTCATTATATTCAATTACGATCATATATAATTGGGGAAAATTATGAATCATCTGTCTCCTCAAGTTAAGGGTTCAATAGCAGAACAGACGGGTTCATACACCCTTGGTATTCAAACAGTTAACCAAAGAAAGTAACAGCAACCTACTACGGAAATTTTTCTGATAATTTCGTTATAAAGAGAAAAGATAGCCCAAGCGTGCACCATGCATGGCGCCTAAAGAAAAAAAAATGAACATTCAGTAAAACAGATGAAATGAAAACTTGTGGCAACAGATGTTTTACGGAGTGATGCTTGCTTTTTTTTGTACCAATTGCTCACCCAATACAAAGCCAAAGAGCCACACATGGTAGACCTTTACTAAATGAGGTTGCTGTATGGACGTAAGAGAAAGCTATGTTCAGATTATGGTCAAGTAGAACAGGTCGATTTAGGAACCGTGGTATTATACTTATTAAGGTTTGACATAACAAATAAGGACACAAAATATTTTTTTCCAAATTTTTACCGTTTTTTGAGGGAAAAAGTTTAAAGATTAATTAGAGAAACAGCATATTTTGTTAGAATTTTGGTGTGAAAATATTTTCCTTTCAATAAGTCAGTTGATAATACAACAGATATCAACTTTTATTTATTTGAAATAGTAAAATTTTAGCCAGTTTGTCAGCAAAAATCCACGGAAATTAGGTATTTCTGTACATTTTTTTCAGACGATATTTTGGTGAAAGGTATAAATCTGATTTTTTGTGATAATGCTTATAACATCAAACCTCAGCTTTCAAGTGCTTTGATTTTCTTGGGAAAAAAACCCAACCAGCCCTAATGAAGAAAAGGTAACCTAAACTTGAAGAAGTTAAGATTGTAGTGATCGTTGAAGCAACCTCTCTGGAGTCATGCACAAAATTTCAGGAATGATTGCATCAATGGAAAAGACGCAGGATAAAGACTTCAGAAGGAGACTAAATCGAAAGAGATTAAATACTGAATATGTGTTTTGTTTTTATAGTACCAGTCACTAAAATCTGAACTTGTTCAAGGCTATGGTTAACCGTTATCTTCCACTCCTATGCACACAAATGGCCTCCAAACGTAACTCTCTATCTCGAGTGCCCTCTGGGCCTTGTAAATGGTGAACCTCGCTGTAAATTATATATAGTAAGGTAATGAAGGGTTTGGTAATCCGTGTGGATAATTCCAAAGAGGATGTGATCCAGAGAGCTCAATGTAATACCAGAGCAAATATTAATTAAATAATTAAGAGACAACATTATGATTCCATGACTATAATTTATTTCGCTAGAAAATATATTTTTCCTGGTTCATCAGGTCACATCTATAGTTACAAAAGAATTAGGTTTCTTTTATTTTAATACAGGTTTTCGAGGGATAGTTTTAGATTGATATAAGGTGTCAGAAGTGGTGGGAGGATTATGGAAAGGTTTATCTTGGAAATGTGAACTAAGGATAAGATTGTTTTTTTTGGGGGGGGGTTAAACCATCTTTAATAATATACTTAGGTTCAAGTGTACTCCGTTAAGATGCCAGACAATTTGACCTCTTAAATAATTTTTAGACAGGAAGAGAAACAAAGAAAAAAGGAAGACAAATTGTAAAGAATTTGTTTTGTTTTATGGCATATCAACCTCAATGGGTTATTTACTACCGACAATTTTTATTGCTGGTAATGTTTTTCTTCAAAAATCAATGTTTTGGGAGTATTTTTCCTTGAAGAAATCTATAGCTAGTCATATTTTTTATCAAAGTTTGTATTGCTGGTATTTTTTAAGTATTGTTGATAATTTCTCCTTCAAAAATTATTGCTGGTAATAATTTTTTATTACAAAGTATTTCTGGTATTAAAACCTATTTTTACACAAGTTTGGGTGTTAACTATTTGCCCATAGCTGGGACCCTAACAGGTGCTACCACCCCGAGTCAGGGTGTACCTGGGAGCACCAGCAATTAAGAGGTGGTTCCACGGTTCTCAAAACCCCCTGATCAGAGGCCTTGCTGCTGGATGTAGTTTATCGTTTTACCCAGGACGCAAATTGTAAAGGAGGTGAGTGGTGGTGGTGGGGGGGATAAAATTGACCAGTACATTTTATACAGACTTGAACTCTGAATATAATATTTACGGCACTATGAGAGAGAGAGAGAGAGACCTGTATTGAAAATCTTGAGGACTGGTTGCACGACCTTGACTTTTTTTTTTTTTTTTGTTTTGCAACTAATCCGAAAAGGAACCTTACTGCTCCGTTAGGCTGTTCAATCAGCAGGGAAACGCCATTGAGAGGATTTGTGTACCGTATAAGAGTTTCATTTTTCTTGTCTTGTGCTGGATTCTTTTGGCTTCTGTACAGATTAGATTTAACTGTCTGCAACTTATGGCTTCTCCCAAAGCTTAACTCTTCGCTGAAACGCCATGGGCGTGATGAAGGCGTACACAGCGAAGCAGCTTCTGGTGATTTCGAAAGAGGTCTTTAAAGACTGTTTTGAAAGGTGGAAGTAACTCTGAGATAAGTGTACGAGATCAAAGCAAAGTACTTTGGTGATGGCAATATTAGCCGTTTCCGTATGAGGCTTTGTCCGATCAGCCAGTGCTAATGTCGGTTGAATTATTATTTTTTTTTTTTTTTTTTTTTTTTTTTCTGGAAAATACGTTTTGAAAATCCAGTAACTGTTATCACTCTTATCAGTGTTGACGGGGGTTTCCTTAACCTTTTGTTTGAAGTAGTGTTGAACGTCAACATCATGTCATGTCCTTATTTTCTTTTCTAGTTACATGTGATATCCATTTTTGTTCTTGCGGAAAGTCGTCAATTGATGTTGATTGATTGTTATTTGTTCTGTTTGGATTCTACAGTTCTGTTTGTGGTTAGAACGTTCGATTTTCCGTGCTAAAAACTATCCACAAATTCCGGGTTCGAATCTCATCTTCGATTACAGTGAATTGATAGCCATTGCCGTATTCGGTTAAGACGCACAATATTTAAAAAATGGTGAGCAGTCCACAAGAAGGTGATTCGTGGGTGGTTCGAACGAGACCTTAGAATCAGTTTGGCGCTTTGCGATCAATGGCATCCTTACTCCATGCATATACAAACAAATGCACACTCATTTACGAATGTTGAAATTGTCAGCTTTATACATTGTTTTTCTCAGATCGATGATTCAGGAACGAAAATAAAAATCGCTACAAGTCTGAAAAATGCAGGTCTTAGATAAGGTCATTACAGGACCATCCTTCCTTCGAACCTCAATAGATTCAACTGGCTTCAATTATTAAAAAATAAAAAATAAAAGAACTGTTTACTGAATAAAAACACAACTATATCACTTGAGGACTTTCGTCATCTTCTAACAGAAAATAATGTCATAAAGATGTTGACATTCCACGCTGCTTCGAACAAAAGGTTAGAAAGGAAAGCTATTGATCGATTTGTTGTTTTTTTTTCCAGTAAGCGAGTTTTTGGAAATAAACAATTTTATTGATACAAGTCAAAATTTAATCAACCCATAGTGGACTTTGGAAGAGTAAAATTGTCAATAAAGATGTTGAATTCCGGTATTCGAACAAAAACGGTTAACCGGATCGATTTTAGGTTTTTTTTTTTAAGATAATTCATTGGGATTAACCAACGCCTTTATAGACTGTGCCATGTGTCCCTGAGGACATCTATGGATGAATTTCTGGGTATCCTAATGTCTTCAGCAACCATTTTTACCAGAGCTGAGGTTTAAACAAAAATTCTTCAACCATTTTTACCAGAGCTCATATTGCAATTTTTTGTTATTATTGCTTTTCTCTGGCACTCCTTATTACTGGTTCCCATATTGTATTCATTTCTATGCTTGGTCGGATCAGGAGATTTTTGTGGCTTAGAATATGTGCTGATTCCTTAAATTTACGAATTTTCCAATAGTGTTCTTTGTCTATGATCTCAACCTGATGCCACAGAGGGCGGTGATCTCCCTTCTCTCACCATATGTGGTCAGCCACGCCTGATTTTTCCACTTCCCCTGGTGTTACAGCTTTCTGGTGTTCTTGAAGCCTTACCTTAAGGGAGGTTCTTTATATATATATATATATATATATATATATATATATATATATATATATATATATATATATACCCTTTATATTTCTTTCCGCAGCTGCACGGGATAGCGTACACACAGTCTTTAGTCATATTCTCCTCTATGGGGGGTCTTACTCGGGAGAGATATCTGCGAAGTGTCGTCCAGCTTTTGAAGGTTGTCCTGATGTTATATGGACGACAGAGCCTTTGTATTTTCTCTGATAACCCCTTCACAGGCAGACTGTTTTCTGAGTGTTGTTGTCCTCCCCTTGTACACACCTATCCCAATTTTTGAGGGCTGCTGCTATGTACCCAGGGTAGTTGTTACGTTGTAGGTGAATTCATATCATTTTTTTTTTCAAAGGTATTTGCGCGTTAGTGAATATAACGAACTTGACTGGAATTGGAACTCGGCTCTCCGATTTCATTACACCACCCGAACATCGAAGCTTATATCCTGGTATTCCCAAACTGTCACCGATCTAGGTACTGACCACATCGATACTGGAAAGAGCAGTGATAGTAATAGGACCTGACAAACCTATCTTTCTGAAAAATTGTTATAATAGAAATATTTTATAAATTTTAAACGACAGTAGCACTAGCCGTTATGTCAAGGAATGCCGAATATTTCCTTATAAGGAAACATCTAATATTTACCAATTAACGTGTCTAGAATAACTTTGTGTTTGTATGATGTTATCAGCTGGTATGTGCGCACGTCAGAGACTGTTAAATATATGAATATCCTCCTCATTAATGAGATGAGCAAACTCTCGGATATCAAATAAGAGAATGTAAGGACCACGTTTAACCTTTAACATTCTGGAAGTGATTTTGTTTGCAAAGCAAACATTTTTATCCTGATACTGTAAGTGGCCCAAATGAATGAATGATAGTGTGTCTGAATTTTGCAGTTGTGTTGTCATATCCTGCTATGGCAACAGAAAATGAATATGACTGAAATTAAGTAGCCTTGAAAATCAATGCATTTGAAAGGAGTAAATGATGCAACGTGTTAAAGGTTAAGATGAGAAGTTGATTGACTTGACTCCCCACTGAGTCAGGTTGTGACTGGTCTTAGCTGGTCATAGCTGTGATACTATCAGCACAGGGACAGATACCTCCGCCCGGTAAGTATCAATGTGTATACCACTCAAGGGAGAGGCTTACACACTCCAAGGTTAAGATGAGAATAGAATGTAATGTTAAATATAAAAGATTCTCGTATTCTTATTCGTTAACACGGCCATTTCATTAAACAAGTGTGTGTTATTAACATTTCTGGTGTTTAAATACCACTTCATTCTGCATTTTTAGAGATCTGCTCGATTAAGAGATATACTATAACTTGTCCTTCACTGTAACCATTAAGCTAAACCGTCATTTTTTTTAAAAATAAATTTAGACAGGGAATTTGAAAAAAAAAAAGGTAAGATAATAACACTAAGTAGAATAAACATTTGAACTGTTGCCGTCGCTGATACAGCTGCTAGGTTTAAATACACTGACGTTAAGAATTTTTGTGGAAGTTTAAACTGATATAATTCCGATAACGTTTCTGTCAAGAACGAATCTAAATTTGGCCTTGACATAATCCAGGCTTGACAGTACAGTTTTTGAATATCTGGTACTTATATAACGTGATTTGTTTGTTTTTTGTTCGTCGCTAACAACGGTTTCTGTATGATAGCCGAAGTGAAACATTTTTGGGTGCCAAACCAAGTTTGGAACAAGGCTAGATAAATAGTGCTCAGTGAGGAATGAAAATGCGAGCTTTCAGAACTAGCTTGTTAAGGACTACTGGGGTTCTTATCAAAATATTTCTTAGGTTAACGAGTTTTGGCACAGGGCCAGACCACGTTGTGAGCAGTAGTTAGCAATCTATCAGCAATTGTTGGAGCATTTAATGTCGAATATGAATTTTAAAACAAAAATGAATTAAGATGTGAGAAGATATAGCGATATACTAATTGTAGCTTAGATGTGACACAAGGCCGAAATTACGGAGCATTGGACTCTCTGTTCAGTCGTAATTGATATATAACAAGACAAGCTTGCTAAGCATTACACCAAGTCGAATTGCCCAAAATGTAGATAGAGATTCGGTTTATACTCAAGTTTGTCAATATCCACCGGAAGGTAGCACATTTGGGGAGGTATAATCTCTCTTCAAGGCTTTCAGTAGGTGCATTCGACAGGACAGTGTTTGATAGTGTTGTAGCATACCTATGACGATAATGGGTATGCCCCCATTCCTAAAAATACAACAGTAAATACTGTATGTTGGTCTGTAGTTAAAGATTCGTCTCCAGCTGTGCTGGTCAAACTCTCTACCTTCGGGCAGAGAGTATCCCCAGACGAGACTATGTCGAAAGGCAGTGTCCTCTCCGGAAACAACTACCCGACCCCGTTTTACACGGGGTCTACGGGGAAATTTTGGCCGAGCCTACGGGCTCGGATACCCCACATTAAATTCGGCCTTGTGCCACATCAGACCGCGTGGGCGGTTGGTAGATATCCTGCAGTTGGAGATTCATTATGGAATTCACTTGACTCGCTTCTAGCAGTTGACTACCTCTCTACACGCCGCTGTGTTGTTAGTGTTCTAAGTATTATCGTTCATTACCAACCTTCGTTTGATTATTCTATCTTCCATACAGATAGGTTAATTATTATTCTTTGTCCGTCACGCACTATCTCCGTGTAACTTTGAATGCTCGTATGTCATGTATATGTGTATGTCCGTGTTGTGTGTGTGTGACTTAGACGCGTTTCTGCTGTTTAACGTACAAACGCATATAATTTGGCTAATTTTCAAATAAGTCACTTCAATAGTACATTATACTCCTACTCAGTCTGTCAACCTCTGCCATGGATTAAGTAATAATTTTTTTAAGCATAAAAATTACTTCTTATTGAATTTTTCGGAATTTCTTCGTTAATAAAAAGAATTATTTCTATTTTTTTTAATTTTGTAGAAATATTTTTATTTTTGTCATTAAATAAAAATATATACGTGCCTACGAAAATGTACACACTTGAATTTGAATTAAATTGAAATCTCTGAAGGCTAATATTTCCTTTCCGTTTGATAACAACTCCTGGGTAACTGGAAAAATGTACAAGACGAAGTCTGTATCTAAACTGAATATATTTTTTAATAAATGTATTTTAAATGAACAAAGAATTTAGATTTTGAAATTTCATCATATTGCCATCAGCGAAGCGACCGGTATCGAACACGTTCGTTTTAAAAGGGTCGCATTTAAGAGATACCTCAGTGATTCAAGGATAAAGATGATGAAGAATAATTGATTGCGTTGAGTAGTATATGTTCTCTTAGTGATATTATGTTGTGTCCCTTCAGAATATGGGTGATCATGGCTCTCCACAACATCCTATCCTTTGTAGCTCTTAGCAATGTTTATATCTTTAATATGCCTCCCATTAACGCTTTCTCGCTAGGTAGGTTACTCACTATTTCCCCTATGTCCCGTTAACCTTATGTAGGCCCGGTGAGTGTCAAATTCGCCAAACCTTCTTTCGTCATTGTGTGTCCGAGAAGTTTCAGTTGTCTCTCTGTTTTTAAGTAACAATTGTTCATTCAGTTTCCATTTTCATTAAAGCTTCCTTTCTGAAAACACGAGCTATGTTCTTAAATAGCCTTGTCGGACCGAGATTTTCATGTGGGTGTCAATCATGGTCTTAAACACATTCAGAAGTTTATAAACTGTATACAACGGCTTCCTAATGTTGCGTTCTGTGTCGTCTCTGGATCACCACGCTACTACATAAAACGGTATTAACAAAAAGGACCATTTCTTTTTGTTATTCGTTCTATTAGGAGAGAATGGTGGCAGAGACAATTCTAAGAAGCAGTAGGAGGAATGACGCCACATGAACGCATGTAGCACGTTGGCTCAGCGGTTGGTCTTAGCCAGTCGCTAATCTGGTTGTGAAAGGTGTATCGGCGCTTCAGAATTCTTACGGTCCTCTGTTGAAGTCGCGCCGTTTTTGGACTTTTATCCAAAACCCAGACAATCCATCATTGTCAGAATACCACGCCCACGAGGCACACCGGCCAATCACTGACCATTCTGGGCCTAGCCTTTGCATTTCGTAACAATGGTTAAAAATGGCTTGTACGTCTTAATGGGGAATATCCTTCTTCGAACCTCGTGGATTGGAGATACAGAATCGCAAAGAAAGAAATGTATCAAATAACATTAACCATATCACTTGAGGACTACTAACAGCGGCAATACCTAAAATGGGTATCCTATGTAATTCGAAGAGAAAAATAATAGTAATCAATGTATGGATGTTTCCCCACTGTCAAGTACAAGATTAGGAAGTAGACCCCCATCAATACTGGAAAGAACGATAACAGCTACTTGAGAAACCTATTTTCCTGAAAAGTTGTTTTAAGAGAAAGATTTTATAAATTTCAGCCGAAAGCAGTACTGGCTGCTTGGCCAATGAATACCAAATGTTTCCTTGTAGGCAAATATTACTATTACCATTCCACTTTGCTTATATGTTCCGTTCATACTATTTTCAGCATCCTTCTGGTGAACCACATCTCTGTAAATCTCCTCAACATCTCTAATAATTTTCAGCAATCAGTTTTCCTAATCATTTCACCCCAAGCGAGACAATAAAGCCACTAAGACACGGAGGTTATTGAGGAGGGTTACTGGGTGTTAGAGAATGAGAAAAAAAGGAGAGAGAGACCAAAAGAACAGGAATTAATTTAAAAAAAAAAAAAAAGGTAACAAAAAAAAAAGGTTGACATTGTATTTAAATTTTTGAAGATCAAAGTTGACTGGGAAGCAAGAAGCCAGAAGAGTTCCACAAGCGAGAAGTGCGAGAGAAGAAACAGTAATATAGGAGGACTGATATTCCACAGCATCCGTCTGTATTTCTGAGATGAGGTATTGTAATTATTTGTTCTATTTAGATTGTTCGGACTGTTATCCTCATCTTTGTTGCTATATTCACGGCGTTTCGGCTGTTGTACGCTCCGGCCGAAACGTCGTGAATATGGCAACAAAGATGAGGGCAATAGTTCGAAGAATGTAAATAGTGCTATATTACACAGCACTCTTTTCTTTTTCATTTATTTATTTATTTTTATTTTATTTTATTTTTTTTATTTTTTTCGAATGAAATTTTCCTGTTTCTTACCTTTATCCCAGCTATTTTTGTAGCACCATTTTTTCCTGCACCCGACATTCAATTGACACTCGTTCTTTTCACATATATTTGAATCTCCAGATGTTACTAAAAATAAACTTATGAAAAAACATGGAGTTATTCTAAAAGGTAATATTTCTTTTGTTTTATAATTGCTGATATCAGCAGATTTTTGGTAATGCGAGAATTTTTGTAATTTTATAAAATTACATATAGTCTTACTTTATCCTTCCTATACAAGTATTTTATTACTTGAGTACATAAATATTTCAAAGTACTTTCAGCATGAATTCTTTACATTATAAATGAAGCTGTTGCACTGATGTGTTTGGTTTATTTACCATTCAAACTTCAATTACTTTTGTTTTTGTTTTTTTTTAAAAAAAAGTTGAAGCTTAATCTTTGCAGGATTAGTCTTTTTATTTGGAGCTCTATGACATTTTGAAGATAGCGGTCAAAAATCTCCCCACCCTGCTTTCACAACTCCCAATAATCTACCTGGGATAGTAGTCTTGGGTATGAAGATAAACGGATCTTTTCTGTTAATTCACCCCCAAATAAAATGAATTTATATTTTACTAAAATTCGCACCAACTTCTACCAAAGCGAGGCCCTTTCATTGCACTCTGGTTAAGTTGACCTTTTGCGATCGCCCCAATGTGGGCGACACGGGCGCTATTTCTAAATGTGAGACTATAGTTCACTCTCACCCCGATAAATAAGCCAAAAACGGATTTTTTTTTCTTTTGAAATTATAAAAATTTCCTTCTAAGTACCTCGAATATCATCCGCACGTACGAAATGGGAATAAATCCCTGAATGTTGTTAATTTTTCTTTCTGAGTGTTGGAGTTGTTGCGAGGTAAGATAAACAAACTTTGATTTAAAATTTATAATTTCTTGGGGTCAATTAATATTTGCGATAAGTAACTTCACATTATTTAGGGTCAATTAACAGAAAAGATCCCGTTAAACTACATCTGGCAGCAAGACCTCTGATTGGGAGATTGGCGGTTTTGAACAACGTGGAACTACCTCTTATTTGGTGTTCTTTCCAGGTCCATCCTGACCTGTTGTGTCAGCACCTGTTAGGCTCTCAGCTATGGCCAAAACAAAAGGAAAACACTATGAAAGTATAAAAAAAATATTTTTATAGTAAAATAACCAGCAATATCTATTTATAAGAAAATGACCAACGATATATTTTATACCAAAATGACCAACAATACATTTTATCTGTCATTGAAGGGATGCAATTGGGTTCAAAATCTTTAGAGGGGTTGATATGCCGCCAAACAACCAACACAAAAGAACTCTTTCATGACATAAATCCGTATAATATCCGACAATTTTTAGATTGTAAGAATTTGTTTGTTCTTTTGTTTTTTTTGTTTTTTTTGTTTTGTTTTTTGTTTTGTTTTTTTTTATTTTATATAAAATAGTTATTTAATGACACAAGTTTTATTAATCAACTCATAAATGGAGGAGAAGAGGTGGATTCAAAACCTTTCCCGGGGGGTGCTATTTGCGCGTAAGTGAATATAACTAACGAACTCAAGGGGAATTAGCACTCTGCTCTCCGATTAAACAATTCCAAACCATTATCCATTATACCACCTAGAATTACCAAGCGGTCACCCATCTAGGTACTGACCAGGTTCTACGTTGCTTAACTTCAGTGCTTCAATGTGATGTGGCCGTAAGCCAGTGGATGGTAGATTCTTTCTTTTCGCTTTCCTTAGTACCTTGTCTAGAAGGTCAAAAAAGTTATGAACATGGAAGAAAAAAATGAAATGGCTGTAACTGATGTTCAATGCACAAGCAGATGTTTAAGTTATATAGTGATTACCTCTACTTATTACTGTTCTATGTAGCTGGGCGGATAGTATACCAGTTATCGGTGCGAAAAATGAAATCGGCCTTTCTAAATAGTATTATAAACCATTCACCAATACTCCAAATATTTACTATTCTTTACAGCAGATCGAAATACTCTTGATTACAGAACGATCGCCATTTTCTTGTATCTTCCTTTAGCCACGGCGTTAAGTGAGTTCAGTAAATTTCATCATAATTAAAAACAAAAGAAGAATAATCATATAATTCGTTATGCACAATTTATTGTCAGTGTACCTTTATCTTCTATTTCTTCTCGCTCCAGGGCGTGGGCGACCATAGCTCTCCACAATTTCCTGTACTTTGTAGATCTTAGTAATTTTTTTTCTCTATTTGTCCTAATCCCTGTTCTGTCACGAATTTATACAAATTCGTTCTTCTATATGCCTTCGCATTTAATAACCTATCAGCGACGTAATTTCAAACACGCTGAAGCCTTTGAAAAATCAAGCAGCCATATTTCTATTATGAAATTTGAGAGCTCACTCTAGAAAATAACCAAACCTAACAATTTTAAAATAAGCACGCTTGAAACATGCGAACGGAGTTTTGTAAACAAAACGTTAGAATTTATTATAATACTGCTATTCCATCTGCTGACATGTTGACTATAAAAATATAACATTACACACATTCATAAAACAACATAAATACGTGATACTCTCCTTATGGAGACATATTCCGTTTCTTCTATCATACTAACGCAATTGATTCTGTTGTGCTGTAAACAAAAAATATTTTTGTAAGACTATTTCTCAAAGATCTTTTCTAATCTGTTTCAACTTGAAACAAAAATAAAATTTACTAAAAATTTGAAGAGCTGTGTTTGTAGATTGTTTATTTCTGCTAGACATTTCTTATTTAGTCTCACGTTGGAAAATAATCTATACTTGTATAACATTCTGTTAAAACATGGACGAGCAAAGAAGATATATAGAATAATAAAGCGAATAAGAAGATACAAAGGGCGAGGCCAGTTTTCATTATGAACTCTTATCACTCTGGCGTCAGTTTTATACTAACACTTTTCTTTTTCTGTATATCTAAACCATAATTATCAACTATAATTTTAGAAAGTGACAGTTCCGCTTAAATATGTTTGGAAATGTCCTTTAGCTGAAATCAAGAAAATACGAACTTTAAGCAAAATGCTTATAATTTTATGAATAAAGGAAAGTTGAAAGTTCAAAATGACCCCAAGAGGGTGTGAATTACTTTGTACAGTTTCTTTTGCTTGCTGTTTTTATCACAAAGCTAAGTTCGTTTTTTACATTCTACAGCCGTTAATCCTCTAAGGAGATCTGAAGTAGCCATCTCGTATGGTGTGAAGCAAAAAAAAATCTTTTTAACGAAATTTAAATAGTATAGGATTTATATTTTGTAGCCTTTGGAGTTACCCCACTTACTTTCCTAAAAAAAAAAAGAAAAAAAAATCCGTCGCTAGAGGACGCCCGCTAAGGCTTTAAATAGGCAGTAACATTCTGTTATCCTTTTTTTCCCCCTATTTCACTCATGGAGGGTAAGATGTTGGTCGTACGTAGATAAGAACGCTGCCGCTGAGGCGAGTTCGCTTCCCCTTGGTCCTCTGTTGACTCTCTCTCTCTCACGTACGTGTCTATCGCACACGCTTCTTACACTTACTTCTACACAAACACCTTTACTAGTTTAAATGTTTTCTTCTTTCATATTCATTGTTTTGTAACACGCAACAATATTCTATTGTCTATGTATACCTTTGTTTTCTTAATATATACTTATCGTTTGTGTTATATATAATTCATTTTATTACCAGGACTCTAAACCAGAGTCCGTAATTATTGTTGTGGGATAAATACACCAGGGGACACGTGTGTTTTACCTAAACACTCGACCAACACTTCCTGCCACAAGTAAGGCGGTATACCAATTTTATTGGCTACCAAGGAAAGAAAGAGAGAGAAGGTGGGGGACATTCCAAAGGTGCTAAAAATTTCACGATCTGACTCGTTTCCAAATATCTGACCAAACAAATATTATTTCTTGATCAGGCCGAGAATATCTCAGCACCTTCTCGTTACACGGTAGCCTTACTTGCCTAATACTAGTGGAACCTTATTAATCGGGAGGCAGAATTTTTCTCAATATGAAATACACGAAGACTCCTAATAAAAGGGAGAATAGAAAAATGTACGAAATTAATAAACAGTGATTTTAATTTCTGGAAAATTTCCTTTATTTTATTATTTTTTAAATGTCGGCACCCCTCGACCTACTACTAACTTAAGATTAGTAAGTTCGATCCTCGCTAAGTGCCCCATTGTCATAGCCTTCAGCCAGACATGTTAAATTTGTAAATACGATGTTTAAATTTGTTATTTGGGTATCTAATATTTAATTTAGGATTAGTTTGCCTATTAAATGTAAGGGAAATGCTTACAGCAGTGATGCTCTCATGCTTTTAAAATCCATGATATCTATCGAATATGAGGTTCTTGACCCTAGGAAGGAAAAAGACTTCTATTTAGTCAGAAATTGATAAGTGGGTCGCAATGAGAATTTTCAGCATCCCCCTCGTACGTACGTTCACCTCCTTTGGACATAAAATCGCATACCCTGTTCCCACCCACGATTCTGTTATCTCCAGGGTCAGAATTCTGCTAATTTAGCTTTATTTTTGTCCTACTGTCTGCAGGAAGCGACAGAAGCTAACAATATCCACTGTTTGGGATTTGGATTTTATTTTTTATTTATTTATTTATTTTTTTATTTTTTTTATTTATTTATTTATTTTTTTTTTTTTTGAATGACTTTTAATGAAAAAGCTACTTGACCAGCAACGCTGACTTGCCTGCCCACGCAAACACAGGAAGGCAGCGTCTAACAATAGACATGCATTGACCCCCACCACCCAACATCATGTGATCTTTCTCTTATTTCCAATGCCGACGCTATAGATTCCCACACTGTTTCCGCCGCAATTTGTAGAGCAAGGGGATGTTGATAAGGAAGAGGAGGCGTGGACGCATGATGGCATAGAACCAAATGGAATTAAAATTTGAAAACTGCTTACTTTTACTTCATCGTTTACACATCTCTTTCTGTCTCTCCTCTTTCTCGTCTCTCCTCGCTCTCTTTTCTATTCTCTCGCTGTTTTTTATTCACTGTTTTCTCTCTCCTTCCCTTTTTCTACTCTCTCTCTCTCTTTTAATGCTCTTCCTACATTTTTTCTTTCTTACAAAAATTATAATTATGACCTTCTCTCTCTCTCTCTCTCTCTCTCTGTCCCATTTTCTCGTCCTTTCTTGTCTTTTTTCTCCATCTCCATGATTTCTCCTTGAAGTTTGAAGCTCTGACTTCCTTTACATTTCTGCCTCCGCGATCACGTGAGTTAAATTCAAACTTTCTTGACCGTTGGCACACATACCTTTCTTCTTCTTTTAGAACGTTGTATTTTAGTCGAGGGCTAGCGGAATCAATTTTTTTTTTTTTTCGACCACCCACAAAAAGCTTGCACGCTGCTTCGCTTCAGTTACGTTGAAAATTAACCGCCCTCTGTGATTTTCAAATGCTTCTTTTGATAATATTTCTCTAAGCAAATTGCTGTTATTTTATTCTGATATATCCGATTTTTATCACAGCCAAATTTGCACGATATGGTGTTTATGCAAGTACTACATCACCTAGCAGAGAATATCTTTAGGTCGCTTTAGTCACAGTGGAGTAATGGATAGCAGCTCGG
The DNA here is from genome assembly GCA_903632075.3 of Acanthosepion pharaonis. NCBI lineage: Eukaryota > Metazoa > Mollusca > Cephalopoda > Sepiida > Sepiidae > Acanthosepion > Acanthosepion pharaonis. Next base: position 54,699 of record CAHIKZ030002882.1, read on the forward strand.
ATTGAGGAATCGGAGAGCCGAGTTCGAATTTCAGTCGAATCCATTACATTCACTTACGTGCTGATACCCTTGAGAAAGGTATGAATTCTCTTCTCCCACAAGCTATGGGCAAAATAGTAGGACAAACCGGGTTCTATAGCCTTGGATGGCAACAAGAAAGAAATGGCCACCTACTGCGGGAAAAAATCTGCCTCTTCAATGTATCGAAAGATACATGATCTCCAAAGCGTGTATCGCGCATGGTAAATAACTGACTGAACCTATTACACCCAGATGTTCTCCGATTAAGTGTGTTCTCATTTACTTACATATGCCCCGAAAGATTGTTTGGCTGCTTCAACATTAAAACTAAATAAAACAAACAAAAAAACTTTCCTCACACCGGCATTATGTTGCGTCAGCGCCTGGGAGGACATGCTCAGCTGGTTAAGCTTAGAAACTAACAATGACATCTGTGGTACTGATCTAGATATTTACAGTAGCTCATCTTAATCCACCGAGACAAAATGTGTATCCATATTAACACCTGACCCCTCCTGCTATCCTTTACCTTTACAAGAGCCAGATCAAGGTCATTGGGCTGATGCTGCCCAAACCTCGCTCTCCAGCCTTGATGGATTTCAAAAGAGTCTCCCAGGCCTTGTGGGTGATGAACTATTCTCCATTCGTTAACCTCTCTCCCACAGGCGGGATGTAGCAAGCCTTTCGCTGCTCAACCGCTACTTCTACGGAAAGTGCTCGGACGAACTACTGTTCCAGCCGAGTCAAACCTTCACGGCAAGAATACTTACATTGTAGTAAACCACCTACATACCCCCCCGCGGTATTCCATCAGTGAGAAGTTCTACTCGAACAGCTTCTTCCCGCGAACCACTGCCCTGTGGAACCTACTCCCAACAGGATCGCTACAATCTTAACCTGTTCAAGGCTAGGGTCAACTGTTATCTTCCACTTCTATATATACAAATGGCCTCCAAATGTAACCTAACTCGCGTGGCCATCAGACCTTGTAAAGGGTGAACTTCACTATAAAATATATTTTAAAACCCCCAAAAAAAACTCCAAACAAAAAGGAAAAATCGGTTGCTGTAATCATCATTTTAACAACAGAAAGCGAACTTTGATGGTTTTTTTTTTTTTTTTTTTTTTTGTTTAATCTGAACGTTAGTTTGCCAGAAATACATTTCCATAAGTTCCTATCAAATACAGAATGAATTGAATGTCATTTTATTATAACAGAACAATTTAAAAAATGGTAACATTTCGAATTGAAGGCCCAATTCAATGAAAAGCATCTTTGTCGTTTATATTATCCAAATGTCGGTCGGCTCTTAATTTTTCGTTTGTGTATGTCAAGGGTTTTCAAGGCTAACTTCTATACCGTACTAAATCCCAGTCCATGATGGATAGGTAAATCTGAACAGACAAGAGTGGACGTATATCGACAGATAAATGAAACTGAGTGACCCACAGATAGAATGGAATCTCCCTTTACACTCGGAGTCAAGTTGGATATCTGAACTGATTGCCGGTCATCAGGCGTATTCAATTTTGAATTTTGTTCTGTTCTAGATTTTTTCAACACTTTGTTGAGCGAGGCAACATTTATATTATTGATTGTTTTTGTCTGACTTTAGCTGATCGGATGATAATATGGTTCTCCCGGACCCAAACGGGAATTTCTTTGACACGTGCCTGAAATTAAAAAAAAAAAAAAATATGAATTTATTAATATTTGACGAATATTTTTCTCAGTTTCAGTCGTCTTTTATCTCCTTTTTCTAGAAAACCATTTAATTGTCGCTTAATAAACAGAACAGACAACAAAAAAAAGTAAATTTTAGGTGATAGCAAGTTTGGTGGTGAAAAGAAAAGTGAATGTTAGAGGAATTATCGAGTTTATTGAAATCCCCAAACCATAATCTTTAATACAAATCATGTGGACTAAATAGTATCCCTGCAGTTCCAAATTGGTATTTATGCTGATGACAGAATTATTTACTCCTGTCTTAATGGTAAGTCTAATCGGTTCGATGAGGTCAAATTGTAAGCTAATCTAAAAAATGACCTATAATCTGATGTTAATTTTAATTTTAACACCTCTCTTTTCTTTCTCTGGCCCCCTCTCTCCTCTCTCTCTCTCTCCCTCTCTGGCCTCTCTCTCTGGCCCCCCTCTCTCTCTCTGCTCTGGCCCCTCTCTGGCCCCTCTCTCCCCCCTCTCTCCCTCTGGCCCCTCTCTCTCACCCCCTCTCTCTCTCTCTCTCTCTCTCTCACCCCTCTCTCTCTCTCTCTGCACCCCCTCTCTCTCTCTCTCTGCACCCTCTCTCTCTCTCTCTCTCTGCACCCCCTCTCTCTCTCTCTCTGCACCCCTCTCTCTCTCAACACCTCTCTCACCCCTCTCTCTCTTCTCTCTCTGCACCCCTCTCTCTCTTTCTCTCTGCACCCCCTCTCTCTCTCTCTCTCTTCTCTGCCCCCCCTCTCTCTCTTTCTCTCTGCCCCCTCTCTCTTTCTCTGGCCCCCTCTCTCTCTAGCCCCCTCTCTCTTTCGCTGTCTGATCTATCAGAACTCTCGAGAAATGACGCTGTATATTCCTTTAGACTTGCAGACGTTCCTGTTGAGAAAAACTTATGGCTCCAATCATTACAAAATATTTTTCTTTTCTTTCAACCACTCATAAGTTAGAATTAATTCTTAATTTTTTTTATTTTCTATTTTTTTTTTTTTTTTTTTTTTTTTTGTCCCAATTTGGAGCTGATTGGTTTTCTATAAATTACCTTAGCCAGCTTTCGGTAGAGAGAAAGAAAAAAAAACGATTTACCGATTACGCTTTTCCGACATTGTTCAACTCTGAGTGGAATCTATGCAAATCTTAAATTTCATTGCTTTTCATTTTGGTTTCAGTATTGTTTAAAATAATTACATTTATCTTCAAATCTATTTATCTATTGTATAGCAATGGTTACTACTACTACTGATACATACGCAATTAGCATAAAATTCCGCATTAAAAATGTATATACACAAAAGGAACCTTTTTCAATGCACACAAACTATTTGACATTTGAATCGTCAAATAAGTTGACGATATTTTCATGTTTCCTTCCGATATTTCTAACTACCCCGCTTTGTTAATGAACTTTTGTTTTAATTATAAATTTCTTAAATTTGTAGAGTTGTTTCATCTGTTTATCAATAATTTTATTCTTCTACAAAAATATTTGGTTTCCACTGTCAAAATTGATGACACCCGACATATTCCTAGCAAATTAACCTTCTACAATGTCTCCCTATAAAATATATATTTCGGTTGCAATCCCACTAGCACCACCTAGCAGGATTGGGCTATAGCCCTATACTCCAAATAATCTACAGGTTCGACCAATGTATACTTACATTCTTCGAGTCTTTCTTCAATTATGGCGAATTGTTTATTCATTGAAGAAATCATATATTCAATACGTTTCAAAGATTTGTCTGTGATGGGAACCGTTGTCGTTTTTATATTATCAGGTTTAGTTGTAGTTGGGACAGTTTTTGGGGTGGTGATTGTTGTGGGTTGTGTGGCTTTCGTTGTTGTGGGCTGTGTGGCTTTCGTTGTTGTAGCTCGTGTAGTGGTCTCTGTTGTGGTTGATGTCGGTTCGTTTGTCGTCGTGGCGGACTGTCGTTTGCATTTATTGCGCATGCAACGGCGGAGGCTTCTCTTTAGTTTCGTCACATTCTTTCGAATCTGCGACTGTTAGAAATTTTGAAGTTAGACACAGAAAATAATCAAGACAAAAACAAAACAAAAACAAACGGATTGCTTCCCCCCCCCGTCCAGTTTTTGTTAGAAGTAAATAGAAATCTTTCTTCTATTATAGATCGGAATGTGTGTAAAAAAGAAAAAAAATTAAGAAAATTGTTATATACCTAATATTATCATATTAATATTATAAAATATATTTGACATTATAAAAACTGTCTCACTTGTTGGCTGTTGTGGCATGTAATTTTCCTCCTAACTTTGCTCGATTTAGAGCAGAAGAAATCACAATAGGGTACAATCGGTCTGGAAGAGGTGAATCCAGCCCGCGACACCTTTGGAAAGTGCCTGAAAACGATACCCCACGGGTTGATCTAAGCCTTGTGAGTGAAATTGGGCAGACGGAAATATGGAGAGCACGAAGTCACAAGTCATCGTGACCGAGTGTTTGAGCTTGCTAACTTTGTTCAGACATTTGATCATGCTAGATAACGCGCTCTATCCCAGAAGCTGTAACTAAGGTCCGCTCAGCGTAGTTGCAGTATAAACCACAGGTGGGCTCTGTGCGTGTTGAGGAAAAAAAACACATGTGCATGAGCAGGCGTCTGCAATGGGGATTAGCTAGCCTCCCTAGTAGCCTGGCATCCTCGGATATGAGTGGCTGCGCCATTTTTACAACCAGATGTCCCTGAGATTATAAAAGCTTTAACCGTGCCCTATTCGGCGTTTCGCTCAATACCACAAATTGCTACTAAACCAAAACCTCAATCTAAAAAATCTAGTTATATTCTTAAATAGCTTAGTCAGCTCAAGATTTTCATACAGATGTCATGCATGGTACCAAACCCATTCAGAAATATCTAAATTGTCAGCTCTATACTACCGTTTCTTAAGGTCAATGGTAAAAAAAGGGCTTTGAGCGAGTGAAGCCTGGGGGGGGGGGTCATGGCAAAGATCATCCTGCTTTGAACATTGTGAACTGACGCTATAGAATCACAAAGAACTGTACCAGACATCACATTATTTGAGGACTACCAATAGATAAGAGCTAGTCATATATAAAAAGAATTTAAGATGTCTCCCTTGAAACTTTTTCTTCCCCGGTTAAGCACATAAAATTACGGAGTAAAATAATCGATAGAAATGATACTGAATTCTACAGGAACGACGATCTTGTAAGCTTACGAAACTAACGGACAAACTAGAAAAACAATCATAAAAATTTTCAAAAATATGGGATTCGACATAGACATAAAAACTTACCTAAACAAAGAAGATTTTCTAAATATCACCTTCAACTGAAGAAAAGATACATATAAACCATAGACAAAACCCAGTGATAGATATGTAAATAAAACTGAACAGATTAAAAAAAAAAAAAGTTTACTAACCTTTTCTCGTTCCAATCGAAGTACACGTCGATGCAGTTGTTTATAATCTGCCTGCATTTGTTTGAATTCGGGCGAACAAGCTAGACATACTGAAATATAGTAGAAAACAAAAGAATGAGGAACGTTGAATAATACATGCATTGTTACAAAAATCACGGAGTATTTAAAAAAAGAATTATTTTCATTTAATTCTTGAGTAATTTGTAATCCACGTAACCTGGTCTTACCACTTCTGAAATATTCACTTCTAGTAAGACAAGGTATTACTGAACGCAACACCACTCGAAGCAAACACATCTCCTGCTACCATAACAATAGAGTATCTCCTTATAAAAAAAAAAAAAAAAGTGAGATCAATTTACTTATTCATTACTGTCTTAGCTTGCTTTCGATATTTTAACCTTGAATGATTTAAAAAGCATTTGGGCGGGGGGGGATCTTCACTAACGAAGTAAGTTTTAATTAAGGGCAAAAAATTCAAACTGACTATTGAATAGCTTAGCAGTAAATGGAATTTCAGATTATATCATAACCTGCGGCAATAGAGCCCGTCATGGCAGGCGTGTGGTGTTTACTAAGAGTCCGTCATGGCAGGGAGTGTTTACTGAATGAAGTCTGTGATATGAATATAAGAGGAGGTGGTAGGAAGTGAAGATTATGAGGATAGCTGAATTGAATGTAATGTCTATCGAGTGTAGATAATAGTTGGCCATTGACTTGAAGTGGGAGTTTTTTACAATGTTGTCGCTATTGTGGAAAAGCTATCTGACTTGTACTTTCTTTTTACATTTTAAATACGGGAGTAAACATGTTCGATGTTTCTTAGCTGTAAAGGTCTGAGATAGTGGAACTAAAGAATGGAGCTGCTCTGAACATTTGCCATGGAAGTAGCGATGAACTTGCGAAGTTGTCTATGGGGAAAGAACTCCAGTTACACCATAATCCTCATTGATTCTGTTACCGCATGTTATTTCATAATTTAAATTCTCATTTACGCCAATCAGTTGAATAAACTAAAAGTAGTATAACGGTTATCGGAGCGGAAAGGTAAATCAATGAGACGATTTCAAATACCAGCCTTGTTTGTTGTGTTCACTTTCGCACTGATGCCCTTGGGAAAGGCATGAATCAGTCTCTTCTACCTACCTGTCAATTGTTGGTTAAATAGCTGCGTAGTCAGCGCTCTCTCTAACCTTGGGTGGCAGCCAGTTTAACCGCTAAGAGATGCTAAACGATGCTTAGCCTCCGGGAGGGGGGCCATTTTGCCGCCTCTGGTTAACATTTTCCGCTGACAAAGTGGAAGGATATTATTGAATCAATTCTGTGTCGTGATAGATGATGGCGAGAAAAAGTGTATATCTTGCACATTTACAAGCCTGTAAAGCCTGTTCACTCGTCCATGCATTGAATATTGCTGTCACATCTGGCCTGGGGCTTCTGTTTTGCATTCAGATTCTCGATAAAGTACAAAGAATCTGCAAAGTTATTGGTCCTGACCTGGCATCTCAGCTTCTCCGTTTCTTTTCTATAAATATTGTTATGGTAATTGTTCTGATATGCTTTCCTCTTTTGGTACTTTATGAATTTAAGCTTATTGCTAGATTGGCAGCAAAGTCTCATCTTGCAGTTGAATTGGCTAGATGTAACCGTAAGTTCTATGCTAACCGTTTCTTCTCTCGCACTTCTCGTTTGCAGAAGACACTTCCGGCTTCTTTCTTTCCAGTAAATTTTGCTTTTATATTTTTGAAGATCAATGGCAATTGTTATCTTCTGTGTTCTTAATATTCTGTTCTTTTATTGTCCTCTCTCCTTAGTAAATTTTTAAATCATATTCTCTTAAACTCAGTAACTCCTTGCATTTTAGTGGCTTTATTGAATTGCTTGAGTTGAAATGATTAAAAAGAGAAAAAAGAAAGAAAGACTTCTCTGACTTGAAACCGTAGATATGGCAACGGGAAACCACAATGTTTCCCAGGAGGGAGGCGTGTTAATTCAGAGAATATAGAAAAGTAATTTGGAGAGAGGCAAGATTGCCTCCGGCCTGAAGGTGCATGAAATTTACAAAGACATAAATTACAAAGTCTCATTTACAAAGGCATAATGCAGATTTGTGAAACGCAATGTGATTTAGTGTTTGTAACAATTTTCTCCTTCAAAAATGCTTCCGGCTGTGTAGAAATGAAACAATGAAACTGACTTTTAGAATCAAAAAGACAGTTGAAATTTCTGTTATACATAAGGAAAGAAGGTTTGAAAAGATTAACACGCACAAGACCTTCTAAAGGTAAGAGAATCAAGGGAAAGCAACGATTTTGCGGCAATAGATAGCATAACAAGAACAACAAGGGGTAGTAAATAAAGATTACTTAGAACAACAAAAACCAGGAAGTTGTAGAGAGCCATGGTCATCCAGAAATAAATGCGCAGGATTTATTGTTATTCTATTAAAAATGTTAGCATAGCTTTTTGATCACCAAAGGATCAAGTAAAAGATCCAATTCTGGAGATTGAACACGTATACATAGGTACCTCCACGAAATCGCTAAAAAAAGAGCATAGCTTGATGAAAAGACGCCAAATTGTGGATGAAAAAACAAAATTTTATTGTCTAAATGCTTATGTTATTATTAAGAGGAAAGACCAAAGTTTTTTTTTTAATTATTTTTAAAAAATTTTCCTTTTTTTAGAACATTCTAAATTTTGATTTAAAAAACCTTTTTTCTATTTGTATCAGCGGAACTAGTAAATAACATAGACAATTTTTAGCACGTTTTTTTTTTTTTTGGTATGACACACATTAATTTGAAAAATCGTGCAAAAATAGAAATAATTATCGGATGTTAATGAAACTTTCAGAAACTATTCACAGATGATCGAAATTATTATAAATATGTTTTTTTTTTATGAAAGTCATGGTAGAAATATTTTTTTAAATATTTATTACCCCCCCCATAACTAATTTTATGAAAACGCTAGAAATTCGATCGCATCGGTTTTAGTGATTACAATAATTAAAAGCACAGGGCTTTGAGGAATGCAAATCATGTTTTTTTTTTTTTTTTTTTTTTTTAATTGGATACGCAGTACCTGAAAATCAGCTCTGAATTGTAACATACAAAACTCAATAAAACAAAGATATTATTTAATTTCAAATGCTTTTATTTGCTTTTAGTTGTTTTTATGAATATGGACAATATTTTCTGAAAGCAAAAAAAAAAATTTTTCGATGAAAAATGAATTTTTAATACAATTATTTGTTATTTCATTAATTATAATAGATTTTACATTTAAGTTGTTAAAATATTATAAAATTAGTTAAAAGCCGCATCGGCTTTCATAAGTGTCCTTATGAGATAGATCTTTTTTTAGCGCGTTGTAAATTGTATCATTTTGACTAATCAGAAGATCCCCAGTAATTAACAAATGTAATTTTGTGCTTATAATCGAGCTGTAATTATAAAAAATACGGAAGACCAACCAGAATATAATTAAGTTGCGTTATTTGAGTTAAGCATTGTTCTCCGCTGTTAAGGCCTTTACTTTTTTGCGAAACACGTGTGGAGAAGTTAATTTGATTTTTCAATTTCAACTGAGAAGGGTACCTACAAGTATCAGTATCATCTTATGAAATTTATATGATCTTATTTTTATATTAATCTCAGTTACGACATTTTTCCATAAATGAAATATCAAAATTAATAATAAAATGAATGCAAATACAAATAACAGTAGAATGTAATAAATGTACATAAAATTATAGTATTTTATGTACAATTCTGATAAAATTTCATAAGAAAGGTACCTATAAATTAATTAGATACCTTTCTTAAGAAATATGAAATTTAATGTCACTCTTAACAGTTTTATTTTAATTTCTTTACAATATATTTCCCATAAAGCATCATAAACGTAAAGGTGAAAGCTAAGTACAAAAAAAAAAAAAAAAAATTAGACCGCTGAAAGTTTTCGTTAAAAATAACGGGGTAAATAATTTGTTCACGTAAATGTAAATTATTTCACTTTTCTCCTTCCGTAGAACAAATTAGCCTCATGGAATTCGTAAATATATCATTCATCACATGTCAAGAGACGCGAAAGTTTATGACCTGCTTTGTTTTATTTTCAAATTACATCTTTTTGGCACAAAAGCTAAGCTAAGTTAAGTTTGGTTCAAAATATTTTAAATAAACATTATAATTTCTGATTTTCTTAAAATAAGTTTTGAAAAAATGATAATTGATATTTAAAAAAATTTCAAAGTCAGATTTCCAGTTTTTTTTTAAAATAAAAAAAAAAAATGGTCAATTTTGCTGACTCAAAAAAAACTAGATTTTTTTAACGAAAATTTCGGACGTGCTAGGAACGATTAAAAAATGGAAAAAAATACCCCAAAAATACTTTGACCTTTCCTCTTAATAATAACAAACATTTAGACGATAAAAATTTTGTTTTCGTCAAGTTTGGCGTCTTTTTTTTCATCATGCTATGCTCTTTTTTTTAGCGATCTCGTGGAGGTACCTAGGTAATTAACATTTAATTTATTATATGATTAATAACTTATTTTTGGTAAAAAAAAAAAACAAATATTTTTTAGTCAAATCCAGTTAATAATAAATTGGTTGGTTGTCTCAATTTAATTTTTTCCGTTGAATTTTTATCAAAAATTCTTTATTTTTTTTTTTTTCAAACTCAAAAATGTTTACGTTAAATTCATTGTTTGACTAAAATTCATGCACAATAAAATAGAAATCAATTAAATTTAATTTTTGTTATATCTGTTTTTTTGAAAAACGCCCTGAATAAAAACCCTTCCACAAACTAAATACGTCTTCATATCCGGATTTGAATTTTTGGAGATTTTTATTTAAATGTTAGAAAAAAATGTTCGCTCCCATTTTAAAGCATCAATGAATTTTTGATATAAAATTTTTAATTTTTGTCGCACCTAAAATCTCTTTTTAAAAACGTTAGGCGTGAAAAGAAGTGTCTATTAATAAAATTTTTTTTTTTTCTTGCTTAAAGATATCGACTAAAAATTAGTCTTTTTTCAAAGAAAAAGGGACCTGTTATATCTACCTTTTTGAAATGCAGATTTAACAATGGAGATTTCCATTTAAACAAAATTTTAGGCTAGCATATGGTTACACTTCCGAGGTTATATACTAAGAATCGAAAAATGGTCATGCGATAATTTTTTGCTGATTTTTATTCAAAATTTGAAAAAATATTTTGAGCTCTTTTTTGTATGGATTGTTAAAAATGCATTTTTAAAATATTTATGTGTTGAATTTTTGCATGCGATTGGATCCAAGGTCGATCTTACGGAAAGATTTTTTAAGAATGTAACTTCATTTAAAATGTTGACTCGTTCTACAAATAGATGATTTTTAAAACTAAAATACTGTAATTTTTTAGAAAATGATAAAAAAAAATAAAAATATCTCTTTAAAGTAATCAATTTTAAAAATTATTAAATCATGTATGGAAAAAATTTGATTTTTTTTTCATTTTAGAGAATTGTATTTTTAAAATACCTGGGATTTAATATGGATTCTCCTAAGTGCAAGATACGTGTCAAATTTTAATTGGGAAATGTATTTTTTTTGCAGAGTTCAAATTTTATTTAGCCATTGAGACCGTTTTCATTTGTTTTTTTCATAAATAACTTGAAAATAAAAATTCATCTCTTCTCCTTTTTTAAATAAAAGGTGTTAATGGCAGGACAGATTGGAATAAAAAAAAAATTAGGGAATTTAACCGATCTAGAAGAAAGATCTGAGTTCAAAACCAGATGGGAATGGAGCTATCAATTCTACCTTATAAAACCTATTTGCTGCAGAAACCATCAAAGCAATTATAAAAAGTTAGTGAGAAATGGCCCTCAAAATAAATGTCAATTTAAAAACAAATCAAAATCCAGGTTTAAATTAATTTTTTGAGCAACAATTTCTACCAAATAAAAAAAAACTTTTAAATGTGGTAAAAAGGCTGTAGTCTTTTCCATTATTTTTTTAAAGAACTCTGAAGTACGACCTTAAATTTTTTTTCATTTTTATAATGAATTTTAGTAAAACTTCTAAGCCGTGATTTAGTTTTTGACATATGGGTATTAATTTTGAAAAGATGAACAAGTTAATTTTAGAATCGAAAGAAATTTACCGTTTTTGGAGATTTTTTTTTTAGTAAAAAAAAATATTTTTTTAGGAAAATTTAAGATTTTTGAGAATATATTTTTTAACAAACGTATGAAATAAGAATTTTAAAGGGATGCTTTGTTTTCCCCATTATCGAATTTTTTATTTAAAACAATTGTGATAACATTTATGGAGAGGTTGAAGTCTAGAAGACACACATCTGGAAACTAAAAGCCCTTGGATGTGTCAAATTTTCAAAAGGTAACAAAAAAACTCCAAAGGTAATTTTTTGAACAACCAGAAACATATTTTGAACATTTTTTCAAGAAAAATAGTAATATTTTGTTGAATGTGTAATAAAAAAAAAAAAAAAAAAGGCAAATCAATATTAACTAAAGAGAGAAAAAAAACTCTTAGGACAATAGCGCCTTAGTTTCCTTTTTTATTCTTTTTTTACCACATTTTTTTTAATTTTCATAAACCAAACCAAAATGATTTTTATTTTGGTTAAAATTGATTTATTTAAATTATTGACAAATTAATTTTTACTCAGCCAAATTTTTTCAGGCAACGTTTTTTTTTTTTTTGAGCACGTAAAAAAAAATTATAGTTAGAATTATATATGCCAATAGTGAAAATGGAACTCAATTGAATTAATTTTTTTTTTACTATTTTCAAAATAAATTTTCAAGACCCCCTTTAAAAAATAGACGGTTACTGAAAAATTTGTTTTAAGGACGTAAATATAGGATTTTGAAAAGTTTATTATGAAAATATATAGATAGAGAATTTTTAATTCAGGCATTTTTTAAAAAAACTAATTCGAAAAACATCCACTCCAAAAATCAAAGTTTTTTTGTTTTTTTTGTTTGGGAGGATTTTTTTTTCTAAACCAATGGTGACACTGTTATGTGGTATATTTTTTCGTTTCTTGAAGGTTGATTTTGTTGAAAATTTCGACCAGGGTTTTTTTGAAAGTGATAATTTTTTTTTTAAAACCAGAAAAAAAAAAAAAAAAAAGATTTCAAAAATTATAGAAGATAATTTTAAAAAATATGAAAAAAATCAATTAAGAAAAATGATCAAATTTTGATGGCATAACGATATTAGTGTATTTTAAAAATTTGAAATTAAAATTAGATAAAAAAAATGCCCTCCACCTTCAAAATGGAAAAAAAAATGCGATCATGGCAAATTTAAAAATATTTTTTTATTATTTGAAGAATTATGAAAAAAAAAAAAAAACAATGGAGCAGCAATTTTGTTTTTTCTTTCATATAAAAAATAATTTGGTTATTACACCGACTGTTATATTTTCGATTTGATTATTTAATCCATATCTTGTGGATTTTTTTGGATCCAATTGCTTTAATCAACGACATTTAAATTTTTTGAATTAACGGAATATAGCCAGGATTTGAACTTTTGATCGTTTATTCCAAATGCTATCAACAAATTAATTTTTAAAACTTTATTTGAATTGATTTTGTCCTCAAAAAATTTTGATAAATTAACAAAAAAATTCAGGAGTTTCTTTTTTCTGATAAAGCCGAGTATTTTTTAACTTTCTGCAATTTTTGTTTTTTTTTTCAATAATTTTCATTGGTTTTAGTCCTCATATTTATGCGAATTACAAGCAGTTTTTATTAAATGTTTAAAAAAAAATTGGTTAAAATTTTTCTATATTTTTTTTTATGTTTTCTTCTTAAGACAAAAAAAAAAATGGTTTTTTATCACGATAATCATTAAAAGAATATAGTTTTAAAAATTTTAATTAGTGGAATTTAATATTTTTATCAATTTTCTATTTTAATTTAATCTTAAAGCCACATCACGTTTGAAATACCGGTGAATATGATCACCAAAGTAAAGCAACGTTCGAGGTTGGTAAGTTTTTGAAAAAACCACTTTTGAGAATACCAGATTATTGATTTACGGGTTTTTTAATGAATAACAGCTCGAATTGTAAATCAAAAAAGCCGTGTTCCAATTTCATTTTGGGTTCTGTTGTACTCAATATTTACACGCAAAATATTCATGATGGGATAATAATGAATTTTTCTTTTCCCCAATAATTTTAAAAAAAATAAAATTGGCCATTTAAACAATTTGCAAAGAATTAATAAGCCGTAGAAAACGAATCTATCTTATAGCCAGATATGATAAAGAAAAACATTTTTTAAATACTGTCTTTTTTAATTTTATTTTTGAAAATAAAACCTTTTTTTTTTTTTTGTTTTTTTTTTTTTTTTTAATTTATCCTATAAAAACCAGAAATAACACAGAAGACAATGTCTAACAAGAAAATTAAGTAAATGATATTTCACAGGGGAATGTTTGACAATGCTTCACGGTATTAACGTAAGGTTAAGGGTTATAAGAAGAATTTAATGTTTTTTATTTTTTTATTGATTAAGCTCCAAAATGTACTTCCAATTATTCCTGTTTCTTTATGAATATTTATTTTATGTTTCGATTTATTGAGACAACTTAATTATAATGGGGAACTTAATTAATCCTTTCAGTTCAATGATCAACAAAAAATGTCGATGGACTCATTATTTGTTTTTCTATTTGTATTTGTTTGTTTTATGTTTTTTTAAGAATTATAAAAAAATAAAAAAAACTTTAAATAAAAATTTAAATATTTCAAAATTTATAATTTTACTGTTTGTTGTTTGTTTCTTTGGTTGTTTTTGTCTGCTTTGTTTTTTTTTTTTTTTAATTTTTTTTTTTGTTTCATTTTTTTCCGCTTTTTTTGTTTTTGTTTTTGTTTTGTGTTTTTTTTTGTTTTTGTTTTTGTTTTGTTTTGCTTTTTTGTTTTTTTTTTTGTTTTATTCTTTTTGTCTTTTTTTTTATTTTTGTCCACTTTTTGTTTTTGTTTTTGTTTTGTCCACTTTTTGTCTTTTTTTTTGTTTTGTCCAACCCTTTTTTTTTTTTTTTTTTTTTTCATTTTTTGTTTTGTTTTATTTTTTAACACTTTTTTTTTTTTTTTTTTTTTTCCACTTTTTTTTTTTGTTTTGTTTTTTTTTTTGTTTTTTTTTAATTTTGTTTTTGTTTCAACGTTTTTTGTCTTTTTTTTTTGTTTTTTTTTTTTTTTTGTCTTTTGTTTTTGTTTTGTTGTTTTTTTTTGTCTTTGTTTTTGTTTTTGTTTTTTTTTTTTGTTTTTGTTTTTTTTTGAAACCATTCTTTGTTTTTTTTTTTGTTTTTTTTTTTTTGTTTTTTGTTTTTGTTTTGTTTTTTTTTGTTTTGTTTTTTTTTTTTCTTTTTTTTGTTTTTTGTTTTTGTTTTGTCCACTTTTTGTCTTTGTTTTTGTTTTGTCCACTTTTTGTCTTTGTTTTTGTTTTGTCCGCTTTTTGTCTTTGTTTTTGTTTTGTCCACTTTTTGTCTTTGTTTTTGTTTTGTCCGCTTTTTGTCTTTGTTTTTGTTTTGTCCGCTTTTTGTCTTTGTTTTTGTTTTGTCCACTTTTTGTCTTTGTTTTTGTTTTGTCCGCTTTTTGTCTGATGCCTGTTTTTGTTTTGTCCGCTTTTTGTCTGATGCCTGTTTTTGTTTTGTCTGCTTTTTGTCTGATGCCTGTTTTTGTTTTGTCCGCTTTTTTTCTGATGATGGGCTGTTGTGTCTTTTTATAAAATGGTCCTTTCTTATCTGTTTATCGTCTTTTGTCAGATAAAGTAATAATGTATCTCAGTTAGATAAATGCTTTATTGTAATCTTGTAATTTACAAGTTTATTTCTTAGGTTATGATTATTGCGTTCTGTTCCATTCTTAAGTGACGTACATTTTGTGGTTTTGTGTTAATTTTGTGCCAATACCATTATAAATTGATTTCTTTAAACCGCAGATAAAAGTTTTTTATTTTATATTTTTTAAAGCGTCTACAATTCTCTAATGCAGATTCATAATCAAAGATAAATAATGTTAAAGCTGATCTTGTGGATTTTTTGAAAAGTGCCAAAACCCATTTGTGACCATTGTGCTAATAGAAAAATAAGTTTTCATGGAAGAGTTCTTCGTTCTGTAACAGTTCTGATTTCACTAATTTTTAATATTTTATAGTTAATTAAATCGTGGCTTTAGACAAATTTCTTTTTCTTCGTTGTCTGTGTATTGCCATAGCTTCTTGGGAAAGATAGAGAATTATTTTTCTGTTCCCTTCTTGTTTTAGTAATTCAGATTCTTCCTTTTATGTTGACTACCAACCAATGCTCGAGTTTAGTCTATTCTGTTATTTAACTCGTAGATGGCGAGAGTCAAGAAGAAATATTCTTACCTTTCCCAATATCATTTGTGAGAGAATGAACACGGAGTAGTCATAAGATTTGAAATGTTCTCCTCATCCTATTTTATTTTTGTTGACTCTTCATTAATCTTTCAATAGAAATGCACAAAGAACATCGTCAGATTACAAATCACAAATTCGATGTTAGAAATCATCATCTATATGAAATTCGAGGACCGACGCTTTATATTTATTCAGCTTAATATATAACGGATATAAGCAAGATATAGTGTTATAATGTAAGCAAAGAGTCTGTTGAGATTGGTGGGGGAATACTTGACCGATTGCTCTCCCAACAACTACGAGGATAATAGCGAGTGACGGGAGGTACCAAAAAATAACACTGCCTCTGAAACAGCAACTTGAGGAACAAAATGCTCACGGGACCGACTTCACAAAAGACCGTGTCTTGCAGACTTCTTTTTTTTTCCAGCTTTTATTAGCATGATGCATCTTACAAAGACCCGAATCTTGACCAGTTGCAGAGAAGCCCGTATTTAGCTAGACATGCCAAACTGTCCTGCTGTGATCCAACGCTTCTTTTGCGTCGGCACTGACGCGCGTTCGCCACATATAGATAGATGGATACTCAAACTTGCTATGTGATTGCGTACAAATACATATACACCACCATTCGTGGTATCTGGTACATCTGCCTATGATAATCCGGAACAGACGTTCACTTGTTCTGGAGTCGCAGGAAGTGCTGTGTGTGTGTATATATATATATATATATATATATATATATAATAATGCTTTAAGAGTTCAAAATAAAAATTATCCAGGACACATTTTCTGGTTATAAAAAGACTTTTTTTATTGCGCTTCTTGCATATCTCGACATTTTTTTTTTTTTTTTTTTTTTTTTCGGTTAAACTCTCCCCGCACTTAACTTATTCGAAAGAGTCACTTAACTGGCCTATCGCGATTGCACCGCCCCACCCCCCTTAATCCATCAGAGTCATGGGGGTTCTACATATACAGCAGCAGTTGGTGCGTCTAGAGCAAGGTAGTTTTGAATTAAGTTTTTTTTTTTTTTATTATTATTTTTTTTTCTTGCCACACAAGATAAGAGCCAAATATGTGTCTGCTATTTGACCCCGGGATAATGGAAGATGGATTCATGCCTTTTTCCAAGAACACTAGCATAAAAGAAACAAAAAAGAATAGGTCGGAATTTGGACTCGGTTCGCCGATTTCACATTCTGCGCTAATAACCGTTGCACTGTCTGGTCCTGTGTCGCATACTTTTTTTTTTTTTTTTTACGGCATCTAACTTCTTTAATACTAACGTGAAACTGTTTCTTTACTTACGTGAGCAAGTCCGCCCATCACTCTGCAAGGAGAACCCCTGATGGCAGCCACAGGTGTAGGCACCGTCTTGGTTAATGCATATCTGTTGGCATTTGTCCGTCTGGGCGGCGCATTCATCAACATCTGTTTTTGAAAAATAATTAAATATTTCTTGAGTTCGATTGATTGATTGATTTTTGTTTTTTACGGTTTATCATCATTTTGCAGGTTATTTAAAAGTAGAAAATATTTTTTAATTGTAATAATTTCTTTGGAGATGATTTTTAGTGATACAAGTCTTACTAATTAACCATGGCGAGGCGGATAAGAGGTGGATTCATACCTTTCCCAAAGATATTTGTCCATGAGTGAATATAATGAACCCAACTGGAATTGTTATTCCAATGATACGCAGCCGCAAATGACATGAAGTCCGAACCAATAATTACTACAACGCAAAGAAAATATTTAGCTGTTTTAATTTTAATATATACTAAAGTATATATACCATATATTACTATATAAAATGAAACGTATGCTGTTGGCACACTGAATGATTTTAAAACCCTTAGTCGGCACATAGCAAAAGGTTGCCGACCCCTGCATTATACTCCTCGCACATCCAAGCTTACAGCACCTGGCATTCCCAAATGGTTACCCATCTAGGTACTGACCAGGCTCGATGTTGCTTAACTTTAGTAATTGTACGGGAACCGATGTTTTTTTAAATCGTTTTACCCCAAGCAAGGTGACAATGCCACTAAAACGTAGCGGGTTACAGCGAGTAAAAGTCAAAGAGAGTGAGAAGATTAAAAATGGAGAGTATTGAGGAAAGGGAAAAAAAAAGAAAAAAAAGAAAAAAGAAACATGGTTCAAGAAGACAGAAAATGGCGATTGAGTTTGCATTTGAATTTTTTGATGATTGTAGTTATCAGGGAAGCAAGAAATCAGGAGGGAGAAAAACTGTTAGAATAGAAATGGCATTTGCATCTAGCTAGTTCGACAGTAAAACTGTTTCAATGTAACATGACTGTAAACACCGTGTAGCAACAGACGATGGCAAGTGGAACACAGAAATCTGAAGGCGCATATGAACAATGGAAGATGTTTTCTTCATCCCCGCCATAACTTTTGCCCCTCAGTGCTTTCATTGGATCACGAAGATGGAAATCTGAGAGTGGTAAGTCAGGTGGTGATGAGGTAGTGAAGGAATTAACTGCATCAGCAGCCAACTGAGTTTTCCGAAGCTAGAATATATGCCTTCATTCGTAGATGGAAAATTAGCATTGAAAGAGGTGGTGAATATGTTTAAGTAGGGATGTGAACCTCTTTTCATATCTCTCTTACTTTGCTTAGTTTCTGAAAAGCATCTTCCGCTGTTCATACACGCCTTTTTGATTCACCCGCATAATATCTAATCCTCTCTATAGCAATCACCTCACAAATAAGGAGACCTCAAACGACAACGAATACAATGAACAGGACACATGAATAATGACTTTTCAGAACAATAAGAGCCACACTTGTACTGTCATATAACCGGTTGAAATTTCTGAGGCACATAATGAAGAAAGAAAGCTCGGGAGAGTTAACACTCAGAGGACATATTAAAATCAAGAAAAACAGTAGGTAACCTGCGAGTTTTTGTGACTAGCTGGCAGAACAAAGGAGTATGGTAAAAGATGTAGTTCTTTACCACAGTTAAAGACAGAACGCTGTGAAGAACCATGATCGTCAATATTAGAAAATGATATGGCGCATAGAATTTCAGTGTTTTCAAATGATAAAACGGGACTATAACATGTTTTCTTGAAGAATACTTTAATGAATCTTGGGTAATTCTCGTTAGAGGTGACATTGGAGGACCAGATACTAAGCGAGCGGGTAGGCATTTGCATACTGTGAGGGAGTGTACGTACTTTAATTCTGTTTGAAATAACATTAAGACTAAATTTGGTAATATATTGAATTTAAGAAGGCATTTTGAAAAGATCCCACCTGTCAGCTGTATACTTGGTGGGATGGTCTGGAGTCAAATGATCATTAAAAAGCAAATCACGTTTTCTTTTCTCATATTTTATTTTTTGAAATGTTACTTTTTAATGAACTTTCGTCTACACTAGAAACCACCCACCTCAGACAACGGGCGGCTAACTTTAACTCTCTCTCTCTTTTTTTATATATATATATATATATATATATATATATATATATATTAGTTCTTCTGGTGTGGCATTTTTAATATTTGTCAATTCCCACTTAATTAAAATGAAGGAGTGACTGGTAATTTCTTGACAAATCGCGGTCGCCCTCAATAATGACAATCCTGATTTTAGAACAACATAAATGTACTGAGTTTCTATTGTTTTAGACATAACCACAATAACAGTATTTATTTTAAAACTGAGTTTGTAAATGATACTTATGTGATTTGATTTTACAAGCTTGGGCAATCATTTCTCTTTGGACTGAACAGACGAGTTTTCCCGCAGTAGGTCAACTTTTCCTTCTGCGGTTGACTGGTTACCAACCAAGGCTATAGGGCCTGCTCTGTTCTATTGAACACATAGCTGAGAGAAAAGATAGATTCATACCTTCCCAAAGTGAAGGTAACGAATCCGACTAGAATTCGAACTACGCTCTCCGATTTCTCATTCCGAGCCGATAGCCATTACATAACAATGGAAAATTGAGTACACCCTACCTCTACCCACACCAAAAAAAAAAAAAACTCAAAACGAACGCCTCACGTCCCAAAATGCGCGAATACTTTTATTAAACCTGGCTATAGGCGAATTCGTTCAAATTCTGTCCGAATCAGTCACTTTCACTTTTCCACGAAGACCCCTTTAGGGAAAACATGAACAGCTCTCTTTTTCACCCACAGTTTAAAAAGCAGGGTAGATTGGGTTCTAAAGAAAATTCTGAATTCCAAAACTGGAAATGACTTCACTGTCATTCTCAATGATATAATACGTCTATATACGTTTTTTATCAAAAGTATTTTTGACGCAGACAAATAAACACGTTCAAAACACAACATTCAAAAAACAACTACAGACGTGTTTATACGTCGATCTCGATTCTTTTTATGCCATTCTGAGCTTCAAATGAGTCCATTTGTCAACTCGTACGTCTAATAGAGGTGTTAGCCACCGCTCGGGCACTTCAAGGTGCCTCAGTTTCTTAGTTACAATATTAAAAACAAATATAAAACATCGTGTGAAAATGAAATGTTTTCCCCAAATAATTGACGGGGAAGGGTTTAAGGAACAGTTATTTAAATGATTATTGGTTGAAGTAGTTATATATATTGCTCCTTGGAAGACTGGCGCAATGCACTCTTCCTGATACGCATTTGAAACGTTAGATTCCTCTTTCCTATAAACGTCAAGAATCGATGTTTGAGTTTCAGTAAAATTTGGGATAACCAATGCTGGCTAATTTTTGAAAATACAGCCAAGACTGTATAGTACCAATTGGGCTTTATTTTCCTTTATTTGTATCCCCGCTACATAAAAGTTAAATTTCGTAATTGTTTTAAACTGCCGACAAAATATTGTTTGAAAGGTTCTTAAAATCAACTTTCTCGGTCTTTATTTTCCTGTCAAATTGACATTGACCACGCGTACGTCCCAATTGCCTACAAGATTTAACTTTTTAGGAGTGAAAACTGTCGGTCGTTGCTAGATTTTAGCGAGGGACGTTGGTGCATATCAGTGGTAAAATAGCGGTTGTACTCTCCAAGATAATTCTCTCGCTCACACTTACCGTCTTCCTCTGGCTTTCGTTCTCTATCGCTCACTGGGTCTCGTTCTCTATCAAAGTATTTTTTGACCGTTTTCTCTCTCTCTCATAAAACTATTTCTAATTTTCTTGAAACTCTCTTTCTCTATATAAATATATATATATATATATATATATATATATTTATATCTATTTCTCTCTTTCACTTTTTATATATATTTATATATATATATATATATATATTTACATTAGTCGGACTATTGTCCTCATCTTTGTCGCCATATTTGTCACAACGTTTCGGCCGTTGTACGCTCCGGCCTTCTTCAGGTGGTTGGAATTTCGAACTGAACCCTTTATTTCGATCGCTGGGGTAGACTGTTCTAATTCCACGTGCCATGTTTTGATGGATGTCAGTTATCAGTTATCTCTGTTAATTTTCCCTCTGAAAGTTCTCCACTGCCTTAACCAGGAATTGAGCTCATTTCAATTTGGGTCTGTCATTGGATCTAACCAACGCCTTTATCCACTGTGCCATTAAATGCTTGAGGGAGATATATATATTGGAGACATATATCTATATATACCATCTATTTAGTATTTATTCTGTTTGGTCATATATATATAAAATATATATATATATATATATATATATATATATATATATATATATATATATATATATCTATATATATATATATATAAGAAGGTTTAATCCGACAATTTATTTATTAAAGACATTTTTATTTATGTTTAACGTTGTTATTTTATAGATACAAGTATTTAAGCAAATGCTCTGTTTATGATAAACAGTATTAAATAACATTTACCGGCCTGAATGTCCGAGAAATTTTCATAGAAAATATTCGTTCATAGACAGGATTCGAACCTGCATCCTATACGGAACCGTCATATACGCTGACATGCCTTAACCACTCGGCCACCATGAACCTTATGGTAGACAAGGTCGAATTTACTGTTATAAACTACAATCTTCCATGAATCTCGTACATTCATAACTGCTCTGGCGTATCGAATGTAAACAAATGACGTCATATGTTAAGAAATGGACAAGGTCCGACAATTTATTTATTTAAAGACATTTTTATTTATGTTTAACGTTGTTATTTTATAGATACAAGTATTTAAGCAAATGCTCTGTTTATGATAAACAGTATTAAATAACATTTACCGGCCTGAATGTCCGAGAAATTTTCATAGAAAATATTCGTTCATAGACAGGATTCGAACCTGCATCCTATACGGAACTGTCATATACGAAAACGTGCCTTAACCACTCGGCCACCATGAACATTTTATTTAGACAAGGTCAAATTTATTTTTTATTGGCAAAATTTTCAAACAAAATCATGAATCTGTAAATGGTTCATTTTAATTTATTTATTTTAAATTAAAATTAATATTCTTAAATAAAAATATTTAAAATATTCAATTGTTTTATAAAATTAAACATAAAAAAAAAATTTTTAAAATTATAAATTATTCGGACAATTTCCATTTTTTAACATATGACGTCATTATATATATATAAATAAGATATATGTGATTATGAACATACGAGATTTATGGAAGATTATAGTTTATAACAGTAAATTATATATATTTATATATATATATAAATATATTTTATATAGTCAGTATAACGTCAGGATATATTGGTTCCGTATAGGATGCAGGTTCGAATCCTGTCTATGAACGAATATTTATTCGAAATTATATGACATTCAGGCCGGTAAAATGTTATTTTTACTGTTTATCATAAACAGTACAAATTTTTAAAAAATATATATAAAATAATTAAACATAAATAAAATGTCTTTATCATATGTAAAATTTTTATATAAATATATAGATTTTTATATATATATATATATATATATATTTTATATATATAAATGTTCAAAATATGAAATATTTATATATTTAAATATAAATATATATATAGAATAATAAATATATATATATTTAATTAATATATATATAATATATATATATATATATATATATATATATATATATATAATAATATATCCGTTTATTTACATTTATTTATAAAGGAATACATAAATTTTTTTTATTAAAATAGAACATTTATGGAAATGTTTGTTTATCGATTTTATATAGAAAAAATTGTTCCATGGAATTAATTTTTCTATGAATTTCGAAAATGAAAAAATTTATTCAATCTAATATATAAAATGATGTTTCTCAAATATAAACGCCCAGGTATTATATAATTGTCACTGATATAATTGAAAAGTTAAGAACATGATCCTATTAAAATTGAGCCTGAATTTATATGTATTGATGTATATATATGTGAGATATATATTATCAAATATATGACCAATATATTTATCAATATACAAGATATATATACGAACACTAACAAAAAATATGGACATCAGTTCTGAAATGCAAATCATCATAATTATATATATGATATGAAATCAAAATGAGCAGCTGATTAATTAACAATGTATCTGAGTTAAAAGCCAAAGTATTCATTTATATATATGTGTTTGGCAAGTAGACCTGGTCAAGTCTAAACCTGTCTGGTTCAAACCAAAGCCGATGTCCTCCAACATGAAGGAAATTTATTTGCTATTTTTTATGTGGCCGTTGATTATAAGAATTAAAAATTTTATGGCAAGCGAGGCATTAATTACGAACTATAAAACAGGTATATACAAATACATAATTATGGATATATTTTTTATAAATTGTGCTAGATACTGCTAATTGACCCTTATCTTCGTTATAGTGCATATGCATTTTACATATCATTTGTTTTTTTGTTGTATCCTTAAAATACATTACAATCAGACAAAGGTGGTACTTTATTTGAAAGGAATTGCAACACAGGCGTAGATGAAAGAAATAGAGAGGCTTATTTAAAAGAGAATATTATATGGATTTTTTGAAAATCGGTTAGCAGTTTAGCAATAATTTGATCTTTTAATTAGGTATTTATGTGCATACACACAAACACATATATTATATATATATATATATATATATATATATATATATATATATATATATATAATGAATGGATATAAATATTTTTCTGGTCCCAAATTAGAGACTATTTCTTATTAAAAAAATATCTCCAAACCTGGATATAAGAGAAAACTTCTCCAAAATGATTTTTTCTTATATTTCATTAAAAAATAAAATATATATATATATATATATATGATATATATAGTCCAATATATAGATATTACAGATTTTAAATCATGCTGGATGTCTAACCACCTTTTCATTTAAATTCCATTTTTGCTGGGTGAACAAGCAGTATTTTTTTTTTTTTTTTTTTAGTTACTTAATGTTTGCAAGGCGGTAATGATTCCTTTAAGATGCATGAATAACATTATGAAAGAGTAGGAGAAGATATTTGAAGGAAATGGAAACCGAACCCTAAACAGGGAAGCAAGGAAAATTTCCCTATTTTTTTTTTTTTTAAAAAGTCCGGGAAAAATAAATCGAGCGACAAAGTAAAAGGTAGTTTTTAAGAAAATAAATCGATAACAGTTGCACTCGTAGAGCAACCAATAATAATAATAACTATAATAATTTTTTTTTTTTTTTTTTTTAATTCTGCTTACCCCATTCTGCGTATTTTTTTGTTTTTCAGTCCATTTGCAAATAATTTTATCCTACAGTATTTTTGATTGATTTTGAATAAATTTTATTTATCTGAGCATTCTCTAGTTAGACATTTGAGATATTTTAATTCGATTTTTTGGCTATTTATCATATATACTGACGTACAAGGCGACCCTCTAATTTCCAAGTCAAAATATAGGTTTCAGGTTATAAAAATGAAGACGAAATTTAATGAAACCGGTGGTGTGATTTATCGATTAAGATGCTACAATTTATTACCTCATGAGTAGGTAATGTGTTATCGGTATTATTACAAAAGTCAGAATGTTATTTTATTAAGAAAAAAGAACTCTTGGAACGAAGAAAATATACTGAACTGTTAAATGATATCTGTCCTCCTCTATGGCAGCGAATGCTGGACATTCTACTCAGATGAATAAGAGACTTGAGCAGAAAGATGCTAAGGATACTATGGGTCAAACATGTGAGAAACAACGAGGTTTTGGAGAAAATATTTTTATATTTATCAGGGAAGAGATTTTTGAAATTTTTGTTTTTTGTAATGAAAGGGGGCTTGGAGAATCTGATACTCACAGAACAAATAGAGCGAAAAGGTTTTTTCAGAGGAAGTAATCAAGGCGTGACATTTGATGTTCCTTCTTAAGATGGATATCATAACAGTTTGGAGGAAATAGCAAAAAAAAACAGAATTTCTTAAGACCTATAAAGGACAGGAACATGTGGAGGGCCATGATCGACCATGCCTCATTTTTTGTTTTGGCAAATAAAAGAATGATTTTGATGCTAAACATCCACTCGTTCCACTGTTCTCAAATGCGATCTTTAAACTGCTTGTTGAGACACACATCCAGTTTTTTTTTTTTGTTCGACTGAAATAAAAACAGGAGACGAGGCAGAGATTAAAATCAAAAATCATATATTTAATATATATATCTAACAACTTACCATGAACCACAGCATTTAAGGTTCACATTTTATTTGCAAACAATGGTAAGACATTGTAATGAGAATGGGGGAGGAGGGGTAGATGAATAATGATAAACTTTGTACGCCGAATACAATTTAAAAGGGATAGGTTACGAATAAATATTTGAAAAAATTTAAGATAAGCATTTTGTGAATAAAGATTTTTTTTCTTGTTGACGTTGAATTTTTTTAATAAAACTGGTTCTTTTTATTAAAATTGATAATACAGTGGCCTAAAAAGTTTTTATCCAGAAGAAATAAACTACATCCAATTTCAAAGTTTAATTACGTAATCCCTATTCAACATAAACAGTATTTGGAACTAGTATGGAGTAGGTCCTCCATTTGCTAGCTTCAGTGCTTATATTCGATTTTTCATGGATTTGATCAAGTTATCAGCAATCGTCTGATCTATATTTTGCCACACCTTTAGCAATGTTTCTTCAAGGGTTGCCACTGATGTGATTTTGATTGCACCCTCTCAAAGTCTTTGGTCAAGGTGCTCCCAAACGTGCTCTTTTGGATACATGTCAGGATTTTGGGCTACTCATGGCAGTGACTTGATTCCTTGATATTCCTTCCAGGCCTTTGCTACTTTGCTCTTATGACATGGCGCTCCATCTTCTTGAAAAAGGTAGACATTCTTGCCAATCTGATTGGTTTCAAACAGTGGGGGGGGGTCCTTTCTTTTGACAGTATTTTGGACCATTCAACCGCTCGCCAACAAGAATCGGTTCAGATTTCCCTCCAAATCAGACAGCGCCCAACACCATTACTCCAATCCCTCCATATTTCACGGTCGCCTGCAGATATTCATTGTTCCAAGATTTGATTTCTCCAAACATAAACCTGTCTCGAATTCGAATCTTGGTAGAAATTACTTTCATCTGACCAAATTACAGACTGCCAAAATTCATAATCTTTTCTCTCGAATTCTCTCGCCCAGTCCATACTTCTGTTCCTGTTAACCTCTGAAATCAAGGACTTCTTTCTTGCAACTCTTCTTTGATAGCCTAGCTCTTTGATTCTTTCTCACCACATATGGCGAGATTTCCATGCTGTTGGCGACATCTTTGACGCTCTGATGACTTCCCTATTCAGTGCCCTTTTCGTTCGCTCAGACACGATGCTTGGTCTTCCTGAACGTTGTTCTACATGACAATGACTTTCTTCATTACATTTCTTGACTATTATTAACCGTTTGATGATTTATCTGGAAAAACCTAGCAATTTCTGTATTTGACTTGCCACACAGATGCTATCCTATTATTTGCCCTCATTGAAATTCGCCAATTTCCTTACTTCCACGAACTTTCATTGCAAGATATAAGTCAACTATCGTTCATAGATGAGAATAGCTTGATACTAACACGGTATTGTCTGAAAAAAAAAGACGTTATTAAACAAGCGAAAATTGCTGTAATCAAGGGTGGCTAAAACTTATCATAGCCTACTGTATAAACATAAGGCAGGAACTGATTAAAACGCGTTGCCATATTTATACCATGAATGTGCCATATACAGCAGGAGCACCAGACCAGATCTATCGAGATGCATGACAAAATTCAAAGGAGAGTTTGTAATGTGGTCTATCCTAACCTGCTTATCACGACTCCAGTCACTTTCTCACCGACGTAACATGGCTTCCTTCTGTCTTTTCTACAAACATTCTCATGGTAACTGTTCTATCATTTTTTCCTAGTTCCTCTACCACGTGCTACTGGATTGGCAACTAGGTCTCACAGTTTTACTTTTGAACTAGTTAGATGCAGTCGCCATTTCTATGCTAACATTTTTCTTTTCTCGCACTTCTCACCAGTGAAATTCTTTTCCGGTATCTTACTTACCTGCCACTTACAATCTTAAAAAAAAATTTAAATGCAACATCATTCGCCATATTGTGTCTTCCTGAACCCTGTTTTTTTATTGCCCTTTCCTCACTTCTCCTCACTAAAGTCTTCTCATGCTCTATCACACTATGTAATCTAACTGTGTCCTGGTGGCATAATCGCCTTGCTTGGAGGGACACAAAAAAGTGAAATGGACGCACATTTGTGTCATGTGCAATATATATATCATTTTACCTCGAGCAAGGCGATAAAGTCACTAAAACTCAATTTGTTACTGAGAGTGAAAGAAACTGAGAAAATTAAGAAAGAACGATAAAAGAACACAGGATTCAAAGAAATATAAGATGACGACTGAGGTTGCATTTAATTTTTAAAAAATTTTTTCAAAATGATTTTATTTTAATTTATTTGTACTTTGCAGGAAAGTAAGAATCCAGGAATAATTCCAAAGGCTTCTTATTCTCTTTTCTTATGTTCAGTTGTTACTAAAATTACATTGTTGTTCCAATGTGTCTTTTTTTTTCTTTTCTCGTGCAGTATTTTTGTTTATTGTTTCTAGGAATTACCATTTTTGTTTTTTTTTAATTTAATGAGTCAACTTTGCATTCAGCCTCCATTCTTTCACGTCCACATTTAGTTTATTCATAACATTTCCGCTTCCACTATTTTTTAGTTCTCGACATTTTTCTTTGTTTCCCATCTGCAGATTTATTTGCGTATTTCACAGCTTTCCACTCGGCT
Source organism: Acanthosepion pharaonis (assembly GCA_903632075.3). Lineage (NCBI taxonomy): Eukaryota > Metazoa > Mollusca > Cephalopoda > Sepiida > Sepiidae > Acanthosepion > Acanthosepion pharaonis. The sequence continues at coordinate 82,494 of CAHIKZ030002882.1, forward strand.
CCGTGTCTCTCGGCTCTTCGCATTTTTCTCTACTCGGCTCCGTGTCTCCCGTCTCTTTGTTTTTTGTTTTTTTTTTGTTTTTTTTTTTTGTTTTTTTTTCTACTCGGCTCTGTGTCTCCCGTCTCTTTGTTGTTGTTTTTCTAAATGGCTAATTGTCTCCAGTCTCTTGTTGTTTTTTCTACTCGGTCTGTGTCTTGTCTCTTTGTTGTTGTTTTTTATTACTCGGTCCGTGTCTCCTGTCTCTTTGTTTTTTTTACTCAGCTCTGTGTCTCCCGTCTCTTTGTTTTTTCTACTGGCTCCGTGTCTCCTGTGTCTTTTTTTTTTTTTCTACTGGCTCTGTGTCTCCTGTCTCTTTGTTTTTGTTTTTTCTACTCGGCTATGTGTCTCCTGTCTCTTTGTTTTTGTTTTCGAACTCGGCTCCGTGTCTCCCGTCTCTTTGTTTTTGTTTTTTCTACTCGGCTCCGTGTCTCCCGTCTCTTTGTTTTTTCTACTCGGCTCCGTGTCTCCCGTCTCTTTGTTTTTTCTACTCGGCTCCGTGTCTCCCGTCTCTTTGTTTTTTGTTTTGTCTCCTGTCTCTTTCATTTTTTGTGTCTCCTCGTCTATATTTGTTTTTTTTTTTTGTCTCTTTGTTTTTTCTACTCGGCTCCGTGTCTCCCTGTCTCTTTGTTTTTGTTTTTTTCTACTCGGCTATTGTGTCTCCTGTCTCTTTTTTTTTTTTTTTTTTACTCTTTCCGTGTCTCCTGTCTCTTTGTTTTGTTTTTTTTCTCGGCTCCGTGTCTCCTGTCTCTTTGTTTTTGTTTTTTTCTACTCGGCTCCGTGTCTCCTGTCTCTTTTTTTTTGTTTTTTTCTACTTTGTCTCCCGTCTCTTTTGTTTTTGTTTTTTTCTACTCGGTGTCTCCAGTCTCTTTTGTTTTTTTACTTTTTTGTGTCTCCGGCTTTGTTTGTCTCCAGTCCCTGTTTTTTTTTCTACTCGGCTCTGTGTGTCTCCTGTCTCTTTGTTTTTTCTACTCGGTCCGTGTCTCCTGTCTCTTTGTTTTTTTCTCTCGGCTCCGTGTCTCCTGTCTTTTTTTTTTTACTCGGCTCCGTGTCTCCTGTCTTTTTTTTTTCTACTCGGCTCCGTGTCTCCTGTCTCTTTGTTTTTTCTACTCGGGTGTTTCTGTGTTTTTTTCTCTGTCTTTCTCTTTTTTTTTTTACTCGGCTCCGTGTCTCCCGTCTCTTTGTTTTTTCTACTCGGCTCCGTGTCTCCCGTCTCTTTGTTTTTTCTACTCGGCTCCGTGTCTCCCGTCTCTTTGTTTTTGTTTTTTTTACTCGGCTCCGTGTCTCCTGTCTCTTTGTTTTTGTTTTTTCTACTCGGCTCCGTGTCTCCTGTCATTTTGTTTTTGTTTTTTCTACTCGGCTCCGTGTCTCCCGTCTCTTTGTTTTTGTTTTTTCTACTCGGCTCCGTGTCTCCCGTCTCTTTGTTTTTGTTTTTTCTACTCGGCTCCGTGTCTCCAGTCTCTTTGTTTTTTCTACTCAGCTCCGTGTCTCCCGTCTCTTTGTTTTTTCTACTCGGCTCCGTGTCTTTGTCTCTTTTGTTTTTTCTACTCGGCTCCGTGTCTCCCGTCTCTTTGTTTTCTCTACTCTGCTCCGTGTCTCCCGTCCCTTTGGTTTTTTGGGGTTTTTTTTCTACTCGACTCCGTGTTTCCCGACTCTTTGTTTTTTCTACTCGGCTCCGTGTCTCCCGTCTCTTTGTTTTTTCTACTCTGCTCCGTGTCTCCCGTCCCTTTGGTTTTTTGGGGTTTTTTTTCTACTCGACTCCGTGTTTCCCGACTCTTTGTTTTTTCTAATCGGCTCCGTGTCTCCCGGCTTTTCTTCTGAATTTTCTTTTCAATCATCTTCCACCACATTTTTCTGAAATATGCTTATTACTTCTTTTGTTCATTTCTTATTTTACCGCTCCAGTATTTACCCGTCTCCTCGTGTTCTCCTCTACAAGATTGAGATCAGGCCTAAAATGGTGTACTGTTGTCATATTTGGGTAGGGGCTGCACAGTTCTTACTTTCCTGTCTTGACTGACTCCAAAAGCGTCTCCGGGTCATTGTGGGTAACAAATTATTTTCCACCCTCTCTCTCTCTCACACATAGACGTGATGTGACAAGCCTCTCACGGCTCTATCACTGCTTCCATACAAAGTACTCATGCGAGCTGCATTACTTGGTTCTGTCAGTTCTAACCTTCGCGACTAGGACCAGCAATGCCGCTTACATTGTAGCAAACCACCCTTTATTCTCTCTGTATTCCATTAGCAAGGAGTAAGTTCCACTCGAGCAGCTTCTTCTCGCGAACCACTGCTCTGTTAAAGCGACTCCCTAGATCACTACTATCTTGACCTGTTCAAGTCTAGGATTAAACGTTATCTTCTCCTCCTAACCACATAAACTCTGTAACGCTCTACCTCCAGTGGCCCCCGGGCCTTGTACAGGGTGAACCTCACTGTAAAAAAAAAATTACATCTCTTTCTGTTGTCTTTCCATCTTCTTCGTTTTTTTTTCTATTTTATAGTTCATTTATTCCTTCCTTTTCTCTTTCCAATTTACTTATCCTACATTCTGCTTTCTTTTCCTTTCATCTTCTTTTGAAAGGACGGAAACTTCGAATCGGAACAGCGCCTGGGTTTTCTACTTGAAGCTGAGTGTGCTTTTTGTATCGTTATCCACCGACAATTTATTTTGCTAGCCTTTTTAATGGAACAAAAAGAACGAAAACGTTACTGAGTGAAAATGAGGCCAAGTATGAAGAGAATCTAGGCAGATTAAAGAAAAGCGAAGAGGTTGTTAAAGAAACGCATATACTGGAGAGGGAGTGAAGGAAAAGAGTGGATTGCGGGAAGGAAAAGAGTGGATAGAGAGACGAATTGCGTGAAGGAAAAGAGTGGATAGAGAGACGAATTGCGGGAAGGAAAAGAGTGGATAGAGAGACGAATTGCGGGAAGGAAAAGAGTGAATAGAGAGACGAATTGAGGGAAGGAAAAGTGGATTGAGAGAGAGAGAAACACGAAAGAATGAAGATGAAACCAAAAAATTAGACAATTGTGGCTGTAAAAAAAAAAAAAAAAAAATGAAAGAAAATAACGTTTGGAAAGAAATTCTTAACCCAAGAAATAAAATGATAGAAATAAGATAAAAAGAAGAAAAATCTCCGATTGATTAATCTAGAATTGATTCTAGAAAGAAATCTTTTTTTTTTTAATCCAAGACGTATAAAACTGCTACTTATACACATTCTACCTCATTTCGACATCATTGCATTCTCGGACTCTTTCCATTTTTAAATTTTTTTTTATTCTTATATTTCTTTATTTTCTCGTCTTCTGCATTTTCTTTGTCCATTTTTACAGCTTCCTTCTTTCAGCTGCTTTTCTTCGTCTTCTCCGCTCCATATTTATCTTTGGCCATTTTTCTTTATCTTCTCAAGTACAGTGTAACCCGGATATAAGAGAGTTGTCGGGACCGGTGAAGTCTCTTATATCCGGGTTTCTCTTATATCCTGGTCTCTTATATCCGGGTTACACTGTATGTGTTAAATAATAAAGAGGTCTGTACAAAGTATTAGGTAATTTTTATAATTATACTTTCTACTGACCTTTTTTCACATTTGACCTTTTTATTAATTACAGTGTAACCCGGATATAAGAGTTGTCGGGATCGGAGACGAAGTCTCTTATATCCGGGTTACACTGTACATGCTATTGAGAATACTGTCTGAGAATAGTGTTGTTTTAAATATTAGTTCTGTCTGCGTGTAATCCATTAAACTTGCAGATTTTGTATGTTAGGCATTGTGTTCAATATGACATTAGATTCGCTGGATGCTGAAAAGATCCCCCAGGTGAGAAACTAGACACGTCCTATCTCTAAGACATCCTGTAGCTAAAAGAAAAAATACATATATTAGACTTTTTGCCCTTTTTATTATATACTGCATTCGTCAACGCCATCTAAAGGACGTTAACAAAAGTTCTTTGGCAGACAAGTGGAGAAATCATACAATTGCATATTAAGATTTATTAAACAAATACGCCGAAACTTTTATTTCTAATGATTACATATCTAGTGACACAGCAAATGTAAGAAACAATTAAAATGATAATCACTGTTATATTTTAGTGTCAGCTGCAATCGTCTTCGTTAGACGGGGGCAAGGCTTATTTATTTTTGTCCATGCGCACTGACTTTACAACTAAACCTGTCTTGAGTTTTAGTTATTTTTTATTTTTTTATTTTTTTTTTTTGTTACAGACTATTTTTGGTGACAAAAGCAAATTTTTTAAATCATGTCATCCCCAAGCAAGGCAATAAAGCCGCTAAAACGCAAGAGTTACAGGGGATGAAAGAAACTGATAAAACCTTACCGAGGAGAAAGCCTCCCTCCCAAATGAAAAGGATTCAAAGAGACAGAAAATGACGAGTGGCATTGCATTTAAAGTTTTGAAGATTTTAGTTGTCAGGAAAACAAACAACTGGAAGAGTTACGTAGAATATAATTTACATTGACATCTAGCAATTTCAACAATAAAATGAAGAAACCTAATTGACAATCAAGTAGTGCGTTTAAATTCTTGAAGTCGAGGTACAAAAGGAAAGCTCATCAAGAGTAATTGACATGAAAATATTTTTAGAAGAGTCACTGGGAAGCTATGTTACAGCGGTTGGAAAGCGATTGATACCGAGATGCTAGATCAGCACCATTTACTTTGCAGATTAGAGACACTGAAGGGTTTCTCCCTTTTTTTTTCTTTTCATTTAAAAAAAAAAAAATGAAAGTGTTATCATACATTTATATACTGGGACTTGTCATGTAGCTTGTTATTGTTTCTACTTTTCGGCCGTTTTAATCTCCGGTAACTCGTATAGGTTAATGCATATTTTGTAATAAACAGAATAAAGGCAATCACTCTTCGTAGATTAAAAGAATTCAATTCGAAATTCTCAAAAGGTTAGCAATTACGACAGACCTGTAGAAATGGTCGATTCATTGCGACTATAAAAATTAAGACGTGGACACTGATCTGAAGAGATCAGTGTATAATAATTCTTCATTAAAAAAAAGTCTGACTGAATAAATTTAACAAGTTTAAGCACACAGTGTATATTGTGCATTGGAAGTAAAAGGGATTGCTAGTGGTCATGAAGTATGATAAGCGTTTCTGAAAGAATAGTCTGGTTACATATAGTATACAGTAAAGGCTCAATGACTTGTGACTATCTTCTCAACAGTTACAAATTCGAATTCCGCTGAATGCAGTGGATATCAAAATGAAAATAATGATATTTGTCAATTGCGATTTAAATTCAGAATATCGCTAAAAATACATTGCCTCAATATAGAACCTCCAAATATATCGCTAAAAAAATGAGATATATTATGAAAAAATGGCTGAAACATATTCAAAACAAACATTTACTGTCAAAATCTTTAATATTAAGAGGAAAGACTACAGGATTTTTTTAATGTAATTTTTTTATTTATTTTTTTTTTTTTTAATCCATTTTAGGACCTTGGAAATTTTGGTTAAAAACTCTTGGCGTTAATGCGAGAACCATTAAATCTACGGGAAATTTGAGGCTCTTACAATGAAAAACGTATTGACTTGAAAATTCTGGTAAAAATAAGATAATTGTCGGATTTTAATGAAATTCTCAGCACTTATATTTTTTAAATATTTATATTTTTAAAAAATTTTGTACCTTTTTTTTTTTTTTTTTTTTAAAACATCTGTTTTACACCTCGCCTATCTACTTACCCACTTTTCATTAATGAAATTTCAAGAAAAGTTTTTTTATATAACTTTACGTTTATATTTGTTATAAGAACAAGTCCCCGGAGAGTTTAAATCATATTCTTTTTGTAAAACAGGATTCCCAGTTACCAAAAATCTGCTTTGAATCGTAAAATAAAAAATGCAGTAAAATTAAGATTATTTTATTAGAAAAGCTTTCAATTGCTTTTATGAATAAAATTTATGGATGGACACTATTGTCTGAAAAAAATATTATTTTTCTTTTTTTTCCTCTTATTTCTTTCGATTAATAATTAATTTAAAATTCTGTATTAATTTGTTGCGGTCAGGTGATATTGTTATTTAATTAAAACTATATTTACTAATCCGAAATGAAGAAAAAATTCAATACAATTCAACAACCCCGAGTACTTTAAAAAGAATTTTTAATTTTTTATGTGCGTATAAACGTGCTGTTTTGTAAATACGCATGTTCATACACCTTTGCAGTTACCCCACTTACTTTCCAAAAAAAAAAAAAAAAAGTCTCTAGGAGACGCACCCTAAGCCTATAAGTAGTGACATTCTCTGCCATCCTCTTTTTTTTTTCTATTTCACCCTGGGACTGTAAGATCGATGGTAGGTCGAACGAGGAAAACGCTCTCCCCACTAGGGAACACACACACACACACACCTTTCTCTTCATTTTTTTCTATGACTTTCTCCTACATCCAACTTCACACACACTATTTTAAATGTTTTCTTTATTCATGTTCATTGTTTTGTAACACGCAACAATATTCTATTGTCTATATTTACCTTTGTTTTATTAATACATAGTTATCGTTTGTTTGTTTGTGTATGTATGTATGTATGTATGTATGTATCAATCAATCACCCGGACTCTCATTCCGGGATCGTCATTTTTGTTGTGGGATAAATATACCAGGAGACACGTATTTTTCTACCTAAATACAACCAGCATACGCCCGCAACACGCCACATTATCAGAAAATAAGGGAACTATAGTAAATTTAAAATTTATGGGTAATTTTCTAACATTTCCTCAACAAGCGCCTACGTAAGTAAAGTTACGAAGCTAAAGTAGCTAAAATCCAATAAAATACTAGAATGTTAAAAATATTTAAAAAAAAAAAGGGGGGGGTAGTTGAAACAAAATATATAAAAATGTCGTTCATGTTGTATTCATTTACTTTTTTTGTTTCAATTATATCCGTAGTTAAATTTCCCAAACATCAGACTACCAATAAATCACCCAACTCCCTCTTAAATAGGATGCTTTTCTGCGATATCTTTAACTAAAAGTAATATTTGTTTCAGTTTAAATTAATTACACTTTAAATCAGCTAATCTATCTCAAATAACGTTTCAGAAAAAGTATAATTTATTTTTGAAATATTTTTTAATAAAGATGATTATCTTTGTTGCCAGATCTGTCAATATTTTGTTTATTGGGAATATTGAACTTACACTATTAGCTTCGTATAAAAGCGTCAAGAGAGCTTATTCATTAAAAAAAATGTATTTTAAATTTTTAAGTACCTATGTAAATGATACAATAGATTGTTTTCAAATTTTGGAGACAATTTTCAAAACGCCATTGATTAAAGGGAGTTAATTCTTCCTATTTTCGAAGAAGAATGACGAAATTTTAAGCGGTTGATTTTCTTTGCTTATTTTTTTTTTTTTTTTTTTTTTTTTTTTTTTGGGGGGGGTCGTTTTTTCAATTAAAGTCAAAATAATTAAAATATTTTATTTTCCCTGTATATTTATTACATCGACAACTGAATTTTTTCTATTAAAGTTTGCTTTGATAAAGAGAAACATACATTTTTGTCTTTTGATTTAAATGGGCCTATTAAATAAATTTTAGGCCCTGCTTGACGTTTTCCAAATTAAAACAATTCCTGGAGAATTAAAGATTTTATTAAAAATCGTCGATACTTGAAATTTTCTACATAGGATTTTTCACTATAAAATTAATTAAAAATATTACTTCCCGTGACATTTTGAACAGCATTTGTTAAACGAATCTGCTGTTTTGCCGGTAAATATAGTGTTTTAGAACTAAGAATATATTATTTGATATCGTCAATACAGTGGTTGTATGAGCTATGTAGACAAGACTTGAAAACATGGAATCTGGGGTCTGTGATTGGTGTCTTCAGTGGGTGCACCTGAAGTGTATTCGTAAGACAGACATGCCCAAGGGCAAGTTTGGAATTTGCAGAGACTGTTATGTACTTAAAATATTCAGAGACTTCTATATTTCTTTTAATAATTGATGATAAATAAATGATTTTAAACTGTCTTAATTGATGGTGAAAATAAACTTCTCTATTAAATCTGTGTTGTTATTTTCAACATTACCTGCCTTCATAATAATAAAAATATAGTCTGGGGGGTCTATTTTAGCAAGACCGGTAAAGCTTAAAAACGTGTCTATTTTACCGGGACCAACAAAATAGTCTCTTACTTTTGTTAAGTTATATTGTATGTAAATGAGTCTCTTTCTCTCTTTCTCTCTTTCTCTCTTTCTCTTATTTTTTTTAGACAAATATATATATTTATCTTTATATATATCTTTATTTCTTTATTTGATTTTTTTTCTTTCTTTCTTTCTTATCTTTTTATCTTTCTCTTTTTTATTCTATTTCTCTTTTTATTTCTTTTCTTTCTTTTCCTCTTAAATTAAATCTTTTCTTTTCTCTTTTTCACTCTTTCTCTCTTTTTTCTTCTTTCTCTTTTCTTTCTTTCTCTCTTTCTCTCTTTCTTTTTCTTTTTTTTTTTTTCTTTCTTTCTTTTCTTTTCTTTCTTTCTTTCTCTTTCTTTCTCTCTTTCTCTTTCTCTCTTTCTTTCTCTTTCTCTTTCTTTTTTTTTTTTTTCTTTTCTTTCTCTCTAAAAATTTCTTTTTCTCTTTCTTTTTCTTTCTTTCTTTTATTTTATTCTTTTTCTCTTTCTCTTTTCTATTTTCTTTTTCTCTCTAAAAAAATTTTTCTTTTTTCTCTCTCTTTCATCTTTTTCTCTTCTTTCTCTTTCTCTCTCTCTTTCTCTTTTTCTCTCTCTCTTTCTCTCTCTCTTTCTCTCTATCTTATATATATATATATATATATATATATATATATATATATATATATATATATATATTATATATAATTTTTTATAAAAAAATTATAACATAAGTATGTTATAAGATCACTACAAAATAGCCATTTTGTTTCAACACATTCTGTGTCTTCTCAAGTGATGATGTTGAAAATAAAATAAATGGTTTTAAAAGTTTCAGATTAATTAACGATCCTACACTAGGGGAACATTGTTACAAAAGCTAGAATAACCAATCAAAAACGAAGTATAGAAAGATTCAAAAGCTTGACAACGAAATCCTGCTATAATAGCTATTCAGATCTTTAAATACGTGTAATATTAAAAAATAATTTATACTAACTAATAATTATAAAATCATATGATAAAATTTAATATTAAAATTAAAAATTGGTAATTTTAAAATCCAAATTTAATCACTATTAAGTTTAAAAACTACAAAATTATTGAGAAAGAAAAAATATATATGTTTATTCAATTCATTTCTTCATTGAAATTATGTTCGACAAGGACGCTACAATATATCCGGTCATTTGATAATACATGTATATATATTTTTTCCCTTTCCTTTCATTTCCGTTTTTATTTTAAAGTTTGTGGATGTGGTCAAAAACTCACGCGTCAAGATATATATATATATATATATATAAATATGAATTCAATTTATTTTAAATTCTGGATCCATACAATTTCGCTGTTTACCCTGGGTGGGTTGATCCATTGCTCACCCATAATTTCATTGCGGAGTCTCAAATATAAGTTTTACTGTTGGGTGGTGAGGCTCTTCACTCTCAAGTCGCACGGATAATGGCTCGGGATTGTTAATCTGAGCACTGAGCTTCAATTCCAGTCGGGTTCGTTATATTCGCTTACGCGCTTTTTACTTTTGGGAAAGGTATGAATCAATCTCTTCTGTCTCCAGCTAAGGGTTAGTTAGTAAAACTTGTATTTCTAGAGCATTATTATCTCCAAAAATAAAATAAAATTGAGTACAAAAATATTTAGATTTCAGCATCAAATGAATAGATATGCCGCTAAACAAAATCTAAGCAACCAACTCACCCAGAAAACTCTGATTTTCCTCTTTATGAAAACGATATGAACAAGTTTAAGCAAAGATTTCTTTAACTTATGGAGATTCTTACTGACCCCTACCCACCCAGGCTCAAAGATCGCCCTTCCCACTTAAAACACCAGCTTTTGTATTTCTGCCGAGACCTTATTTTTAACGTATGAACCTAAACTCAGAAATATTGTTTACTATTTTTTTTTCCGCAAAAGGAGTAGATAGATTAGCCAATCGTTCGGTTCACACGCCTTCTCAGTCTTTTGAACAGAAGTAGAGGTTTATCCCTTGCTTCCTATTTTAAGATTGGGTTTCCCTTCCTTCTAAAGTCTGCTTCAGCTCTATGCTCCTAACGCTTGTTCTTTCCTACGCTAATAAAAATCCACACAGTAACCCTCTATCTTGAGTGGCTCTTGGGCATTGTATTAGGTGGACATTAGTAAAAAAATATTATTTTAGTTTTAGCTTTCTTCAGATGATTTACTTTTAAAAACTAATTTTGATTCGTGTTTTTTTTTTTTTTTTTTTTTTTTTTTTTTTCGAATATTTTTAAAATTTGAAAATCAAAATACTTTTTTCAATCGACAATAGAACTAAATAAAAATCCTAGATTAGTCATGCAGAAAATTCCGCCCACGTCCGTAATAGACGGGCATGGCCGGTTATTTAAATTTGGATATATTTTCACATTGTTTCCACAGTCTGTTTATTCCAACCTTCTGTCTGCCTTTTTTTTTTTTTTTTTTTTTGTTCCGCAAAAAAATGAATTTTGAATTAATTTTCTTCTCTCTACCTTTTTATCCAAACTTCACATATTTCGATCTAAGAATTATTTTTATTGTTCGGTTTTCTTGCTTTTTGTTATTTTAGTTTCAAGTTTGAAGATTTTTTTTTACTAATATGCCAATCGAGTTGCTTAAATAAAAATAAATCACTCGTGTAGAAAAGATAAACAATGCATCTACAAAATTATTAAATATTTGTTTTTTTATAATATACTAGTAATAAGTATGAAAACGTTTCTAGAATTCTATTTTGTATTCAGTCTTCCAAAAATGGCATTGGAATCTTTTATATACGGTGAAAAAACTTTATGTACCGTGTCCCTTCAGGACGTGGACGATCCACTAGACTATTTATTTCAACTATCACCCTATTTTCTTTTTTTTTTCTTTTTTTTTCTTTCGTCCCGCAAACAAATTTTTCATTCTACCCTTTTCATTCTAAACTCACCTTCTATTCCAAACTTAAGATTACTTAAATATAATCTTTTTTTTTTTTACTTTACGATTTGCTTGCTTTCTTTGGATTTTTTTAGATTCAATATTTAAAAAATATTTCTTACATGACTTAAAGCGTTGTTTCAAGAACTTGGTGACAGTGATCTCTGGGCCGGGCAGTGTGCACTTAGACTCAATGGAAACAGGGTGAGTAGTACTAAAAGTAAGAACTAAACGAGATGTCCTTGGACATGGTTGGCGGAACGAGAACAACCTACTCCCGTAGATTTAATAAAGGGTTCAGTTCGAATATTGCTGAAGGTTACTCGGATCGACAAGCTTCTGATGAGATCCAGATAGCACAATGACCAAAACACTGTGATAACAAAGATGAGGACAATAATTCGCGTTTAAAAAAAAAAAAAAAAAACTCATTCCAGAAGTTCAGGCATAAGACATTTTTTTAAATAATTTTTTTTTTCTACATCATTGAAGCATTATCAACAGTAATTATTTACACTAGAATGTTTAGACTGGTTCCGAGTAAGATCCTCAAGAGAAGGATTTTTTGTTTTTAAAGTGAGATATGATCTTCTTTAAAGTTGTTGAATTTTCGCAGCTTATTCCCAATTTGTATTGTCTGTTTAGTGCCGTAAGTTGACGGTTTGATTTAAACTAAAGAAAAAAAAATGCGATGTCAAAGGAATCGGAGTCAGGCATTAATGATTGATAAGGTTTCCTTTGATAAAATAGAAAACCAAGATTTCTTTTAGCTTCTAAGGGAGATTACTCCATTTTCCCGAATTTAACAAAGTTAATTCTAACTCCCGGAGATTTGAGTACGGCTTTGGTTTCAGCTCCAATATAGTTATTTTTCTCTATTTTTTACTCTGATGTTCATTATCATGTGACAAACACAGGATCATATATGCAGAAAAATTTCTTTAGAAAAAACAATAAAATAGTATTGAAGTATTACGTGTTATCATTCCTCCACCTATATGGCAGTGAATGCGGGACAATCTCTTCAAAGATGAAGAAAAGACTCGATGCAGCAAAAATGTGGTTCTACAGAAGGAGGCTGAGGATATAATGGACTGAACATGTGAACAACGACGAAGTTTTAGAGGAAATGGAAACAAAAAGGACATTTATACTTAACATCAGAAAGAGACAGTTGATATTTTTAGGGCACATGACGAAAGAGGGCTTGGAAAATTTTACACTCACAGGACAGATTGAAGGTTAAGAGAGAGGAGGAAACAAGGCATAAGCTATCTAGAAAACTTGAGTAAATGGATGGCAGAACAGGAGTTAGGAGAGATAAAACTACAAAATTTATTAAGAGCTACAAAAGACAGGATATTGTGGAGAGCCATGGTCATCAACGTCTTGAAGGGACATGGATGAGTTCGCTCGTTACCATACATTGCTAATGGTGAGAAGTTGGGGAAGCGTTGAAAACTTTATATCCAACTTGAAAATCTTTTATAAAAAAAACTATCAGGAGTGAAATACTAGGTACTTACCATTTTCACAGAATTCTCCGGTCCACCCTGGAGGACACCTGCACTTATTTGGCGCTATACAATCCCCTCCATGTTTACAGCCATCATCGCAGATCGCTGCAAAATACAAGAGCAATGGAAATCGGTAAACATTTAGAAACGGTGGGAGTTAAAAAAAATAATGATAAAAATAACACACACACAGCCAAATCAAAAGTGACGGTCCATAGACAAATACTCTGGTTCCTTATGTGTGTGTGTGTGTGTGTGTGTAAGAGAGAGAGAGAGGGGAAAAAGACAATGGTGTCATGGTATACCACTTAGTAATTAATCTAACAACGAACATTTACCGTTATCGACTGTATGTCTCATAGGACAAAGATTACAAATTAATGCCTAAGCAGGCATCGGTCAGCTTCATACTCTATTAAAAAAAAAAAAGTAGACATAGTTTGCGAGTCAAAATTATACAGGGATTGGGTTTATACCTCCAGTTTGCAAGGATCCATCCGAAAAATGTCCTCTTTTGGAATGTTCCTAGCTGTTTGTCGACGGTGCAGTCGTTGTATTCTAAGATCCGCCAACAGGGCCAATGACTTTAATAAGTAAATGTTAATTCCCATATAACGAATTTTGTTGAACCTCTTCATGTCTCCGAAAATTATAATTATTTCTATTATTAAAAAAGTTTAAACGTTTCAAATTATCTAATAAAATCGTAAATGCATTTTATATTGAGAATTCTTGTGTCAAAACTAATCTTAACTCGGTGAAATATTTTTTAAATTTATACAGAATAAAATTTTAGTATACATCATATAAAAAATTCCCTTTTAGTTATTTTATATACAGGAAAATTCAATCGACTATTTGTATAAAATGATTTAGAGGTAAAAACACTTTACCTATTAAAATAATGTAAAAGAAATTACTCTTCAAAAGAATTTAAATTAGTTACTTCCCTTTAACAAGATTTTTTTTTTTCGTTGCTAGATTTTACTACTAATGGTGAAGTTTAAATGAGTAAGACATCAGATAGCTGGAATTGGAAGATTTTGTTGCGCCAATATTCTAAGTCGATAAGGTTTACTTTGGGTTTAATCAATCTAAATATTGTTTTGTTTATTTAGGTTCAACAGGGATACTGTGATGGTTTTTAACAAACAAGTCGATAAACGTTTCTTTTGTTGTTTTGTTTTTTTTACACGCAATACTCTATCTATGTGGTTTAATAGGACTAAAAAGAATTCGCGCAAATTGAACTGCATAATTCATATATAATGCTAAATAAAAATCGCCATTATTCTCGCTCTGTAACAATGTTTCTGTTTCTAACTCTTCCATCTCTGTATCACGTTGTGTTTTAGTGATTTTACTGCCTTCCTTGGCGCGAACTAGATTTAAAAAATATCTATTGAATTAACGTCTCTTGAAAATGGAGCAGTCAGCGAATAGTGTGTTATAACATACACCGTTCGCTCTGGGCCTTTTAATAAGGCACTCAAAAGGCAAGCAATTCTTATTGCTTTATGTAAATTTTTTTTTTTTTTTTTTTTTTTTAACACTTCAGTCAGTTATGTGCCATGTGTGATACACGCTTAGGAACTCATGTATCTTTCGATACATGACTGACGAGGCAGATTTTATTCCCGCAGTAGGTTGCCATTTCTTTCTGCAGTAGACCATAGAACCCGGTCTGCCCTGCTATTTACCCATAGCGCGGGGGTGAGAAGAGGATTCATATCTTTCTCAAGGGTATTAACACGTAAGTGAATGTAATGGATTCGACTGAAATTCAAACTCGGCTCTCAATCTGGGCTGCTATCTATTACTCCACCGGGCCACCTTACCAAACCTGATTTGTTCAGGCCACTCAAAATAAAAAATTAACACTCGGAAATTTATCGGTTGGCGTAATGTTTACAATATACGACACTGACCAGTGGTTTATAATCATTTTCAGTCACTAGCCCTAGATCAAGCAGATAATCACAGTTTGACTGGTTTCTCAGAACGCCTTCTTTTTTTTCTTTTTTCTTTTCTTTTTTTCTTTTTTTTTTTTTTTTTTTTTCTTTTCTTTTTTCTTTTCTTTTTTCTTTTCTTTTTTTTTTTTTTTTTTTCTTTTCTTTTTTTTTTTTTTTTTTTTCTTTTCGTTTTTTCTTTTCGTTTTTTCTTTTTCTTTTTTTCTTTCTTTCATACGCGTCAGTCAGTTCCCCTCAAATACTATATTTTAGCCTTGCTGTCTGGCAAGTTCATAATCGATATTTAGCTCATGAAAGCCATCAATGCAAATTTATTCCTCGCCAAATATGTAAATAGATAACTGTTTAAATTTCAACCTCGACGAAGACGCCTTGACGACTGAAATATTTTTTAAATCCACGATACCCTCAATGTCAAGAATACATTTCTTAAGATTTCTCTAAGGTATTTCCCATGTAAACAACCACAACTTGAAGGCTGGCCCTGTTTTTCATCATTTGTTCTCATCATGGTGTCACAATTCCTTAACAAGGTCGTCAAGGGTCATAACCTTTGGCCGCTGCTTGACAGAAAACGAAATCAATTACGAAATACTTAAGAACAGTCTTTCAAATTTTAAAGAGTCAGGAATGAAATAATTTAAAAAAGGAATGAAACGTCAAATTGGACGTGTCTTTATGCCAGCCTGGATATAAATCAATCCACTAATTGATTCAGTTTTATCATTGTCGATAAAAGACAGCTGGCTGGTATGGTAGTCTTGACAAGATGCTTTGCGACCGAAGGATAGCTTAGTAAAGTTCTGAGGGGCTTCTGTGGTAATGGTATTGTTGGGGAATTGTAACTTTGAGTAAATAATAATAAACCCTACCACATTTATGTATATATAAAAATACTCCTAAAAATGAGAAACAGCAAGACGTGGAAACAACGAAAGTAGTATTATTTACCATGCGGTGTTGGTGGCACAAGAGACACTAATAAAATTATGAATTTGGGGTCAAATATGGATCAAATATGGATCAAATATGGATCGGAACCCGACAGAAAGATGAGATAAATAATAAGCAAAGTATATACAGTCTTTTTCGTATTTTTTTTATAGATGTGTGTAATGAGTGTCCAGATAATGTAGTTGGAAATCATAAGTCTGGGATTTTCTTACATCAAATTTTTGAGTGCTAAAAGATAAATGTTACTATTACGGCCTGAAAAAGGGAAAGAAAATGTAATTTTCGTTTACGCACGTGTTAACGACCTGTCCGTGTGAACTGCTTGTCCAGTAGAGAGAAAGTCACGTTTGTTTATGTTTGTATGTGTAGAGGAGAAAAGGTAAGTTAATTCTCATTGGCTTATAAGTTTTTTTTTTCTTAACCATTAAAGGTAATTATAATTGTTATAATTATTCTATTACAATTATTTTTTTACGCTATAATTAATTTTTTATTTATGTATTTTTATGGACATGGCAGTATCCATTTTATAGAGAATGGATAACTCAAGTTTTAAAGCGTATGTATGGTCTTCTGGGTAGGCAATAAGTGTTTAGATATCTAAGCATATAATGAAGCAAATATTCTTGTGAAATGCATGAATTTTTCTCGTCATTCGTTGTTTCATTCATTTTTTTTTTTCTTTCGTTCTCTTTTGATTTTCAATCATTTCTTTTAAGTACTTTTTCTCATTCACTTTTAAATTTTTTTCTAATTGAGAAAATTCTTCCTGTTGTTACATTCCCAGGTTTTCTTTCTTTTGCTCATCCATCTCTACTTTCTCACTCTGTTTTTCCCCCTCTCTCTCTCTCTGTTCCTCTTCATTTTCTCTCTCTCTCTCTCCTCTTTCCCTGTCTCTCTCTTCTGTTCATCTCTCTCTCTCTGTTCCTCTTTCCCCCTCTCTCTCTCTCTCTCTCTGTTCCTCTTTCCCCCCGTCTCTCTCTCTCTCTCTGTTCTCTCTTCCCCCCCCCTCTCTCTCTCTCTCTGTTCCTCTTCCCCCCTCTCTCTCTCTCTCTCTGTTCCTCTTCCCCCCGTCTCTCTCTCTCTGTTCCTCAAAAATTTCCCCCCTTATCTCTCTCTCTCTGTTTCCTCTTTCCCCCCGTCTCTCTCTCTCTGTTCCTCTTTCCCCCCCTCTCTCTCTCTCTGTTCTCTTTCCCCATCTCTCTGAAATTCTCTGTTCCTCTCTCTCTTTCTCTCTCTCTCTCTCTCTTCAGAATTCCTTTTTCCTCTCTCTGTTCCTCTTCTCTCTCTGTTCTCTCTGTTCTTTTTTATGTCTCTCTCTCTCTCTCTGTTTTTCCCCCCCCTCTCTCTCTCTCTCTCTGTTCCTCTTTCCCCCATCTCTCTCTCTCTCTCTGTTCCTCTTTCCCCCCTGTCTCTCTGTCTCTCTCTCTTTTCCTTGCGAAATGTCTCTCTCTCTCTGTTCCTCTTTTAAAATCTCTCTCTCTCTCTATTTTTTCCTTCTGTCTCTCTCTCTCTCTGTTTTTTTTTCTTCTGTCTCTCTCTCTCTCTTTTCCTTTTTCTCTCTCTCTCTCTTTTTCCTGTTCTCTCTCTCTCTTTTTTTTCCTTCTGTCTCTCTCTCTCTCTTTTTCCTTCCGTTTCTCTCTCTCTCTCTGTTCATATCTTTTCCTTGAATCTCCAAATTTATGAATTCTTTTTTCCTTGTAAATAGTGTAAAATATTTCCATACAGACATTTGATAAAATACGAGAAACAACAGATTCTATTTCTGACTGAGTCTATTTCATTACTGCCAGAGAAGCTTCTCTTATCATCCGTACTTTAAAATGGCTAAGAAAAAAAAAACAAAAAATCTCGTAACAGAATTAAATTAGGTTAAATTTTAAGTGTAATGGTGAAAAAATGAGACGAAGAAAAAAGAGAAGGGGGCAATATCATGACGTCAACATATTTTTTTTCATTATAGATAAGTCACAAAAAAAGCGTGGCCGAACGGTAACAAAAGTCGAAGTAGACTTTTTCCCCCTTTGGTTTTAAACTTAGAGACAAACTGTTTTCTTTATCTCCGTTTTTGGGATATATAAAAAAAAAAGCGCAGTGTAATTGCTTGTCCACTGATAATTTCTTTTGTTTTCAACATGTCTGCGGCTTTATAAGACAGACACTTAAGCGCAACCTACTTCTCAACTCAATGTGGATCTCTCTCTCTCTCTCTATATATATATATATATATTTCTGAGATGAAGTATTATGTACATTATTTACATTATTCGGACTATTGTCCTCATCTTTGTCGCCATATTTATCACAACGTTTCGGCCGTTGTACGCTCCGGCCTTCTTCAGTTGGTTGGAATGTCGAACTGAACCCTTTATTTCGCTCACTGGGGTAGACTGTTCTAGTTCCACGTGCCATGTTTGATGGATGTCAGTTATCAGTTTATCTCCTGTTAATTTCCCTCTGAAAGTTCTCCACTGCCTTAACAGGGTATTTATTTTATATATTTATTTATTCTTTTCGGTTTTCGATGTTTTATTAACGTAGTAAAAAAAATTGAGGATTTGCTTAGGTCACTTATTTAATAGTTTGTTTTTGTCTGGGAAGATAATTAAAACTATTTATTCGTCAATTTTTTTGATTGATTACCATAGTCTATTTTGTTATTTTGTCGGGGGACAGTTTTTACTTTGTTTATTATTCTATTTATTTATTTGGATTGATTGTTTTTGCTTATTTATGTTTAGTTCTGTAATTTTAGCAGGAGGGATTTGTTAATTTGTTCATTTATTTATTTGCATTAATTTTTACTTGTTTTTTTTTTCTTATTTATTTACTTATTTTTTAACTTGTATATTTTTATTCTAGGTACTGGCTTGAGCTCACTGGAAAATGAGTATAGCAGAATAATAACGGCCTTAAACTTGATGAAAATAATTTTTTATCGTCTAAATATTTATTATCAAGAGGAAAGATAGAAGTATATTTTAATTTTTTTTTTTTTTTTTTTTTTTTTTTAATAATTTCTAGCACGTCCAAAATTTTCGTTAAAAATCTTTTTTTTGATCAGCAAAATTGACAGAAAATCGATCGTCAGCCATTTTTTATACTTTTGTTTACAAAAGTGAAAGTCTCCGTTTAAAATTTTTATAAAAATATCAATTATGATTTTTTTTTTTTAAATTTAATTTAAGAAAATTAGAAATTATAAAGTTTATTTAATACATTTTGAAACAAACATTACTTACTTGCTGCGCTGAAAAAATGTACTTTAAAATGAGAGCCGGTCTTAACAGCCGTATTGATTGACAAGTGACATGTGCGTGGTTTCATCACGCACTGACATCTTACGGAAGGAAAAGTTATAGTACGGAAGGTCACAAGTGACAGTTTAGCTTTACGTAAACAACTTATTTACCTTGTTATTTTTTTAGTAGGCATAGCATGATAAAAACGGCCTTAAACTTTACGAAAGCAGAATTTTATCGGCAAAATGTTTGTTATTACCAAGGCAAACCACGTGACAGACTATTGTTTTCATGATGCTTCCGGTCTTCCGTATATTTGAATTAAGCTATTTTTGGACACAAAAAAAGTTATATTAGATTTTTATCTATTTGCAGATTGCTGATTGTAACCAGCTTTATTTTACAATCTGTAATGATATTTATCTACTTAATAACACCACTGACTAAACTGTATAATATTTTCATTAATTTTAGAATATTTAACAACTTCATAAAAACTTTTGAAATTAAATAATGTCTTTGTTTTATTGAGTTTTGTATGTTACAATTCAGAGCTGATTTTAAGGTAGAAGGGTGTCAACTAAAAAAATAATTTGCTTTCTTCAAAGCCTTGTGCTTTTAACTAATTAATCACTAAAAATGTACGCATTTGAATTTCAATAGTTTTCATAAAATTACTTACGGGGGGTAATAAATATAAAAAAAATATTTTACCATTTAAAAAATACAAACATACTTATAATTTACATCATTTAAGAATAGTTTCTGAAAGTTTCATTAAAATCCGACAATTATTTTTATTTTTGCAAGATTTTCAAAATTAACGACTGCCATAAAAAAAAAAAAAATGCACAAAAAATCCGCCATGTTATTTACTAGGATTTTTGCTGATGAAGAGGAACGAGGTTTTCCAATCAGAAGTTAGAATGCTCTAATAAAGACAGAATAATTTTGAAAAATAATTAAAAATTACTTTGTTCTTTCCTCTTGATAAAAACAAACATTTTGACGATAGAATTTTATTTTTGTCAAGTTTAAGGCCGTTATTATCCTGCTATGGTCATTTTCCAGCGATCTCATGCCAGTACCTACTGTATTCAGTTTTCGATTTTTGAGTAACAATGATTATTTTTTATTATCGTTAGATAGCAGTTATAGCTATTTTTTCGTCCGATTTTTGGATTGGTTGTTGTAGTCTATTTTAACGGTTATTTTGCCGGGATTGGTTTGTTAATTATTTTATTTATTTGGGTTGATTATTTTTAGTTGTTTTTATATATTTATTTTTTATTTATTCTATTTCGTCTGTTCTAACGGAAGTGGTTTGTTAATTTGTTTATTATTTTGGGGGGCTAATTATTTTACTTGCTTTATTATTATTTTGTTTATTTTTATTTATTCATTTCAGTTTTCGATTTTTAAGTAACGTAGTAAAAATTTGTTTTCATGTCTTCATTTTGAGATGAGCTCAGGTCGTTCATTTAGTAATTTATTTTGGTTTGAGAAGGTAATAACTATTTTCCGCCAAGCAAAGTTTGGATTACCCACAATGCACTACTGATCCATATATATAGTCGAGAAAAAAATCGCACACTCGTGGCCTGGCGATTGCGTCTATCATGTAACAGTCTGTCGCCTGTGAGTGTTGACTTCAATGTTCACTTATATATAATATTCATTTTTTATATTTCTCTTTTATTTTTTCTTTGTTTCGGAGTATAGGTATTTGGAATATAGTTTATTAAATTTAAATTTTACAATCGTATCATTTACTGCTCTAAAAATATGACAATTTTAAATATATATATATGTGTGTGTGTGTGTCTTGAACAATAAAGGTTAAAAATTTAAATTTCAGATTCATTGGTTTGTATATTAATATTACTACTTGTTAGTAGCAGTGAACTAATACACACACACACACACACACACACACACACACAGAGTTTTATCTTGGTGCATTGACTATTGCAAAATTTTAGACAGGGAGTGAAAACTATCTTCCCCCCGAGTGAACCTCTGGTGTAATTGTAAAGAAGATTGGAAACCGAGTTAGAGCCGAAACATTTTCTGGTTGATAAAGACGCATCAATGAATCTACTATGTCTTGTTTATAGGTTTTATATGCACTTATGTGACAAAGAGTTTCGGGGTGGTCATTTTCGCCGAAACTACGCGATGTTTCATAGATGCGCACCCGTTTGAAGATTTGTGTGTGTGTCGCGCTCTGAATGTTCTGTCATATCCAGTTTGTCAGTTACGAGATGACGCCGACCATAAGCTGATCAGAAGTCCTTTCTGATACATGACTTATGACAAGACCGTGATTCTGTGTCTGGAAAATGTTTTGATTTCTGTTCTGGTCGTCATAGCATTTATTGATTGTGACGGAAAAGGAAATCAAAATTTCTTCACAGAACTTAGAAGGAGATTTTAGGTGTGTAGTATCTCGCGAAATGTCGTTACACAATTTTTTTTTTTTTTTTTTTTTTTTTTTTTTTTTTTATAGCAGTAAATTTAGAACCTTGTGATCCCTGAAAATTCCGCGATAACTGCCTGCGATCGAAGAACATATATAGCAATAGTTCATTTGGTTGGTTTTGTTTAGCGGCATATCAACCTCTATGGGTCATTTTATAGCTTTAACTAAATATTTTGTATGCATTCAAGTACAAATAAATGTATTGGCCATTATTACTATAATGTATTTTTATACTTTCATAGTGTTTTATTTTTGTTTAGGGGTTCACTATTTGCCCACAGCTGGGACCCTAGCATATGCTACCACCCCGAGTGGAACAACAGCAATTAAGAAGTGGTTTTACGCTGGACAAAGCCTCCAATTTCCCGACGAGAAGCCTTGCTGCCGGATATAGTTTATCGTCATACCCAGTACTAAGCAATAGTTTAGACTAGAAATACACGTGAAAATTTCACGGTTTTCCTATTTTAATTTTCTGAAGAATCATAATTCTTCAATTAATGATTGAATATGATCCTTGCGAGTTCTGCGACTAGAATATACCCCCGTGGAAATTTCGCTACTGCCTCGTTAAATATTTAAGAATTTTAAGAAAATATTACAATATCAATTATAAAGTTGAATGCAGGCCATTATTTAAATAAGAGGGTAGGACGGGAAGTGCGACATTGATATCTGAAGGTGCACTGGGGTAACCAAAGATGCCTTCCAAAAGCTAAGCAGAGTATTAAGAAACAGAAAAAAACTGTTAGAAACAAAAGATTACTGAACTGTTATGTGATATCTGTCTTCCTATGTGCGTGCAGGACAATCTTCTCAACGATAAAGAGACTTGAAGCAACAGAAATCTAGTTCAACAGAAGGATGCTGAGGATACCATGGCCCGAATATGTGAGCAACGACAAAATTTTAGAGAATTGGAAACAAAAAGAAAACTTATACTTAAGAGCTACGAAGGATAACAAATCAGCCATGATCGCCCACGTCCTGAAGGGACACGGTAGATAAAGTGGGTACAAAGGAAAAGATTCAAAATTGAGTAGATTGATCGTTCATTTTTTACGGTTTATCAACCCTTTGCATGTTATTTAAAACCAGAAAATATTTTAGATTGTTAGACTTTTTAGATAATGGTTTAGTGATACAAGTTTTACTAATTAAAACATAGCTGGGGAAAAAGAGGTGAATTCATGCCTTTCCCAAGAGTATTTACGCGTAAGTGAATATAACGAACCCAACGGGAATTGGAACTCGGCTCTCCGATTAAAAATTCTTTGCCATTAACCATCACACCATCCGTACATCCAAGCTTACAGCACCTGGTATACCCAAGTGGTCACTCATCTAGATACTGATCAGGCACGACGTTGCTTTGCTTTTGTAATCGTACGGGAAAAGGTGTTTCAACGTGAAATGGCCGGAAGCCTCATAACTGGCTAAGTTTTCTATTTCACTTAAGCAGACGTTAGACACAAGAGAGTATCATCGTCTTTCTTTTTCTTCCCTAAAACCAAAAAGCGCCTTTGATGTATCTTTTCTTCGGTCTATCCCGGTAATCAAACAGTAGTGGTCAATTATTTATCTGAGGCAATGGCAACGCGTAACGTACGTGCTAATAGCAAAGCTGAATTCTAACATGATAGCTTAATAATGAAAAACTTATTTTGATGCAGAAATGCTTTGCAAATTAATATACTATCGATATTTTATTGCCCACTTTGTTGTATACACTTCATTGGGGGTGGGTATTGTTGGGTTGGTCTCATCTCGTCTGGCCGTGATTGCTTGTCGTTTTAGTTCGATCCTCTTCTCTTGGTCGGGGTCGCCAAATGTTCTTTGGGTTCAGAGACGAAAAGCTTCAACCAAGAAATTTTAACTATTATTTTATTAACCACGTCGACGGGTACATCTATCAAGTGAGGATTACGTCACCTCCTATTTGGGAGTCGCTTCCGAACACGAAAATTTCTCACGTCCATTTCGTTTTCAAATGTAACCAACTCTCGAAAGACCCTTCTTCACTGGGTGGGGAGGAGTGTGGTACAACTGCAATCTAACACGTCTAGTTTGCCTGACGACCGAACAACTCCCGAAAAATCTTTATAACTCGTTTCCACGTTTGGCTCAGCCAATCAAAATCGACCTCTCTATTTTGTCTACTATCTGACCTCAAACGTCAGCCTCAGAAAGTCTGAGTCAAAATAAACTGCCACTAAAACATAATAGTCTGAAACTATTATTTAACAACTCAATGTAAGATCCAAGAGCCACTCAAGGTAGAGGGACAATGAATGAGGTTGTAAGAACGCGAAGGGATGTAAATTTAGAACCTTTTGTCTTATAACTTGTGCCTAGAAATATTATGGTGTTATGTAAACTTTTATCTATTTTTTGTTTTTATTAATTATGATCAAACAAATCTAAATGCATTGAGAAGCCTTTTTATCTTTTACAATTTTTTACACAGTTTTTACTTATCGAATACAGTAAAAATTAACATTTTGCTTGTGATGATTTATAATTGGAATTCTGCTTTCATTATATGTTCAATTCAATATATCTAATGCAAAAGACATCTACTTTGTTTGGATTTATTCTTGAAATAGTAAAATTTTGAAGTCGGTTTGTAAACAAAAACCTGCGGAAATTAGGTGTTTCTATACATTTTTAGATGATCTTTAAAACTAAATGCTGTGGTCTAACCTGAAAAGAGATAGGCTCGGTGATGTTAAGAGGGTCCAAGACACGCTACATAATAAACACACCAAGAAACATTTCGTGGAGACCCAGGCTCTGGCCCACGATCGCGACAGGTGTAGAAGAATGGGGGACAGTTCAGCACGTCGGCACCCCAACGAATCCTCCCGAATATTTGTACCGTCACTTTGTTTTGATGCAACTTTTATATCATTTTTCAGCATTTCACCCCAAGCAAGGAGGGTGTGCCACTAGCACGCAAGGGGTTACAGAAAGTGAAAGTAAGAGTAAAGGTGTTTTGAGGAAAGGATAAAGAGGAGGACGGGGATCAAGGCATCAGAAGATTTAAATTTTTTTTAATTATAGTTATCAGGAAAGCAAATAAAAGGAAGGAAATTCCACTGTCGAATTGCGAGAGAAGCTGTTGGAGTAGAAGAGGTGGTTACATTTAACTTTTTCGATAGTAAAAGAGTGGGACCGAGATGCCAACCTAGTAGAACTCTTAAATTCATGCAACGAAAATAACTTGTCAGAGCAGTTGCCATGAAAATATTTATAGAAAAGACAGAGGGAAGCCGCATCAAGTCTGAGAGAAAGAGACTGGAGTCGAGATGCCAGGTCAGGACCTATTACATTGTATATCTGTTAAAATATTAGTAATAGGAAAAATATAGTGGCGTCAAAGGTTGTCTTTAGATGTGTAAATGAAAGTAAATTTGTAAATAGCGAAAATATGTTTGATATACCTTATCCAAGTATGCCTCTCTGTATTGCAGATGCCTGCTCAGGCACATCTACGCTTGTTCAACGCCTGCAGAGTTCACCTGTGGTTTAGAGTTCGGACCTGGATGGCATTATCTGTTACAGTCTGAACAAAGCCAATTCAAATTCGGTTAGCGGACCTTAGTGATATTGTTTTAAAGCATTTTCCAAAGGTGTTGCATGTTGGGATAGCTTCTTCATGCCGATAACATCAAGAAGTTACCATAGTGAAATTCGAACCAAGATCTTATGGTTGGAAACCGAACGCTCTAACCACTCGGACATGGAGTGAAAAAAGTATGAAAATAGACTAACAGATGTGCTTAACTAGTATAAAAATCCCACGATATAATGTGAATATTACCAGCAACATTTACAGGTCTCATTCGTGGCAAGGTTCAGGAGTCGCCCGGATGTCCATGCCCTTATCTTTTTGCTTGCAGGTGGATGATGTCATTAGTAAACCAAAGGATGGAATCGGCTGGGACATGTCTAAGAGTGGAATTCTTCCTGACACTTACACATACCAAAAGTTCTAACTGCTATTCTCTATTTTTTTCTCGCT
Source organism: Acanthosepion pharaonis (assembly GCA_903632075.3). Lineage (NCBI taxonomy): Eukaryota > Metazoa > Mollusca > Cephalopoda > Sepiida > Sepiidae > Acanthosepion > Acanthosepion pharaonis. The sequence goes on from CAHIKZ030002882.1 coordinate 107,858, forward strand.
TCTTTTATTACTCCGCCTTTTTACTTTTTTTCTTTCTTTTCTTAAAACTTGACTTTTCTTGCCAACGTTTTCTGACTCATTTTACGCTGTTTTTTTTTTAAATATATATTTGCTTTATTTCTCTATTTAATCTTTCATTTATTCATTTTTTTTTATCTGTTTCTTTTTTCTGGTCATCTTTTTCTTTTAGAAGTTGTTCTTCTCTTTCTTTTCGTTCTTATTTTTTTATTTGATTCTGTTTTTCCCTGTCATTTTCTCTTCTTTCCATCTGTCTTAATCTTTTTTCTTTCCAGCACCATTTTTCTTTCTTTACACCTCGTCTCTCTTTGCATCTCGATTTTTTGTTAATAATATCGCTCACTTTTCACTTTCTCTCTCTCTCTCTCTCTCTCTCTTTTTGACCCACTCTCTTTTTTTCTCTTTGACCCACTTTCTTTTTTCTCTCTGGTCCCTCTCTCTTCGCACTCTTTTTTTCTCTTTTCTCTTCTCTCGTCTCTTCTCTCGTCTCTTTACTTCTCTCTGCCCGTCCCCCTCTCTCTCTCTTCCCCTCTCTTCCCGCCCCCTCTCACTCTCTCTCTGCCCGCTCTTCTCTCTCTGCCCGCTCTTCTCTCTCTTTTTTCTTCTCTGCACTCTCTCTCTCTTTTTTTCTCTGCACTCTCTCTCTCTCTTTTTTCTGCTCTCTCTCTCTTTTTTTCTCTGCACTCTCTCTCTCTCTTTTTTTCTCTGCACTCTCTCTCTCTTTTTTTCTCTGCACTCTCTCTCTCTCTTTTTTTCTCTGCACTCTCTCTCTTTTTTCTCTGCTCTCTCTCTCTTTTTCTCTCTCTTTTTTCTCTCTGCCTCTCTCTCTCTTTTTTTCTCTCTCTCTCTCTCTCTTTTTTTTCTGCTCTTCTCTCTCTCTCTTTTTTCTCTTCTTCCTCTCTCTCTTTTTTTTCTCTGCACTCTCTCTCTCTCTCTTTTTTTCTCTGCACTCTCTCTCTCTCTCTCGTAGTTTCAATGACTATCCTAATGTCCTCAAAAATGCAGAGATCATGATTATTGCAAGAAACATGGAAACTGTCTGGCATCAGCAGAAATGTCAGAAGGTGTTGGGAAATCTTTTGGGCGTCAGGTATTTTCAGAAAGATCTCGAAAATCCAAATAATGCAACAATCTTGTCGGGCAAAGTTCTCTCGTTGGATGTCGAGTGGTTCATTTAAAAAGTTCTGCATACCGCTTCAGATAAAGAATAATCGTTATTATATTTACGGGCATAATACGATAGCTTAATACGAAATAGGTTAATAAATATTTAGCTTCTATAGGGTGTTCCAATAACTTGAACAGATTTAAAATATGAATTAAGTTTAAGCGTCTAATGATTTTTTTTCTTTTTCTTTGATTTAGCAACTTAATTCTTTGGCAATTTCAACCATGGAAAGATTAACAATCAAACAACGTGTTAAAGTTATCAAAGCCTATTACGAAAATGGACGTTCAAACAAAAATGCATTTCGCGATTTTTTTTTTTTTTTTTTTTTGTGGTCAAAATAATCGACCAAGCGAGAGTGCAATTGGAAAAATTGTTCGTAAATTCAAACAAACTGGGTCAGTGGCAGGTGTGAAAACACCACTGCGTGCTCGTTTACGCTGTTTAGCTGAAAACATTGCTGCAGTGCACAAGAATGTGGCCGAAAATCCAGACACTTCTATTCGTCATCGCGCGCAGGAATTGAACCTCTCCACAACACCGTTACATCGAATTTGGAGAAAAGATTTCTCTACACGCTTACAAAATTCAATTGACCCAAGAACTGAAATCTGCTGATCACTTGGAGCACCAAACATTTGTCAATTGGGTTGCACGAGCAAAGACAAGCCGATGAAGATTTTTCCCAAAAGATCTTCTTTAGTGATGAACCCCATTTTCATGTTAGTGGATTCGTTAATAAGCAGAATTGTCGTATTTAGGCTGATGAAAATCAAAGAAAGATTGTTGAAAAGCCACTGCATCTACAAAAGGCTACTGCTTTGTTCGCATTTTTTTGCTAGCGGAATAATTGGGCAGTATATAAATTTGAATGTCCACTTTCGTAATCGGCTTCGATAACTTTAACACGTTGGTTTGATTATTAATCTTTCTTTGGTTGAAATCGGCAAAGACTTAAGTTGTTACAAGAAAGAAAAAGAGAAAAATTATTAGACGCTTAAACTTAATTCATATTTAAACTCGCTTCAAGTTATTTGAACACCCTATATTTTTAGCCAATCAGATTTAAATTACGTCTTCACACCCATGAAAAATTTGCCTTTTCATCAGCTTCAGAATGTATTTTTCTACTGTCTTTAAATTGAACTTACCTAACATTTGGTTTATTTTTCAATTTTATCTTAAAAATAAATTTAAGATAAAAACATACAAAAATACCAAATAAATGTAAATAAAAGAAAAAAAACGAAAATCTTTTCTTAAACTTTAACGTCCCTCGTTTCTTTCCATTCAGAATGTAAGTTAATGAAGGCCGTACAACTGACCGGGTGAAACACTGGAGCATAAACAAGAGAGAGAACAAATATATATACATACATACAACAATTTGAATAAATCAAGTGGAAGAATTTTTAGAGGAAGGAGACTGAATGAATAATGGGCACGTTTCGAGGAAGGATATTGAACGAATGAATAATAAGCACGTTTCGGAGGAGGACAAAGAATGAATTCATAATGGGTACGTTTCGGAGAAGGAGAATACATGAATGAATAAAGGACACTTTCGAAGAATGAAAATGAATGAATAGCGGACTCGTTTTGGGGAAAGAGAATGAATAGTGGGCACGTTTCGGGGAAAGAAAATGAATGAATGGGTAATGGTCACGTTTCGAGGAAGAAGAATGAATGAATAATTTTCGTGTTTCAATGAAGGAGAATGAATGAATAATTTTCGTGTTTCAATGAAGGAGAATGAATGAATAATTTGCGTGTTTCAATGAAGAAGAATGAATGAATGAATAATTTGCGTGTTTCAATGAAGAAGAATGAATGAATGAATAATTTTCGTGTTTCGATGAAGAAGAATGAATGAATGAATAATTTTCGTGTTTCGATGAAGAAGAATGAATGAATGAATAATTTTCGTGTTTCAATGAAGAAGAATGAATGAATGAATGAATAATTTTCGTGTTTCAATGAAGAAGAATGAATGAATAATTTTCGTGTTTCAATGAAGAAGAATGAATGAATGAATAATTTTCGTGTTTCAATGAAGAAGAATGAATGAATGAATAATTTTCGTGTTTCAATGAAGAAGAATGAATGAATGAATAATTTTCGTGTTTCAATGAAGAAGAATGAATGAATGAATAATTTGCGTGTTTCAATGAAGAAGAATGAATGAATGAATAATTTGCGTGTTTCAAGGAAAAAGAATCAATGAAAAATGAGCGGGCTTCAAGGAAAAAGAATCAATGAAAAATGAGCGGGCTTCAAGGAAAAAGAATCAATGAAAAATGAGCGGGCTTCAAGGAAAAAGAATGAAATGAAACATTCGTTTTCGTGTCACAATTCGTCAGCAATGGTTCAAGTAAAAAGAAGGAACTCACGTTTGAGACAATCATTTTCTTCCTGATTAATTTTGCTCCATCCAGGGCAACATGAGTACATGATTTGGTGCCTTGGTTCCAGGCGAACAACATGGCGGACTGCTCTTTGGTAAACGACCCTGTCAAGCGAAATAATAAACAAAAAATTATCAATGAATAACTTTGTTGTTAGAGTACCATGCATGCACGAGTGATGTGTAAGAATCACGAAACAAATTCAGAATGCAATATAACAGGGCGAATTCATTGCACCGATATTGATTAGTGCATGTGACGGTTGAATGATCATTTGAGGTAGGATCTAGTCGAAAATGGGAGACAGAAAAGCTTAGATTAGTGGGTGGCCTTTGATATATTGAGAACGAGAACGAGGTAAAAATAGATTTTAAATATATAAAATGAAGAATAATGACACTGAGAGGATTGGAACCTAGAACAAACCGAAAAGTGTAAAACTTATAGGTTCCAAGGAGAGTGACTCATTGCCCCTTCTCGGATTAAGGTTTTTCTCCGACATGAAGTGGAAAGATTATATATTTACAAGTCTAACATTCATCCTTGCTTTAAATATGTAGCAGGATCACCAGACCAGATGTGACAGCAATATTTAAAGATTCTTGATAATATCTAAATAACATGCAATGTTCTTGGTGCTGACCTGGCATCTCGGCTTCAGTCACTTTCCCACTACTGTAACGTAGCTTCCCTATGCCTTTTCTATTAATACTCTTATGGTAATTGTTTTGATCAACTTTCCCCGATGGCACCTAGACTTTATGAATTTAAGCGTAGTACGAAACTGGCGACAAAGTCTCATCATTTTATAGTCGAAATGGCTAGATGTAGCGGTAAGTTCTACGCTAAGCGTTTCTTCTATCGCACTTCTCGCTTGTGGAACTTCCGTCTTCTTGTTTCCCAGTCAACTCTGACTTTTAAAAATTTAAATGCAGTGTCAATCGTTATCGTCTGTCAATCTTTCTTGTCATTTATCCTTAATAGTATATTTTTCTCATATTCTCTAACACTCAGTAACCTGTTATGTCTTAGTGGGTTTTATTGTCTTGCTTGAGGTGAAATGATTAAAAAAAATCTGCAGAGAGAAAATTCTACACATGAGTAAAAAAAACAGTAAAAATATCAGCTATTACTTACTTTAGGACTGTACAGTAGCCACTGATACTGGTGAGACATGGTTCTTTGAATCTTTGGTAGATGGGGCGACTGTAAGTTTGTGGTTGTTTCACTGGAACTTCTATGACACGCTCTCGTTTACAAACATGTTGCCTACGAAATAAAAACAAAATTAAACAATTGATTTGTTATATAAGTTGTAGCCTCTTTCTGTCTGTTTCTTTGTTATCGAAATCCTCCTGGGGTTTTTCATGACCATATATATTCTGAAACTACATTACCCAGGGTACTTGGATAAGTACCTTTTATTTTGATCAGAGAGTACCCCATTGTCACCACTGAAAATTTTTTTTCACTTTGATTTAAATTAAATTCAAATTTGAAGAAGGGAATGACTCCTGTCAAAAGTGCAGAAAGAGAAAGTCAGAAGATGGAGCTTAACAGGAGTAAGATCATTGAGTAATATCGAAATGCATCATTTTTCTCCAAAAATTATAATGGTTTTAAATTATTTTCTTACAAAAATAAATGTGTGACACACAGTAAAACGCGAGTAATTCGGTTAGTGTGTGTGTGTGTGTATATATATATATATATATATATATATATATATATATATGAGAGAGAGAGAGACTAAATCTACCCTCATAATGGATTGAAAATAACATGGAGCGCGTTTCTAAGGGAAAAGTTTTCGCAAAATTCTGGTGCAAATAGTTGCGATCGATGTTTTAGCATGAACATATTAATGTTAATAGGAAAAACAATGATAGTACAGAAATCCTTTTTTTTTGTTGCTACCATAACGAAATCATTTATTCCTCAGTGCCTCCCATAATCGAAATCATTTGTATATTCTATTAGAATAAAAATGCGATTTCTCTATTTCCAGTTTACAAGAAAATATTAACATATTCATGTCATAAAAATCATTTGTGGTACATTTTCATCACAGAACTCATTCTGTTTTATTTTATTGTAAAAAATCATGTATCATGTAGTAAATTTATTTCCAATATTTTAAAGTTGTGTAATATGTTAGCGAAGGAAAACTATATTCTGTACATTTTATGGTACAATAATTTGGAATACTGTCGTCAAAAATCTATAGTATAAAAAATAATATACAAGCATTTCTTAACGGCAGGTTCTCTTTTTCTTTCATCTTTTATTGACGTATCTATAAGTTCCTAGGTGATTACAGCTAGTATGGATGACCAGAATTGATATAAATTTACGAAATCTAAGTGAACGCATTTTTTGTTTTTTAACTACCTAATAATTTTTACAAATTAACATATTTTCAGCAATTATCTAATATTTTATTGACTTTTAGTTGCGTTTGAAGATGCTTTATGAAAAAATAAGTTTAAAATACTATAAAATTTTCTTAAATTAATTTTGAAATTTAATAACTGATGAAATTAAAATATAGATAAGTAAGCAAGAAAATTAACACATTGATCTGGATTTTTTTTATAATAATTAAAATATTCTTTAATCATTAATAGTTAAAAAAAAAAAAACTTTAATTAGTATTATCTAAAAAAATTTTTTCTAATTTCTTCATAAGCTATATCGTTCAATTTTTTGTTTTCTTTTATATAGAAACGAAAAATCAAATGAACTTCTCCACACGTCTTCCGTACATTATAATTAAAACCGTTTTTATGGACACAAAAAACATCTCAAATTAGTTTTTCTATATTTTGTGTGTTGCAGTAATAAGCTTTACAATTTATAATATGTAAAGATAGATCTACTTAAAATCACCATTTACTAAACTTCTCACCATTTTTACTAATTTTAGAATATTTAACAACTTTAATGTAAAAATAGCAAAATAATTTAAAAAGAAAAGAAATAACAAATTGTTGTAAAATTTCATTTTTCATCGAAAACATTTTTTGCTTTCAGACAATATTATTCATATTCATAAAAACAACTAAAACCATTTGAAATTAAATATCTTTGTTTTGTTGTGGTTTGTATGTTACAATTCAGAGCTGATTTTAGGTAGATTTTCCAAATTAATGTCTGTCATTAAAAAAAAAATGCACTAAATTTTGCCGTGTTATTTAGTAGCACCCCTGGACACAAAGAGAAAAATTTGTTTTTAATCAAAAGTTAGAATATTCTAAAAAGGATGGAATTTTTTTAAATACTTTGTTCTTTCCTCTTAATAGTAACATAAATCTTTTGACGATAAAATTTTGGTTTCGTCAAGTTTAATGCTGTTTTTATCATGCTATACTCATTTTCCAGCGATCTCATAGCAGTCTCTCTCTCTCTCTCTCTTATATATATATATATATATATATATATGTATGTATGTATTGGAGGACTTTCCTATCGTAACGATAAATGAGGGTCAGCATTGGGTGGTGCCTTTCGTTTTACACTTATGCATGCTAGCAAGGGCTATTGTGAAGAAAATCAGTTAAGGCAAAGACATTTCATTTGTACTTTAAGTGTAATATTAGCCCAGCATTGTTGCGGGCGACAAAGCCACACTGACAGATGAAATTTGTTAAAGCCGGATTTTGATGGCGTCTCTGCTTCAGAGCTTGAGAAAGCTGGTTCCGCTGCTTCAGTCTACTGTCTTCAAAACCCTTTAACTTAATGAAACATGTCTTACGCGACTCCTTTCAGTTTGTTGCTTGGATTTCCCAGGTTTCCAGATCAAACTTGAGACGTTTCAAGTTGTCTTCCAATTTGTCTTTGTAGCGTAAGAGTAGACGTCCAACTGAACGCTTAGAATTTGGTAGTTGTCAATACAGCACCTTTTTAGAAGCCTATGCTCATCCATTCTCTCAACATAACCAGCCCACTTAAGTTGTATCTTTGCTAGAATGGTTTCAATACCTGTGATGTTGTTACATTTCTTCAGTATTGTACTATTCTTGACCCTATCATCCAATTTTATATCACATATGGCACGAAGACAGCGCATGTCAAAGGCGTCAAGTTGATTTGCGGTACAGGGTCCAAGTTTCGGCACCATAGGAAGGGTTGAGAGAACGACTGATCTGTATATTTCGATCTTTACTCTGAGAGACATATCTTTAATGTTTCACAACACACACACACACATATATATATATATATGTGTGTGTATCAGAGTGAAAAATAAAATCCATTAATTCTTTAGAAATTCCCTTGTCTATGTTTTGGATACGAACCAGAACGAAAAAAATATGAACGGGTGAATGTGCTTTAAGGGAAATAGAACCATCGTTGACTGTGAAGCTCTCCGTAGCCGAGCGGTCAAAGCGTACAGGATCCGACTGTGGCTTCTACCGCAAAGGGCAACACAGTTCCGAATCCTACTGGAGAGCACATTTTAAGATTTCTTGAATGCGCAGGCTGGCGGGAGACATGAACACTGTTTAAATAAACTGGGCGTCTACTGAAATTCAGGTATCCACTAAAATTAACGTTTGTAATTGTATACCAGTAAAAAATTTCACAGTTGTCTTATATTTCATTTTCTAATAAATCTCACTTCTTAGCTTAATGATTGAATAAGTTCATGGTGAGTTCTACGGCCACAAAATATCCGTAGAAATTCTCTTATAGCATCGTTAAATATTTGAGCTTAACAACTTTAACAAAGTATTGCAATAACAATCATAAATATGAATGCTGGTCATTATTTTAAGAAATAAGGGATTACAAAAGAAAAGATTTGAAATTGACCAATTTCATTGAAATGCACATTAAACACTTTTTATTTCTCTCTCTCTCTCTCTCTTTAGTTCTCTCTCTCTCTCTTTAGTTCTCTCTCTCTCTCTCTCTTTAGTTCTCTCTCTCTCCCTCTCTCTTTAGTTCTCTCTCTCTCCCTCTCTCTTTAGTTCTCTCTCTCTCCCTCTCTCTTTAGTTCTCTCTCTCCCTCTCTCTTTAGTTCTCTCTCTCCCTCTCTCTTTAGTTCTCTCTCCCTCTCTCTTTAGTTCTCTCTCCCTCTCTCTCTAGTTCTCTCTCCCTCTCTCTCTCTTTAGTTCTCTCTTCAGTTCTCTCTCTCTTTAGTTTTCTTCCTGCCTCTCTCTCTCTGTTTCTCTTCCTGCCTCTCTCTCTCTCTCTTTGTTTCTCTTCCTGCCTCTCTCTCTCTCTCTTTGTTTCTCTTCCTGCCTCTCTCTCTCTCTCTCTCTTTGTTTCTCTTCCTGCCTCTCTCTCTCTCTCTGTAACCAAGTTGCCTATCGAGTATGTCTTTTCCGTATTTCCACGCGATCAAAACTGAATAGTCAATTATTTATGAGTTATTGGCAGGGCGTAACTTGCGAACTAAGGGAGGGACAAGCTGAATTCTAGTAAGATATTTTATGCGTGAAAGTGATTCGGTTGATACATATAATTCAAGTATAGAATCTTATCGGGCGTTGATATTATTTTCATTGTTGAACTTTCTTTCGATTTCTGAAGATTCAGTTGCTGGTTTTATATTAACTGTATTGATGTAAATTATAGCCTTTTACATTGATGACCTTGCAAGGGTTGCATATAGAATCCTATCCAAAGCAACAACCAGAGGATGAAGTACTACACACGCCATATTGTCAAGGGAATGTTGTCTATTTTCAATCTAGATCTTTTTTTTTTTATCAACAAACCAGGTTTCAGATTTCTACAGTGTCGCATCGAGATAGCAAAGTGACCTTATTATAAGTCAGTTCAACCTTCAATCGTTTGAGAAAGAAAATTATGTGTAAGAACAGAATAATCCGTTAAAAATGTCTATATTTGACTAGTGATAAATTGACTTAATATTTTATTGTATGAGCGTGATCGCCATAATGTTAACAGGTTTCTCTCTCAAATCATGTGACCTTTTTTTTCTTTTTTTTTTTTTTTTTTTTTTTTTTTTTTTTTTTTTTTTTTTTTTTTTCCAGTCTTGTGCCAGGTTTAGTTAGATTCTGTAAATAATCTCTAGATTTTCTTTTTTGAATGCCATCTCTGTTCAGGAAGTAGGCGATCATGGCTCTCCACATGTTTTTTTTTTTTTTTTAATTATCTGAGATTTACTGTGGTTTCTTGATAGTCGTAACCCGCTGCATTCTAGACGGTTTTAAATTCGAAATTTTATTTCTCTGAATGTCCAGTATCCTGCTATTTAAACAATAACTGGGACGGGGAAATGATGCTTTCATGCCCTTCTTTAGGGCATTTGTAGTAAAATTGAATGCAGTAGGTTTGATCGGAATTCGAACTCTGTTCACCGATTCCACTTTCGGCGCTGTTAACTGTTACGCTATACGCACAACAGTTTACGAAATTCTTATAATATGTAACAGTTATTTATTGCAACTAAACTATTGTAGTGTCCTTTAGAGATAAGTTAAATATCTTACCAGTACCTGCGTGTGTACGAAATGTGCCATACGTGATAAACGCATATGTATCTTTCGATATATAATATATATATATATATATATATATATATATACACAGGGTGTCCATAAAGGTCGTGTGCACTTTAAAAAATTTATAACTTTATTTGTATTTGTGATATAAATAATCTGTAAAAAATGTTATAAAGTTTAATGTACCTAGTTTTAAGTATAGCTAAAATAACTAATGTGATTTCAGGCATTACTGTAAATCAGTTGGCAAATGTTTTCCGTGAAAAAAGTATTACCCTTTATTATTGCTAATGATGGAGGACATGTGGAAACTTAAATAAAATTTCAATAAAACCTTAAAAAATATAGATTTACTTCTTTCTAATCCTTTTTTACAAATAAATATAAATTTTTATACGCAAACTTTATGGACACCCTGTATATATATATATATATATATATAAACAAACAGGAACAAGTTTTCGTGTGACACATTTCGTCCCTTAGAATTTCACCGGACTAAGTTTTTTTTCTTTTTTTCACCTATGTGCAGGCTAGCAGTCGAAATAAACAGTAGACGAAATATACTTTTTGAAGTAATAAAAATGTCAGATTAAAAAAAAATAAAATCCACTAATTCTTTAGAAATTATATAATGTGAAAGTGTGCTTTTGCCAATTCGGCCACGGAACCTGCCTGACAAGGCAAGGTTTGAATTCGCTGTTTAAGGAAAACGCGTTTCTCGTTGGAACTTCTACGAATCTATATATCCTAGCTTCAGTTTCGTACCCCAAACGTAAGCAACGGTCATTTTATGGATTCTACATCATTTTCTGTGCATGACGATCCAAAAATTTTAGCTTTAAGAATTGAAAAGCTTGGCTACTGGCATGTATGATTTGATTATAGTAGTGAAGGCTTGTACAGAATCATCCACACTTTTCGGAAGAACTGAATACAAATATCGTGTGCTAGGAGATTTGCAATCAACTCTCCTCATGTTTTGAATTCGGAGTTGACATTTTCAAAGACTGGTTACCAACCTAGTCTGTCCTGCTGTTTCACCAATAACTCTGGGAAAAGGATGGATTCATACCTTTCCCAAGGGTATTTGTGTATATATGAATGTAATGAACTTGACTTCAATTCGAACACGGATCTCTGAGTTCTCATTCCAAAGTGTTACCCATTACACTACCCACACATCCTCTCTCTCAGATGGAGTAAACTTACTGTTCGTTGCATTTACTTTTTTAAAAAGTGCTCAACACAAAGTAAAGCAATATATTATTATTTTTATTATAAGAGATTATAATAAAAACCTGTTGAAATCGCTACACAAAAGCTTTCATGTTTCAATACTTCGTACTTCGGGCGATGGTAAGTAACGCTTACTTATCATCTGAAGTACAATCAAAGTGTTTTGTGTAGCGATTTCAATGTTTTTATTATAATCTTTTAAAATAATGATTATATGATGGAATTGGCTATAAGATCCAATCAGCTCTTAGAACTTAGACGATTCCACACAAATGATTTGATTCTAGTGGTGACGGTAGAATCAGCCACACATCATTTCGAAAGAATTGAATACAGATAACTGCATAGCCTTCTGCTCCATCAATCCTCCCTCCTTCCAGTTTGTTAGTGCATACAATGATTAAAGTGAATCTTGATACTGATGGAATAATGATAGTAGGTCAGTAGGCAGAAAAATATCTGAAATCTTTCCAGGTATACATGTTTTAAATGCGGTTGGTGCGAAAATACCATGTTGATGATTGTTTTCAGTTTCTGCTAGATTGTGTTGTGAATTTATATCTGTAATCGTTAGCGCCAATGGTAGTATTTGACGTATTATTAGTAGCACTCTAAATGAGACCCCTTACGTTGAATGTCTTGTAACACAGATTCACCTAGACTACAAGTGGAACCCATATATACGATCAGTCGCTAAAGATGCTGGGAAAATAGGTGGCTCTTTATACCGCCCCAGAAAGTACCCGACTCCACCTGCCATACCCTGTCTTTACATGAGTTAGATCGGACCCAAAATGGAGCATTGCTACCATTTCTGAATTGGAGCTATTCATCCTAATTTTTCAGTCTTGATAGTTCAAAATCATCTACGCGTTTTGGTGATGAATTATTTTCCACTCTTTCCTGCAAACGAAACATCGCAAGATTCTTGCAACTTTCCTATGTTTTGAGGAGCTACATTTTTTAGATTCCCCAGTTCAGATCTTCACAGCTAGGACCTGTCATGCCACGTACACATAGTTGAATCACCCCCATTCCTTTTTTATTCCATTGGAAACGTTATATAGAAAAACAACCGGCTTTCGCTACACTAAATTACTGTCAATGGACTCTTCCATTGACTACGAGTGAAGTCGCATTTGAGACACAAAAAGTCGCAAAATGTGTCGCACTAATTACGATATTCGCTACGATTGTTTTTTCCATTGCTTTCTTTAGAATATTAGCAACCAAATTTTACAAGTTTTGACGAGCATTTTAACAGTTAAGGAGGAAATTCCCTTCAGACAAGAGCCTCTGCTTTGTGTAACACTCCCAAAAGGATGCTTCCTCGAACACTAATCTTAACGGTTGACTCTAGTCAAGAGGTTATCTATCCTATCTATCCTCATAATCTGCGCTTCTTCTGTCCTCCATCTCGGGAATCTGAATGCGTCGAGGCATCTTGACCCTTTTAATTTTTGCAGCTGTCTCAGTAAGTCAATCCATAAATGTTAGAATACCACACCTATGGGGTTTAAGCCACTCAGTTCAGGTCATCAGTTCTGACCAATAGTTTGCCACCCTGTAACAGAAGACAAGAGAATACGAGCTATGATAGCCTACATCCTGAAGGGACGTGCCGTTGAAAAATAATCACACACAGAATAAGGATGAGATATGGAAAAGGGCAAGCGTTTTGTCGGAAATTATACGTGATTACTGTTCAGTTATTCAAACACAGATTAACAAGCTTTGTAAATTCCCAAGCCGTGTAAACAAGTCCAAGATAAGAAATGAACAATTGTAATTTACTGGGCGTTATTAGCTTGTAAAGTCATTTTCATGAATAAGATCACAGTAAATATATATGAATACAATTTAAGGCAGTAATATATTCCGATGTCTGAATCTGTTGACATTGTTTTTCTTATCGCTAAGTAGATCAAAAAATTGTCGATCTCTGTCACTCAAATCCGTGAATATAGTAGCTGTTGGAATCATGCTAGGTGGCGCTACAATGGTTTCAAAAGCAAATAATTTTGAATTCAGTGCTGTCCTTCTAGACTTGTTCCCTATTAAGACTAGAGAGCCTAGGCTGCTTTGCTATTTAGCTCATAGCTGGATTGGATCCAAGAGATAGATTCATATCGAGGGCATCTGTATGAAAATGAATGCAACAGCGTCGGATTAGAATTCAGCTTGCCGATCCCATTTTCCGCGCCATTAACGGTTACTTGTTCTTTTGTTGCGTAAAAGATTTGCCGGTAATTTCTTTACATAGAAATTTATGTTGTCATTTTATAGAGAAGTCCAATTGTTTCGAAATGGAACACTGTCAAGGGAGTGTTCATTATAAGCAATGGTTAATGGAAAAATTAGTCGTTGCCTTATAAGGAAACATTTCATTGACTAAGCAGTGACGCTTTTCTTCAGTCCTTGGACATCATGCAAGGATCAAAGTGTAGTATATGCCTTCGGGCGGATAAACTCGATCTCTGAGTTGTGTCCCTGTCTTCGGACAGGGCGCAACTCTAAATATTATTGAGAGGTTCCGGGTGACTGAGAACAGTTTCCTGCAGCAGTACCCCCGCTTCATTGCAATAAAGAGGGAGGATCGATAGTAATACCGATGCCAGTGCAATTCGACGGTTGCATAGCTTAGGCTATTTTGGAACCTGGCTCGTTTGCACGCGTTAACGCTCCCCCTATTACTGACCTTGTGTCACATCCTGCCAGCGTAGGGCGGCAAGTAAATAGAATCTGCCTTCGGGCGGACCCACTACATGTTATATTTCAATTTCGGACAGAACACAGCAAATAAATGAGCGAGGCCTTGTCCGGGAGATTCAAACCCTGCGGTAGCATCTCCCTCATTGCACTGAAGCTGGAGAGTCGGTGGAATATACACACCACCGCGATGTTAGTTGCGGTGACTGGTTCAATTTTCGGCTTTAGTACGTGTGAGCGCGCCTGGGCTCCCCAATTGTGCCATATCCCGCCACAGGCGGGTGGGGTGAAGGCGAGTAAGTATCCTGTAATAAGGCGTTTCTTATTTTACTCAAGTGATGACGGTATCTCTAAGGTTGACGCTAGAAGATTTTAAAATGGAGAGCGGTATGCGCGACAGCAAACCCCACCCATTTTAAACCAGGGGCATACGTGCCGTGGCACAACGAGGTGCTAAAGTTGGCAGTAATGTCCCGGGGCTGTACGTTATATATACGGGGAGGGAGGTCGCTGAAAACTGCACCTGCGTACGAGCTGTAAGATAACCGACTTTTGCCGTTTTACCTTAAAAAAAAAAAAAAAAACAGTAAGCGACAAAGAGCTGACTGTGATGTCACAAAAACAGTGACACTCCATAAGTAGCACACAGTAACGGTGTTGTCTACGCGGTCATTTCAAGAAGACACGGCTTCCTATTGACAAACTTATTCCTAAATATCTTACGCATGTTATACTTTTATAAATATTCAACCGATGGTAACGCATGGGTGTCAAGACGACAGCGTGTGTATGTTTTATTGGTTATCTATCCCGTAAAATGTCAATCAGCCCAAAGAGGGTGGGCGTGTGCGAGCGTGTGTGACCGCCTTACTACAAAGGATGGAGAGAAATCAGAATTTGTTATATCATCTGCCTTGTCTCTTTCATGTTAGGACACTGCGTGCCAGCGCACGCAAATATCAGTACGCATGTGCACAAGCACGAATCGTGCGCAGTTTCTCATGTTTCGGTAAACGTTCCTCCGCATCCATGTTACTTCTATATACATTTAGTGTGCGGGCAGTTTAATGGAAGGCAGCTTCGATTAAATAATCAGATTTCTAGTTCAAATTCCAGTAGAGTTCATTGAATTCACATGCCCAAATACACATGGGAAAGGTATGGATCCATTCCTTCTCACCTCAGCTATGGGTTAAATAGTAAAGCAAACTCGAATTTCTAGGAGAATTACACTTCTGCATTCAAAACCAGTTGGACATTGGGCTAGCAACTCGATCCCGGAAACCCTACTACTTGCTATGGAAACCACAGTATTAATTCCCAGTGGTCACATTTTTTCAGGGAGTCTACGGGACTTGATAGCTGTGACCCATACTCTTCGGAGTCTACGGGCTTTCAATGTAAGTGAGTGGTTACCTCTTGTAAGGAAAATCAATTCACTGGATCATTTTCCAATTTGATTTTTCCTGCCCCCCCTCACTATTTTGGCCTAAATGGAACAATAACTCGTGTGCCTGATCTTGGTGCCGAGGATTCCATCTCTGCGGCAGAATTCCCCTCATTGCACTAAAGAGGGTGGATTGGTGAATATCAACCAACACCAGCTTGTTTTGTATTTGGCTCACAAGTAAGCGTATTTCCACCCCATATTATCATAGCCTACCTTGGTGAGAAGAGGAGCTCAATAAATACAGATCTTGGTGTCGGGTATTCCAACTCTGCAGAATCATCTTACTCATTAGACTATAATTAAAAATTAACGTAATTTTAAATCAATATCAGAATTGCTGCCGCAGAGATGGAATCCTGGCACCAAAATAAGATACACTAGTTATTGTTCTTTTTGACTAGACTTCAGAGAGTTATATTTATTTGGTAAAGTAAGGGTTCAATATGAAAATATGTCTTTGTCCTGTTCACGTTCGTCTTTATCATGCATTGTTAGCTTCAGTGTCCACTTTATACACGTACGTAGTTACAGAGGCACTGTGTTTACCTGATAAAAATTGTAGGAACATAGCCTTCCTTTAGAACGAAAATGTTTAACTGACATTTTTGTCTACCAGGCAACTGTAAAGAACAGATATAAACCAGATATCGGGAAACAAAGATTTTACAACCACAAATCTCCGCATAGACATTTTCTCTATTTTTTTTATTTTTTTTAAGATTGTAGTAGCTCTGCCTGTTTGGTATTGAGGACCTTTTTTACTGATACGTGATAGCAAGTTTATCATTGATAACACTATTGTGGCATTATCCATTAATCTCCACACACACACACACACACACACACGCACACACGTGTGTGTGTTTGTGTACAAAGGTTGGAAATAGAGCATAGAAGATATAAAATGAGTTTTAAAAAGACGGTCGTGTCGTACTACGAACCTATTGACCAACATCATGTATACACTAGGGATTGAAATATTCTCAAGAAGGAATTCAAAAACAAATTTTGAGCTTCGGGGGTTTGGTTATATTTTGGCAAGTGGACCGAAATGCAACGTATTGTTGGTCATTTTGCTATGAAATGTGTCGTTGGCAATTTTACTATCCATAGGTATCGATGGTTATGTTGCTATCAATGGGTATCGATGGTAATACTTTTCTATATAAACATGTATTGCTGGTATTTTTACTATAAAAAAACATTTTGCTGTTTTGGAGGTGGGAGGAGGTTTATCCCTATTTGCCCACAACTGGGACGCTAACAGGTACTACCACCCCGAGTCAGAGTGGTTGTAGTTTTTGGATGTAGTTTTCTTCATACCCATAATTGGTATATATATTATATATAAATATTTAATGAAAAAACAGACCACTTTAAGGGGTAATTCCAAGGAGGATGAAATCCTGAGAGCTCAATGTGAATACAGAGCTAATAATGGATGGCAAAAATGAAAAAACAGACCACTTTAAGGCTTAAAGTTTTTCATGAAATATTAGCTCTGTATTCACATTGAGCTCTCAGGATTTCATCCTCCTTGAAACCCATTCGGTTTACCAAGTTCTTCGTAACTTATATATATATATGCGCGCGTGTGCTAGGCTAGTTGATTTTATCATATCAATCCTTGTTGGATCATGTGAAATTTTGTATGGGACACCTAGTGAGGATCGAAACAACTACTCAGCAGTGATAGCCAACCAGACTCTCTTTGCTCGTCATCACTTCTCGCTGTTTCGGTACCTGTTTATGCATTTAGGTTGGATTCATTCATTAAGTTTCATTAAGACAATTATCGCAGTTGTCTCCTTAACTTGATAATAGCCAAAAGCTTGGTTTAAATCGCTAGATACCAAATATTACTTGGACAATACTTAATTGTTCAAAACCTATTTTCTTAAACCTAGAAAATTTAACTAAAAAAAAAGATTATTACTTATTGGCTTTAATCAAACATATTTGATTGCATATATTTATTGGTCACGCAGCTTCATCTCCTCTACTTAATAATTAGGTCATTCGTTGTTATGGTCACAAGAGACGCCAATAAGTAAAATGCTTAGTGTATCTCTAACAACGAAATACTTCTATTAACAATGAGAAAATACCTGTTGAAATATTGCTTTTAATTTTTTTTCGTGTTAGCGTCCTTATATTTTTTATTTTAACGAATTAAAAAACATACAACAGTAGTGTAGATAAAAATTAAATCTTATGTGTGTGTGTGTGTGCACATATATATATATATATATATATATATATATATATATATATATATATATGTGTGTGTGTGAAAAGTGTATATAAATAAATATATATATGTATAATTATTTATATATTATATAAAATGGTACTTATTAGAAAGCGCTCAATATCAGAGATAGAGCTAACATCAACTAAATATATATATATATATATATATATATATATATATATATATATTACACACAGAGTTCGCCCCAAAAATGTATACACATTTCAGGAAAGGAAAAATTTGTTTTTCGTAGTTTTTAGAATTTTACCTATTGGGGACCCTAAAGGATGCTGTGTATTGCAGAAAAATAATTACATTGGCGGCCCTTGTACAAGAAATTGAAAAACCATATGCATCAATCCCACTGAACACTTTGACAAACGTTGTTAAAACAGTAACCAGCCGTACTAATAAAAAGCCTGGAAGCCTCTTGTGATTCTATAGTCCAAAGGTAACTTGTTTTAATCTACTGATGTCTGAATAAATTTAGTATTACAATATCAATGCAAGTTTTTCTTTTCCTGAAGTGTGTATGCATTTTTGGTACGGACTCTAAAAATATAAAGAGTACGATGGATAAATTGTCGTCTAAATGATTAAAAAATGAAAATAACACTGACCTCATTTTAAAGATATATTTACCAAAATTACAGAAAAATATCTTGAAATACTAAAGAGTAATTCTATAAAATAAAGTCGCTATTGGCTTCAACCACAGACTCCAGACGACTTCGGAATCTCCTGCAACTCTTCTGGACAGTCTCCTTGTTTAAATTTGTGAATGCTGTCATAATCCTTGTCTTCAGTTCATCTTCGGTGTTACATACAGTTTTGTTGGTCTCTTGCCCAATTGCGTCCCTCACATAATAGTCAAGGGTTGCAGTCAGGGTAGTTAGGTGACCAGATGTAAGGAGTGATATGGTTGCAGAAATTGTCTGACAATCATGACCGGGTTCTCCTGCTTGTGTGGCATGGTACAGAGTCCTGTTGGTAGATCTTCGAACAGCCACCCTCTTGATCAGGGAGTCACAACCTCTTCAAGGAAGTTGATGTAGGCCTCCGTGTTGAGTCTGAGGCCCTGTGGGAAGATGGATGAATGGAGACATAATATTTCATCACTAGTGATCTCTCTAAACACCTTTGTAATCACTATTAGACTCATCTTTTTTCGGATGCTCTGCAATGTTTTCAGATTGACACCCAAACACTCTAAAATGTTCATATTGGAGCTTCCGGTGCGAATGTCAAGCAGTACAGCATCTCGTTTCGAAATTTTTGCAGTGAATTGCGTTATGGTGCACTTTTTTCTCACAGACAGTACCCAACTGGCCCTACTATGCTGTGCAGTCGACAAAATCAAAAACAAACACGCATGCTCAAAATTAAAAATATAAAATAGCGACAATTTACCGATCGCGCCCTGTATATGCGTGTGTGTTTTGTGCGTGTGTGTACTGTGTATGTATTTCTTATTACTATAAATATTAGTGGGAAGACGTGTTCAGTTGACATTTTTATTTTTATCTATTTTCTTAGTGAAATTACTGTTACTGGCCTAGATCGAAAAGTCCTACTTTTTATTTAGTAGGATTTCTTGATCTAGGCCGGTTGATATAAATTTCAATATTTAAGAAAAGAGAGAAATGTCTGATTAAAAAATAAATTTAAAAGGTATATATAATTACTCTTTCAGTAATTATATATACTGAAAGAGAAGCTTTAAAAAATTTCTTTTTCATCTATTCGCCTTTTGTCTCTCGCTTGGCATAGTGCGCGAAAGAGTGTTTAAAGTATATCTGGTTTCATGATAGTCGTAGTTCAGTCCCGTTCCTAGATCTAGTAGGGCAGAATAATCGTATGTTCTGCTTCAGTCGAGAAAAACGGACAAGTGACACAAACACGAAATGACCTAGAAAATATTAACTAATACTAAATAACACCTAGGCATGGAAAACAGAATGAAAATCTATACTCTTGGATCAAATTCCGGACAGGTATCGGGAACGAAAGACACCTAAAGAAGGCCAGGGAGTACATCGGCCGAAACATTGAGAGTATAACATATTAGACGTGGCTATTAAGTCCAAATGGAAAGGCATGTAATAAACAGAAGACTCACTGACACTTGAATTCATGTTGATAGCTGCCAGTGTTAATGAAACGCTAAAATAAACAAAAATAAGTAAGACAGTGTATTTGCTGTGTTTGGACAGACTCTATATTGTCTAGTCGTGATATCTAGAGATAGTATTTTTTTTATCATACTAAAATAATCTCGCGAGACACTCAAAGCCTCTGTAGAAGATCTGAATCGTTCCCAATCAGCGGCAAAATATTTTTTTTCCTCCCTAAGACTATCTTTGAGCTAAATTTCGTTTCTTTTTCGCTAAATGTCAAAGACGAAAGCAAAAGATATCATTTATGTGCAGGTAAAACCTAGACACAAAGTATTCTTTTATTCAAAGACTTTCGGACAAAGCTCAATGGTTATCTGCATCGGTGTTGGGGTAGTGCGAAGCGTAGTTTTCTTATCAATCTTGCTTTTATAGGCCAAATAGGCGATCTCTACTCCCGGCAAATTTCTTTTGTTGCTCAGACTGACCTCTTTGTCCGTGTTCTGCCATTCATTCACAAAAGCTCGTAAAGTAACTGGTGAACGCGTGTCAATACAGACGCAAAAGAGGCCTCAGATCGCACGCGGACATATTTGTCAACACCAGTTACATCCAAGTTTTTTTTTTTCCGTTAGCAGCGGGACAGTTTGGCATGTTTATAGACGGGCCTCTCTGATCCGGATCTTTTTAAGATGCCTGATGCCAATAAAAGCAAGGGACAAAAACCAGCACCTGGCAAGACACGTTGTCTTGTGAAGTCGGTCCCGTTGGTCATTCTGTTCCTCAAGTTGCTGTGATTTCCGAGACAGTGTTATTTTTTTGTTACTTCCCGTCTCTTTCTCCTCTCTGCCTATTACCCCGTAGTTGCTGGGAGAGCAATCGGTTAGGTGTCCCCCACCCACGAACCTCAACACACTCTTGCCGTACATTACAGCAGTAACTTACTCTCTGTTTTACTTACTCTCTGTTTTCTTTACTTCTTGCATTAGAATGCCCTGTGAGTGTTAAATTCTCCAAGCCCTCTTTCTTCATTATGTGTCCCTTTATTTCAATAATGTTTGCTTTCCCTCCTCCGTGTATGTGTGTGTGAGAGTGAGTGAGGTAATTACCTGCGTGCCCATTCAAAGGGAATATGGTCCAAAGCTGAGTTTAATTATTTATACTATTTACATTGTTCGAACTGTTGTCCTCATCTTCTTTTCCATATTCACGGCGTTTCGGCTGTTGTGCGCTCCGTCCTTCTCCAGTTGATTGGAATTTCGTACTGAACCCTTTATTTCGTCCACCGGGGTAGATTGTTCTAGTTCCACGTGCCTCAAGGACACCTGGTCTCAGTGGATAAAAGCGTTAATTGAATCTAGTGACTTGACCCAAAGACGCGTGAGTTCAGTACCTGGTTACAGCTGAAGTGATCAAGAAACTTGAAGAACTGAGTTAAAGAGAGATAGCTGATACCGAGACACCCAGAAAAGGCATGGCACGTGGAACAAGAACGTTCTACCCTGGTGAACGAAATAAAGGGCCCTGTTCGAAATTCCAATCACCCGAAGAAGGCCCGAGTGCACAACGGCCGGAAAGTCGTGAATATGGCAAGAAAGATGAGGACAGCAGTTCGAACAATGTAAATGGTGTAAATAATTACAATACCTCATCTCAGAAATATAAACAGATCCTGAAGAAGGCCGGAGCGTAAAATTGCCAAAACATCGTGAATATGGCAACAAAGATGAGGAGAGCAGCCCGAACAATGTAAATAGTGTAAATAATTACAATAACTCATTTCAGAGATATATACAGAGGCCGGGTTTAAATTAGAAATATCATGTGTACATGAAATTAGTAAAGGCGGAAACAATATGCTGATAACGAACAGAAGAGGATATCTTTCTTATTGCACTTATTAGTCCAGATTAAAATAATTGACAAGGTAGGCTTGAATGTGAGCAACGAAGAGGTTTTAAAGAAAATTTATTTGAAAGGGACCCCTCCATTTTGATTTATTAAACAGTGTGCATACGTCTCCTGTCTTGCGCAATCTTAAAGATAAATGCGTTTCCTGATTTCAAAATCGCGGATATAAAATGCGACACTGAAATCCGAAGGCGCATTGGGATAGCAAAATATGCCTTCCAAAAGCTAAGCAAAATATTAAGAAACCGAGTACTGAACTGTTATATAATATCAGTTCCCCTATATGGCAATGAATGCTGACAATCTACTTTCAGATGAAGAGACTTTCTTAGACAGAAGGATACTGACAATACCATGGCCTAAGTTTTAGAGAAAATAGAAGCAAAAAGGACACCTATACATCAGGAAGAGAGAGTTGAAATTACTTGGGCACATAATGAGGAAAGAGCGTTTAGAAAATTTGATACCCACAGGACAGATTGAAGGCAAAAGAGACAGGAAAACAACGCATAACCTACCGAGCGAGCTTGAGTAAATGGATGTTGGAAAAAGGTTTAGGAAAGCTAACAAACACAATTTATTAAGAGGAAATTGTGGAGAGCTGTGATTGCCAACATCCTGAAAGGTCATGGTACATAGAAGTATGAGCTCGAGTAAATGGATGGTAGAATAATGTCTAGGAGAGATTAAAAAAAAAAAAAAAAAGACATAAGTAATTAAGAGGAAATTGTGGAGAGCCATGATCGCCAACAACCCGAAGGGACACGGAAGATAGAATCCACTATAATAACGTCTGAAATAATAATAAATATTAGGCTTTTAAAAAATCCATTTTCTTTATATATAAGTGTATACCGAATTCAACACCAAGCAGTGACTTTGTTTCAAGGTTGCGTTCACCGCTTCGTGTTGACCTCAGTGTCCACTTTTATATTTGCATACGCTCAACCTCAGATATTGAGCGTTTTTATCCATGAATATAACCTACCTTAAAATTATATTTTTATCATATGTATTAAAATATATACATATTATCCCTCACCGATAGCACGACTCGTGCACAACGCGATCTTCAAGTTTGAACATTGCGTTGTGTATGAAACGCCGAATCGAACTATCGGTGAGGAATAATATGCATATTTAGTAATATATACTTAATAGCTCTGCTGTATTACATCGAGTACTGTTTTATCAAAACCATCAATATATATATATATATATATATATATATGAATTAATTATCTCTTATAATACCCAATTTAAATATAATCTGGGTAATATTTATTTTTCGGATTCCATCTACTTATTTTTTCGTTTTATTTATGCTGTATCCTTAAAGTTTACAAACAGACAAGTGGTATTCGAGTGAAAGGAACAGCAACACGGGCGTACATGAAAGAAAGTGAGGTTTAGTGTAAAGAAAATATACTACTTAAAGACAGAGAATCGGTTAGTAAGTTAGTAATTCCCGAAACAAAGTTATTTACCTTAGCTGCCCGCAAGGCAGGATGTGGAATAGGGCCGTTTTTTAATGCGGGGCAAAACCGAGCACGTAGGCTCTGGCAAAAATTCCCCGTAGACCCCGTATACACAGGGGTCGGGTAGCAGACTACCTCCTCAGACGAGATTCTGCCCGAAGGCCGTCTCGTTTGGGTTTCTCTCTGCCCGAAGGCAGAGAGTTCGACCATCACAGCTGGAGGTGAATCTCCAACTAATTGCCGAAGCAAGGATATTTGCCAACCGTACCACGCGGTCAGATGTGATACAAGGCCGAATTTAACGTGGAGTATCCGAGCCCATAGACTCGGGCAAAAATTCCCCGTAGACCCAGTATACACGTCGTCGGGTAGCTTTCTACCTCCTCAGACGAGACTCTGTCCGAAGGCAGTCTCGCCTGGGTTCCTCTCTACCCGAAGGAATAGAGTTCGACTAGCTTAGCTGGAGACGAATCTCCAACTTATTGCCGAAGCAAGCCCACGAGATATATCCTGTGCATACTATATGTATTTACTGATATAGTCAGTCCCCAACAGACGATAGGGAGAGTGGGACATTCCATTACACCAATTTAATTTAACAAAGGGTCTCAAAATTAAGACACGCCAATCTAAAACCTCAGCTGTCGCTCTGATTTTCATTATGAATATTTTTTAGAAAGGAATGAAGTTTTTTTTTATTATTATTATTTCAATCAAGATAACCCACATGTGAAGCAAATAATAATAAAAACCTATTAAACCATTATGGTCGTTAGCAAAATGGACAACCCAAGATGTGAGCTACGAATTAGAGATGCCTGAATCCAGCAAGTACAGAAAAGTAACTAACTGGGAAAGTTATAAAAGACAATGGACAATGTGGCACAGGAATCCAAAGGCACATCGGAATCGCGAAATATGCTTTCCAAAATTTGGTCTTAATTAAATAATGTCTTGGCTTTATGACATTTTTATTTTGCGATTCGGAGCAGATCTTCGGTAATTGGGGGTCCTGTTTTTACCAAAAAAAAAAAAGTGGATGATTTAAATTATCTGGTTATTACTAATATAAACATTAAAATATATAAAAAGGAATTTCTCGAAATTTCATAAAATTATATATGTGGATGGTAACAGATGCAAAAAATATTTTCATCAAGATGTTCTGAAAAAGAAACATTTCAAAAATAATCTAATTCATCTATGAATAAGTCCTGGAAGTTTTATTAAAATCCGACAATTTGATTGTCGCAAAAATTTTCCAAAATAATGAAAAGACGCTAAGATTTCCTAAACTAATTTATGGTCATTCGCTGACGAAAGAAAATGTCCAACTGACCTTAGTGTGAGGTCGATAAAATAAAATAAAAAATAATAATAAAAACGCGCATGCGCGAAAATAAAAATATAAAATGGCGACAATTTACACCTCGCACTCTGTATATAGTTCTAAAGAATTAATGAATTTCTTATTTATTAATCCAACAGATTTTATCACTTTAAATGTTTTTTTGTCGTGAATATTCATATTTGAGTAGACGCTCCTTTTATTTATTAAACGATATATATAATTATTTTCATCCACCAGCCTGTAAGATAAGTAAAGTTATTTTTAGGAAAAAATGTTTCTTTTATCCACTTTTGAATTTAATTAATTACTTTAGAATATAGGGAAAAACGCCCAAGAAATAGGTTTTCACTTATTTTTCTTCAAATTCAGTGACTCTTCTTGTGGTAGTATTTCTAATTGAAATGTCAGCAATATTTTGTTGATAACCAGAGTTAGAAAAAATAAACACACGACGTAAAAATCTGGAATAAACACCAGGTGGATGGATTTTCACATAACTTGCATAAACAACATCTCTTATAAGACTCGAAAGCAGATGTCGTTTTAGGGAAATATACGTTAACCTAATATTGGCATTTCCCAGATTTCTTTTCCTCTCTTTTTATTTTTGGCTTTCTGTTTTTAAAAATGACATTTCCCTTTAGGACGTAAGCGATCGTGACTACAATTTTCTTTTCTTTATTAATCAGTGAATTGCCAGTTATTTCCTCTTGTTTTCTCCAAGTTTTGAATTCAGAATTTTTCCTTCTTTCCGACTAGTTGCCATTCTTCCTACTATTTAACTCGTTATCTGGGGGAGACGGATTCTTGTCTTTCTTCAGGGAATTAGTGAGAAAGTGTATACAAAAGACTAAGCCTGAATTTAAACTACGTTCATCGAATTTACATTCCGCGCTAATCTTAAGTGTATCAACCGTAGAATCCCTTACTGCGTACATTACCTGACACATTAAAAATACGAATTGTGTTTGCACAAATTCAGATGTTAAGTGATACTTAACTTGTACAGTATTTATATTTCCTTTACAGTGTTAATACTTTCCTCAATGAATGAACAATTCCACAATGTGAAATTTTCTTAGGATCTCTTGTAAACAGGTACTTCCAGGGATCTTGTTATTGTTCTTGTCTGTACCTTTTCTAATTATACCCAGTGCTCCAATGATTATAGGTATAACAGTAGTTATCTTTATATTTACTCATTTTTCCATAGTTAGATTTTTATATCACTTACCAAGGCAAAACGAGACTGTCGCTATATTTGCCAAGAAAATGGTCACTGCGTTGTCTTCCTTTTTATAGAAGAACGTAGAAGTCAGTAAACCGGAACTCGTACTATAGTG
This sequence comes from Acanthosepion pharaonis, assembly GCA_903632075.3. Classification (NCBI taxonomy): domain Eukaryota; kingdom Metazoa; phylum Mollusca; class Cephalopoda; order Sepiida; family Sepiidae; genus Acanthosepion; species Acanthosepion pharaonis. The sequence goes on from CAHIKZ030002882.1 coordinate 133,771, forward strand.
CGATCACAGTAAGGCGTTATTTTGTAACGGTGGGTTAGTTAGTAATATATATATATATATATATATATAGCTGTGAGCCTTCGATACCGTAGAATACGGTACGTAAATATTATCATGCCTAATTGATAAATTGGACTAAATAAGAGATTAATGAAATAGAACTATTATAACAATTTTATATATATATATATATAATGCCTTTAAATTCCTTGAGGAACATAGGGTCGCAAGATATCGTTGCGGTTTCTGTAACAAGTCAGTTTTTAAGTGAGTAGGTTGTTAGCCTACTGCACAACCCCAACCTGGAGGATCAGGTTTTGAATTCAGAGTTACCTTCTCCTAGACCAGTTGCCGCCCAAGGCTATAGAACCCAGTCTGTCCTGCTATTTAGCCATAGCTGGGGTGAGAAGAGGATTCATACCTTTCCCAAGGGCATTAGCACCTAAATGAATGTAATGGATTCGATAGGAATTCGAACTTCAATTCCTCAATCCAAGCCACTATCCATTACTCCACCGTGTCTCTCAGTGGGTTAAAATATCGCTCCATTATTAGAAGAGTTGTAACTGACGGTTGGCACACAGGTCGCTTTCTTTAGTAGAATAACTTACCTTGTCTTTACCCAATATCTATGGTAAGGCATGGTGAGTAAATCTATGCATTCTGTTTGCAGAGATTTTGATGTTTTGTGATACTTAACATGTATAGTATTTATATTTTCTTTGCACTGATAATAATCTCCTGAATTGAATACCAGTTCCATAAATGGCAATTTCTCGAATTTCTTTTGAACATATCATGCAAGATATATTGTTTATGTGATAGTCTGTATTTTTTAAATCATACCCAAAGCTACGATGATTTATTATTATTACACATGTAATTCTTATCAAAACAATGTACCATAAGCCGATCCAGTTTATTCCTAAATATGGTGATTTTTTTTTTAAGAGTAGGCCGAAAGTATGGGGCACCCAGTGAGAATCGAACTCGCTACTCAGTTGTAATTGGGCCATACCTAAATATGCCCCAATACATTCCTAACATTAGCCATCTGTAAAAGAAAAATGTAACTGAAATGAAATTCTAGTAATGATAAAATTTTTTGGTTTATGTTGAACTTCTATGTACCTTGTCCCTGTTCAGTCAACCATTTACACAGATTTGTTAGGAAGGTTATGCACTTTTCCTCTTTTCCCCTTGCATTCAGTATATCCTATCAGTGTCAAATTTTATGTGCCCTAAATATTTTAACTCTCTCTCTCTGGTTCTAAGTATGGGACCGTTTTGCTTTGTGGGCTATAATTTTACCTCGGTCAATCACTTCTACTCAGTTCGATCTCACAATATTATTTACTAAAATATCGCTCTTATTATTATTATTATTATTACTATTATAATAGCTGTAATTATTATCAAAACAAGTACCAGTGACGTTCATCGGGACCAGCTGATCCATCAAACATAAATATGCCTCAACACATTCCTATTATTAAACAGTTGTAAAAGAAAGATGTAACTGAAAATAAATGCCGTTAATGTTGAAAGACTAGCCTGGAAAGCATAAGATTGAGATCATAGAGAAAGATTTCTATTGTACAAAGCGGTCAAAGTGAACGGCTATGTGTGTATGCACTGTGAGTGCTTCTTTTATGTTCATCCGTACTGCTAGCTTGATTTTTATAGACAGTAATATTTTATGCCGAAGTTCTTTTTTTTAATGTTTTTATATCTTGCTTTACGCATTACATGCTTCGATTCACCAACATTTTTTTTCTGACGATACCATGTTAAAATGGAGGAAGAGGTTCTAATATGGCCGTGCGCCTTCGATACCGTAGAATACGGTACGTGAATATTATCAAGCCTAATTGATAAATTGGACTAAATAAGAGATGAATGAAATAGAACTATTATAACAATTATAATAGTATATAGTGTAAGTGACGTGACAGACAAAAGCTCCTTTCTTACCGTAGAGCTGAGCAACATCAGCCTACGATTTTGTTCCTTTCCTGATTAAGTCAAAAACATTAATCTTTTCGCTTAAATGAAGCACTTTACGGCTTCTCTTGCTAGCATCATTACTCTCTCGTTTTGGAACCGTTATTATAAATTATAAGAAGTTTTGAAGGGTATTGCAAACAATTATAATTGTTTGCTGTAATCATAGTGGTTCGTTCTTACCATAGATCTTATCAGGTAAGAGAGTAATTAGATAAAATAGAGAAAAGGTAACCTTTAATACAACAAATTAATATGTAACAGGGAGACGTTTAGTTCTGTATAGAGTCCCGAGAAAAAAATTATATAAAAAACAAAACATAATTAAAATCAGGGATTTACGCTTTCCTTTAAAACGCTTATCGCTTTCCTCAACTCGGCTTCAAAACGACGGAAGTTTGTTGGACTAGAGTTTAGCCATTTGTGACTAAAAAGTACCAAAAATCAGAATCTCTACGCATAATTTCCACAATTAAAAATAAAACGAAAGGAGCACCGGTAAATAAAATGATCTTAGCCAGTCAAAGAATTCACACAAAGACTTTTGATGTTAGCCGAAACCAAAGCTCGCGCCAATAGTCTGGGATCTTTGTCAAAAGATGTAAACTGACAGCTCTGAAGCAGAAGAAAAGGGACCACCAGACACACCAGCCACGCGTGTCACGTGAAGAAGTATATGGGAAAATGACACTGGTACCTATTTCTAAGATTACTACTACTACCACCACCAAGGTCTGACTATGAAACTACCCACTACCGAACCAAAATGAACTTTCTCCAGACTGCAACCAGGATCTGCCTCATAAACGAACTTTTGCTCCACCGAATATCAAAGGACTCCATTTCGTCTAAATCCAATAAATGTACATTATTTGTTTATACCGTTGAGTCAGTTCATTTTATGTTCTATGTTTCTGAAAAATAATACCAAGTCTCTCTGGCATTAGTCCCAAAGAACTTCGCAATCACAGCATGCACATTTTTTCTTTATTTATTGAGTTGAAGTCTTTCACATTTCCATTTAAATGAAAGCGTTTTATGTCTTCGCATTCTAGTCCGAAATTATCAATATATAATTTCTATATTTATTTTCTTTTTCTTCCTGATAAACTATATGAGCCGGTTATCTCTATAATCTAGCGGAATGCATTTCATGTCTCGTTTGTTTAAATCATTAGAAAGTGTTATTTCAATAGTAAGGCTGACACGTGTTCGAGCATCGGCAATTCAAAATGCTTGGCAATGACTTTTTTGTTTTGCTCGTTCCACACGAAGGGGAACTGACAGACGTCTATATTAGGAAAAGTGGATAACTGTGCCTGCTATCCAATCTGTCTGTCAGAAGGTGGAAATCAGAGTGAAACAAATCGGTTTTTCAGGAGCTGAGAATTGCCATCAATCTTAACTCGTATCTCTGTTACTCGTGTTCATATCTATATTCAGATCTCGCTACTCTATTCATAAATCTTGTTTAGCTAGCTTTGTAAAAATAAATCAAACTGTTTTCGGGTTTATTTTCCTCTGAATTACAGATAATAAAGAATTCACAAACTGCTTAAAAAATCAGAGTAGGCAAACTGAGAGGGAAGAACCCACTGATCTTGAGTTATTGAGAATGCTATCAAGATATACACGCACACACGCATACACACACATATATATGAAATTTTCGTTGAAAATGACCGATAAGATGCTGTGGTTGAGTTGGGTTTTTTTTTATATTTCTCATGTGTTCGTATAATTTTTTTCTTTTCCGGACATAAATTATATAAAAATTGTCCGAATGTTTTCCAAGTGCTTTCGGCTACAGTTTTAACCATTACCAAAGATGAATTTTATTTTACTTTTAACTGAACATATGAATTGTTTTATGAATGTATCTAGAGCTATAGGAATGTTTCACCAAATTGTGGCCGTGTTCATAGTTTATATTACTGAGTGTTGACTTTTTTTAATTAATAATGCTTCGATTATTTTTAGCCTTTTTGTACATGTGGATGATGCTATTATATTTGTATTATCAACGAGTATGTTGTGGATAGAGTTTGGTAGGTCTCCATGTGTATTTAAATGAGACCTAACTGAACTATGGTCAGAGAGATGTAACGTGAGTCTTCTTGTTAAACATGTTGTAGTATATCTAATATAATTATTTACAAATTTGCATTGACCAGGAACACAGTTCCTTTAGGGACGTGTAAATTCGTAAATAATATTGATTCTCTGTAATTTGAATCTTGCGGGTGAATTATTTTTTACAATGATGTTAGCAGTTTTAATTTTTTATAATAAATAATTAATTTAATTTTCTTGTCTTTATCAACTTTAGTTGTGTATTTCGTCATAATGTTGGTAAGTGAAGATTCGTCTAGCTTATAGTTACTATACCTTATCGAAGATATTAATGTTATTGTTTTTTGTTTTTTTTTCTGTGTGTTCAGTGTTGGTAATGACCATCTTAGAAAATGTCTAACATGGTAATCTATAAGACGGTTTAGAAAAACCGTTATTAACAAGCGTTTGTTGATGGTATCTTAATTTTACTAGTCAATGTCCTCTCCGATATAAAATAGGTGTTATTAAAATTTTCCTTATGGAGACGCACAATTCATCCTCTCGTCCGCTTTTCTTTTAAAAAATTTAATAACGTGAAACAAACGTTTGTTTATAACGGTTTTTCCAAACTAGTTGACAATAACAAGAAAATTTAATTATTTATTATAAAGCATTAAAACTGCTAACCTCATTATGAAAAATAGTAATTCACCTGCACGATCCACAGCTCCTTTCAGCCATTGCTGAACGATACTTGCATAAAAGTCAAGAGGGATTGCTGCCCAAGTATACTATTTTATATATATATATATATAATGTCTGATTAAATAAATTATAGACATTACGTCTGCTTATTTTTAACATAATCCGTTCATACTCACGAATAACCTTACGTGTAACATCATTTAATTGCAACACACAGAAGGTTATTCGTGAGTATGAACTGATTATGTTAAAAATAAGCAGGCATAATGCATGTAATTTATTTAATCAGACATGCCTAAAAGAAAATTTGCTGCCTAAATACAAAAAATTTAAAATATATTTTAAAATAAATTTTATAATATGGTATAATGATATATTACTTTCTTTTATATATCAAGAACGATTTTATGGGGAAAAGATGTATGACAAAATGGAAAAAGTTTTCATGTGACGCGTTTCGTCCTTTAGGACTTCATCAGACTAAGTTTATGATGATGCGACTATAAATGTGCACCAACGAGAGCCACTGGAAATGTTAAATTTAAAGATGATTCTTTTTAAATACATTTTGGGTATATAATCGACTATGCCTAAAGCACATATAAAAACAAAAATTAAATTAAAAATTCCCAGCGTCTCTCATTTTTCCTCATGTGTAGCCGCATCAACATAATCATAAACTTAGTCCGAAGAAGTCCTAAAAGGCGAAACGCGTCACACGAAAACTTATATTTTGTCATACATATTTCTCCTAACACACACACACACACACACATATATATACTAGCCGAGGTACCCGGCATTGCTCGGGTGTACATGGCTGCAATTGTATAACCGCATCTCCTGTACAGAAATGTCTTCCTGCATTCTCGATTTTGGACCTAGTTGGTCACAGCATCCGTCCATTTAACTGAAATAATGTAAATCAAACAGTTACGTAAGATAATTTTTGGGTTACATGTAATTTACATGGCAAATTTAGAAAGAATCGGATGAAAAAGCAGGGAGTTATGGCCGAAAAACGGGCTTTTTTAACAAGTTTTTCGTTATACGCGTGGAAGCGACCAGGACTAAAACCACACTGTCTTATTTCTTGAAGGATAGCAAACTTATTGCGACGTGTTTGAAAAAATCGGATAAAAAATCATTCAAGCTTTTATTTTAAATAGTATAAAAAACCGATTTTTCCACAGATTTTTTGCAACATCTTCCTACATATATATGTAAAGAAATGGCTAAAATGCAAGTCTACCTCGCAACCCGGATTTCGATCGCAAGGTCTCCTCAGGCAAGTGGAAAGATGTGTAAGTCAGAAAAAGACTCCAATATATAAGAACACCGGAAATGGGAAGCTAATAGTATGTATGAAGGGAGAAGAGAGAAAAACTAAATAAAATATAAAAAGAAAAAAAATATGAGGATAAGAGGAAAGGAAAAAATATTTCACTCATCCGTGTTCATAGGTACCTGAAAATATTTACTTAAATGCCTGCCCCACTGACATAATCTCAGTTCTCTCATTTAATAAAACACCTTTATCAGGATATGTGGCAATAGGCAATTTTTCTTCCTGGCGCAGATCGTATCCCTGCTTCTGGATTTACATTTAGGCGGGGCATGAGGTGTGAAAACCGAGTTGGTAATACGCCCCTCCTCTTTCAAATAATTTTCATATTCTTTTTTCTTTTAATTAAAAATTTCATTTGTGGATGAATTTCTTGAGATCCTACATTCAACCCCCTCTGAGGATGTGCCTAATTATAGTCGCGGACTGGTTTTACTTGGTGTCCATATATTTGAGGACAGCATTCGGTTTCATATAAGTGGAAACAGTACCAACAGTGAGATCAAATTTGACATCCAAATATTGGACAATTTTCTTGTCCACCTCAACCATAATTTTGAAGCCTAATTCCTTAAAGGTCTTTAAAAAAAAAAAGCTCCTTTCGGATTGTATCGTTGACCCTTCTACTAACCTTTTTTACATTTTTTTTTCTCTCCCCTCCCCTTTATCCTCATATTTTTACCCTCTCATTTCTGGTGTTCTGGTATATTGGAGTAGTTTTCTGGCTTGCACATCCTTCCACATACCTGAAAAAAATAAATAAATGGTCTTCTAATACAATAATTACAAAAAACAAACCTAAAATCCTGTGGTATATCGACATGCTAGCATGCATCGGTATGGTAACTACTGATGTAAATATTTCCGATTGAAACAATTCACATTAAAATGCTGTCAGACAATGTGCCATGCCTGATACACACTTAGGCAATCATGACAATTTTTTTTTTCTGCGGTAGATCAGTTGCCATCTAAGGTTACAAAACCCGGTCCATAGCTGGGGGAAGAAGAGGATATCTTTCTCAAGGGTATTAGCACTTAAGTGAATATAATGAATTCGAATGGAATTCGAACTCGGCTCACCGAGTCCTCAATCCGAGCTGCTATCCATTACTCTACTAATGCTGTACTACAGTTATAAATATAATAAAACAATTTCTTGATTTCACATTAAAATGCAATATTCAAAAGACGATTAAAGAACAATTTGCAAAAGTTCCGAGCAACAGACACAAATAATAAGTAACGTAAACTTATCTTTCGTTCTTGATTTGTAGTGCGTTCACACCGATCATTATTTCTCATAGTAGTATTAAATAACGATATTTAGGATAACAAACAATATATATTTCTAATTAAAATGCATTATCAGTGTGGTGTTAAATACAAAGAACATTTAGTATAACAAGTAAATCTTATTTTTCAATAACTTACATTATATGATATTATTTTTCCGGTGATTAGCAACAAAACATTTCAGATGCTATAAAATCATTATTTCTCAATACAAAAAAAAAAAAAAAAAAAAAAGATATGACGCCCACGTACTTAATTAAAACAGTTCAAAATTACTTTAACATAAACATTGTCATTTACAGATTCATCATATATGTCCCAGTCGGTCGTCTTATACTAGGGAAATCGGATAAAATCACGAAAATTTACTTAGATATCTTATGTATAGTTCGCCTTATACGTGAACATATACGGTAAACACAGTTTAAAAAAACGGGGTGCTCTACTCAAATACAGGTATACACTAAAAATAATGCTTGAGGTAATATGTAAGTTAACCCAGAAGTCTCACTGGCATTGGAAAACAGTAATTTTTAGGTTTATTTATTGAATTTACTTGGTTCTATATTTGCTGATATATCATTGGTAGGTTTTATTGATCTCATTATAGTCAAGGAACCATTTACCGTTTCACAAGTCATCGTTCTTTTCCAACTGCATTCCGACATTTGGCCCACCATATATATATATATATATATATATGTCCCTCGAGTAGTGAGCTATAATTTTTACATACCAAAATTCGATTAGTGCATACATAGTCCTCGATTAATGCGATAAAACATTGTTTAACCATAGTAATTTAAAATTGATTTTTTTCTAGTTACCTATGTACACATTATCCTCACTAATCAAGGGATTCCTATATATATATATATATGATCAGCAATCCCTCTTTTATACACGTTTCATTAAAGACGAGCGACGTGGTTCTGTGATTATGCTTTTTATTAAACTTTATTAAATGTCCGCATACGTGTTTTCTTTTCTGCACATAGTGTGTAAAAACTGTCGAAATGTTCTATATATCCGAGCGCTTTCAGCTATTCGGTTAGCTATTATCAAGGATGTTTAACTGAATGTGTAGATTCAGTCTATCTATATAAATAAGTGTCAAAAAATAAAATTCATTCTTTTGATCCTTTAAGGAATTAGTGGGTTTTTATTCCTAATACGACTGTATTCACATACGTGTTATCTTTTTAGAGTATAGAGAACAGTATAGGAAGAGAGGCTTTTGAGAATTTAGCACTTACAGCACATATTGTTGGCAAGAAGTGCAAAAAGAAACAGCGAGTAACATACCTAACTGGTAATTTTAGGCGACGGAAAACTATCATGATAAAGCCACTGAATTGGTAGTGAGCACTTTGGCACGATTTCCTTGATGGCAAAAGTGAATACAAGTTTGGGAGGCAGATTTTTATTTAGTAAAGACTACTCGATCTCTAGGCCGGTTGACATGAATTTCACTGTTTAGAAATGACAGTGTCACCTCAAACACATGTAACCACTAAAAACAACGTTTAGAACAATGAGAAAAAATGTCGGATTAAAACAAATTCAATTAACTACTTAAAAGTTAAAGCTTAAACTACTTCACCTCTCCAATTTTCACTTCCAACGCTTGGCTCAACCCTTGATATGGTTTTCCCGTTATTATTAATTTTCTTGACTAATCGACCATAGTGAAATTCGAACCCTGGTCTAGCCATACGGTCATATCTCATAGTAATGGTAATATTAGCCGTTTCTTTAGTGGAAATATTCAGCATTCACTGACCCAACAGTCAGTGCTACTGTCGGTTAAAATAAATGAACTCTTATTATTAAAACCATTTTTAAAGAAAATAAGTTTCTCAATTCCACTGTCATCATTTTTTTTCTCGGATTGATGGAGGTTTCCTTCCTAGCTTATTGTGGCGTAGTAATTTCGAGTTCAATCCCTGGTCCGAGCAGTATGTATCTGGACTCACTGGAAGCGGACGAACAATTACGAAGCAGTAAAAATAAGAACAAGACGAAATATCCATGGACATAGTGGAACGAAAAAAATCTACCTCTCTAGATTAAGGGTTTAGTTCGAAATTTCCTGTAGGTTACCCGGATCGACCTGATGAATGCCGAAGGGTAATATAGCCGAAACTTTGTGATAACGATAACAAAGATGAGGATAATAGTCCGCATGTAAATAATGATAACTCTTCATCTTAGAAATTCAGACAGTAATTAATTTTTAAATTTTATTAAGTGTTGAAATTTTTCAAATTCATCATAGGGTTTTTAGATTTTTTTTCAGTTATGTTTTGATAATATTCGTGTAAAAAAAAAAAAAAAAAAAAAGAAAAAAGAAAAGCGAAACTTCAACAAAACAAATCGACGTTCAAATTGCTTTTGCCTATTTCATCGTTTACAGACTTAAATAAGATAAGCTTCTTAAGGTGACAGCTGAATTTAAGTTGTCTCAAGGGTTTCGAAGATAAGTTGACTTGAAATAACTGACCTTTATCTAAATACTTAGTAAGATACAATGTTATTTGCATAAAATTTCTTAAGAGGAGATGAGAATATCAATTGACTCAGTGGAAGGGTCCCGGGAAAAATGCTTCCAGTCAAAAAATTCAATCATTTTTAATGACTGAGTGATTGATTCGTTCAACGGCATATCAACTTCTTTTATGCGTCATTTAATACCGAACTTTAATTTTCTTGGGAGTTTTGAAGTAATAAAACCATGTTATTCTACTTTCACAAGTGACTACATGGTAGATGATACTCAGCTTTTGTGCATATACATGTTTGTGTGGACATGATTATTAGAGGTGGTGGTGGTATCTGTGTTTTATGTTGTAGTTTTGTTGAAACTATATTTTGGAATACAGTTCTATTTAAGAAATTGTAAGATATAAGGATTAAAGAGTTTTTCATGTTGATAACTAGGTACTGTTGATAATTTTTATATAAAAGTATATTGCTGGTATTTTTACTATAAAAATGTATTTTTTATACTTTCATAGTGTTTTGTTTTTGCTTGGGGTACTATTAACCCATAGCTGGGAGCCTAACAGGTGCTACCACTCCGAGTCAAGAAGTGGTTTCTCACAACTCAAAACTTTCAATCTCTCGATCAGAGGCTTTGATGCTGGATGTAGTTTATCGTCATACCCAGGACGTATCTGAACTAAAAAAAAAAAATGTTAAATTGACGCATTGTTTTTCGTCGTCTGTTTATGTTTGGTTTGTTTTATGGTATATCAACCTCATTGGGTAATTTAAAGCCGACAAATTTTCATTGTTGATAATATTTTTATTATATTAAAATAAGATACGAGGAATTGGAAATTTGGGCCATCAATCGAGGATGTACCAAAAAAAGAATCTCATCCAGTGTCCAGTCATTAAGGCAAATGTTAGAAACAAAATATAGATCCCTGTAGGATCTGAATGCTTTGTATATACAAGGTGCGATGGATAAATCTTCGTCTAAATTACGCAAAAATGAAAATAACACTGACATCTCATTTTAATAGATATATTTACCAAAATTACACAAAAATATCTTGAAATACAAGAGAGTAATTTTTCGACCATTGCCTCCAGGCGACTTCTGAATCTCCATCAACTCTTCTGGACGGCCTCCTTGTTTAAGTTGGTGAATGCTGCCATAATCCTCTAGACCATCTTTGGTGTTACGAGAAGTTTTGTTGGTTTCTTGATCAACTGCACCCCACACATAATAATCAAGGAGATTGCAGTCTGGGGAGTTAGGTGGCCAGATGTAGGGTGTGATGTGGCCCTGAAAATTGTCTGACAACCATGACTGTGTTCTCCTGATTGTGTGGCATGGTGCAGAGTCCTGTTGCCAAACATAGGGTCTTTCAACAGCACGATCTCCTCAGGAAATAATGTTGGCCTCCATGTTGGGTCTGAGGCTCTATTGGAAGATGAATGTTGGCATAACGTCGCTATCAGTAGCAATCATTCCAAACATCTTCGTAATCACCATTAGACTCCTCCAAATCTTTCTGAATTCTCTGCACTGTACGCAAATTGACGCCCAAACACTCCAAAATATTCCTATTGGCGCTTTCGGCGCGAATACCAAGCAGTACAGTATGCAGTTTCCAAATTTTTGGAGGATTGAATTGCGTCATGGTGCTCTTTTTCTCACAGACGGTGCCCAACTGACCCTACTATACTGTGGAGGATATTTGCGCATAAGTGAATGTAATTAACTCGACTGGAATTCGAACTCTGCTCTCCGATTTCTCATTTCGAGTCTATATCCATTACACCACCTACTGGTTCTGAAAGTACTTATTTTATTTCGGCTCCGGCGCTGGGTATTCGAACGGAGATTTCAGTACCGTGTCTAAGGGTTTTTCAATCTATATTTTGACGTGACACAATCTTCCTGGTCTGTATTCCCTAACACTTGACCAAGCATGGTAAATATTAAATTCAGTTGAAACGGTTAAGTATTTTAAAAGACTTGATTAATAAATTCAAATGGATATTTGCTTAGCTTAATGCCTCGCAATGATACAAGTGTGGAGGGGGGGATTCAGTGTAAATCGAACTCACTGACATGAGACGAACTTCTTCTGCACTATTTTTTCAGTAGACTTCTAGCAGACGAGAGGAATAGCAAAAAACCAAAGGTAAAAATAATGTTAAAACCTCTCACTTCAATGCTTGTGTGAGAAATATGATATTTAAACTTTACGTATCAGATTGTATGTAACTGATTGACAAAATGAAAAAAAATTATGTAACGCGTTTCGCCCTTCAAAACGGCTTCAGACTAAAAAATTTTTTTTTTTTATGGAAGTATATAAATGTAAAGAGAGCGTTTATAATTTCGCCCCACTTCCGCCTACATGTATATAATTCTATAAATAGTAGCATTTAGTCTGAAGTCCTTTTGCAAGACGAAATGCGTTACATAGAATTTTTCCATTTTCTACGAGAATAGCTGGCCGTTCGTATCTTACTATACCTGACTACTAAGGCATGTAGCCTAGTCCCCGTTGCAGACACTGGCTCAGGCACATTTTTGCGCAACATCCACAGAATTCACTTGTGGTTTATACCGCAATTATACTGAACGGACATTAGTTACAGTGAAGGCCAGTACGCCAAAATTCTTGGTCACGATGAATAGTGACTTTGCGCTTCACAATCATTGATGGAACTGTTGCGTCCATATTCAATTTCACTGGTATGGTTTTCAGGTGCTTTCCAAACATGCGGCAAGCTTGGATCGCCTCCTTAGTCTCATATCTTTGGTGAGATAGCGAACGCTCTAACCACTCGGCCACGCACGCACGCATACACACACAGGTATATAATATATATATCTATATACATATATCATCCTGTCGTCCGGATTCCCGTGATTCTATGTTGACATGCAATTTTATTCTTTATCATATTCAGCGGGTCAGAGGGATTGCAGTTTATATCGTCTGCTTGATGTCATGGCTTGTCGTCCTCTTCTAACTCTTCTTTGTCTATGCTCCCACAAAAGAGCTTCACTAACAATTTTCTCTTTAGCTCTCCAGTAATGCCTTGAAAATCTGAATCTACGCTCTTTGATGATGCCAGATACTGGACGAAGGTTCCCATACAATTGTTCCATCCTGGGTATGGCGATAAACTACATCCGCGTCCTGGGTAAGACGATAAACTACGTCCAACAGTAAGGCCTCTGATCAGGAGGTTTTGAGGAGCGTGGAACCACCTCTTAATTGTTGGTGTTCCCAGATCCACCATGACCCGGGGTGGTAGCACCTGTTAGGGGTCCCAACTATGAGCAAATAGTTAACCTCCAAACTGTAATCAAAACACTATGAAAGTGTAAAAATAGGTTTTAATACCAGAAATAATTTGTAAAAAAGTATTACCAGCAAATATTACCAGGAATACATTCTTGAAAAAAACAATTATCAGCAATACATTTTTTGACAAAAAGTATTATCAGCGAAGGAAAATTATTACCAGAAATAGATTTTTGAAGGAAAAAAATATTACCAGAAATAAAGTTTTGGAGAAAAAAAAAATATACGTCTATTCTAGTAGAACGCTTAAATTCATCTAATCGGGTCACTAGGAAAGATAGCTCATTAGAAAAGTTACCATGAAAATATTTGCAGAAAAATCAGAAGGAAGCCACATCATGTCCATAAGAGAGTGACTGAAGTTGAGATGTCAAGTCAGAACCGATTACATTGCATATCCTTCTTTGGATTTTGTCGAGAACTTCCTGATGGACAGCAAGGGCACCAGACCAGATATGTCAACAATGTTCAATGCATGAACGAATGGTAGATTTGTAAGATGGGCTCTGATGAGAAAAATCTTCTGATACGACACAGTGAACCTACTTTCCTTGCAGTAGATGCAGCTATTGATTCAATGTAGCTGTTCCACTTGAAGTCATTGGAAAACGTGAGGCTAAGAAGGCGCAGTGAGACACTCTCACGGAGTCGAGCATCTGCTGTGCTGATAGGGGGTAGGGAAATTTATCTGTGGTGGTTAAATGAGCTGTTTTAGCCATTTATTGCCCCAGTTAACCACTGATTGGAGATCATTTCAAGAGCAGCGGTCAGGTTAACTTTGACAGCGCTGCCAGATTTATTATTGAGACAGGAGTAAATGGTAGTGTCGTCTGCATAGATGCCAACTTGAGAACTCGTGACACCAGGAAGATCATTGATGAAGATCAGAAACAGTGTAGGATCCAGGATAGAGCCTTGGAAAACTCATGCGTTCGTATGGAAGGAATTGGAAGAGAGTCCCTTCAAGACGACCTTCATTTCAAGATTTGATCGGAATGATTGGATTAAGCCAAATAATCGTCCTGTAATACCGTATCCCTGAAGCTTACGTAGAAGACCAGCATAGCATACTCTGTCAAACGCCTTCGAGATATCTAGGGCCACAGCTTGAGCTTCGCCGTTATTATCAAGAGCATTATATACATATTCAGTTATGGCTGTAAGTACATCAGCGGTAGACCGGGCAAAATGGAATCCATATTGTTTGTCAGAGAGTTGATCGCGAGAGGTAAGATGTTTAACCACTTGATTAAAGCCTCGAAGACTTTTGCCGAAAAGCGGTAGGAGACTGATAGGGCAGTAGTTAGAGGTTCAGAAGGTTCTCTAGGTTTCTTAAAAAGCGGGACGACAGGGGAGGACTTCCAGCAGACTGGAAAGCAGGAAGCAGCGAGACAATAGTTGTATAGTTTAGAGAGAACTGTAGCTAACTCGGGAGCACATTTCTTCGGGACGATGACTGGTATCCCGTCGCCTATACTTAATTTATGGGAGTCTAGTTTAGAAATGATGTACGAGACCAATGACAGAGTTATGCATATATCACACAGTAGAGCCTGTGAGGGGAAGTCGGATGTGGACACACCGGATGAGTAGAGCCTAGGTTGGGGAAGTCAGATGTGGACACACCGGATGAGTAGAGCCTAGGTTGGGGAAGTCAGATGTGGGCACACCGGCTGAGTCAAAAGTTGAGTTGGCTGAGTATTTTTCGAGCAAAGCATTAAGCCTTATCTGCTGTAAACGTAAGGACCTCGAAGGATTGAGCATTTGCTGTTGTTCCGCACATTCTTGCAGCGCCGCCAATAATCTCTAGAACCAAATTTGCGAGATTCTATACGATGTTTCATTCTATCAGTAAACAGTAACGTTGCTTCGTTGAGCACACGTTTGCACTCGTTACTAGCAGAGATAAAGTGTCGTTTTACAATGAGACATGTCCCTCTGGTACAGATGGAAGAAATGATTCTTGTGGGCTATAGCGGCAGAACAATCAGGTGAGAACCAGAGATGAGCACGGTGTAACTGGGTATTTTCTTACTGGAATGAACGCATTGATCTCGGCTTTTACTCGGGAGGAGACTTCAGACGCACATTTTTGAACGGGACGATTAAAAACTACATTCCAAGGGACGTCAAGAAGGAAAACTTTGAACGAGTCCCAGTCTGCTCGTTGATAACCGCAAGATTTTTACAGACACAACCGTGTGATCAGAGTTGCCAAGCGGGCAGAACTGCGTAGAACAGTTAGGGAAAGAGGTAAAACAGAGATCTAGGAGAGAAGCTTTTCCATCAGGGTTACTGGAGAAACGCGCAGGAAAGTCCACCACTTGAGTGAGGGATTGAGTGATTGAAAAGTTAAATGGATGCCAGCGGGGTCAGTTTAAGTCACCTTGTCAATATTATCTAAAATACTATCCAGCACGCAACAGTCATGAGAGGAAGGGGATCGATAGAAAAAGAAGAGATAGCTGACTGAATTAAGGAGAGAGACGGAGACACATATACGAATGGCCTGTAAATTCAAGAGAGTATTCCCTAGCCAGCGGGAGATGTTCGAAGACATAAACTCATAGGCCGTGCATGTGGACTTTGGAGTCCTTTCTAATTAGAGGAAGCTAGCCAGGAATCGAGAAATCAGGAGGGGATTGACGAGTTAAGATTAGTTTCACAGAGAGCTAGGATGTCCGGAGACTTTTCGAAGAGGAACGATTCCACACTGCAGAAGCTAGTGTGAAGAAATGTCGGAGAAATATATGTTAAAGACTATAGTGAGTCCATTGCTAGGTCTGCTGCTAAGAAGTTTGGTTCACTGTGTCGTGCTAGACAATCTTTCACTATTGAATCTATCTTACATATGTATAAGTCTACCATTTCTCCATACTTTGAATATTGCTGTCAAATATGGTCTGGTGCTCCTGCTGTATATCTATTGATCCTTGATAAAATCAGCAATATTATTAGTCCTGACCTGGCGTATCGTCGTCAGTCACTTTCCCATTACTGTAATGTAGTGGGAAAGTGTCTTTTCTATAAATACTTTCACGGTAATTGTTCGGGTGAAGTCTTCACTATGGTATCTAGTTAAATTAATGAATTTAAGTGCAGTACTAGATTGGCGGAGAGGTCTCATCAGTTCACAGTTGAACTGACTAGATTTAACCGTAAGTTCTATGCTAATAGTTTCTTTTTTCACACTTCCCACTTGTGGAACTTTCTTCCGGCTCCATGCTTTGCAGACAACTTTGATCTTCAAAACTTTAAATGGAATGTCAATCGTTATCTACTGTCCTCTTGATTACACTTTTTTTCTTATTATTTCTCACTTAGTAACCCCATGATTAAAAAATGTTTACTTCTGTTCGACCACCAGCTTCTTTCCATTAGGATTGCATATATGAAGATAATTGAATCAGTGGAGAGTTCGTAAACAATAAGAATATGATGAATAGTCTGACAAACATTTGGAATGATAATGATTCATCTCAAAATGGAGAGGTTATCTTAATAATGATACGATTGATAATCTGGAAAATACTTAGAATCAAAATGACTCATTTCAAAATTACTGGATATATATTTATATATTCTGTACGTTTCAGATATCACTGGAACAAGGAATTCGATATTTATGCTCGTGATCCGAGAGAGGGCGATGCAAATGTAGAAAGATGTCTACCTATATCTGTCTATATTTCTGAGATGCGCTATTGTAAATAATTACATCGTTTGGACTGTTGTCTTCATCTTTATTGCCATATTCACGACTTTTCGGCCGTTGTACGCTCCGGCTTTCTTCAGGTGACATACGTTGGAATTTAAAAAAAAAATGCATAGCACGTAGAATTAGAATCTACCCACGTGGACTAAGTAAGGGTTCGGTTCGAATTTCCAACATATATCACCTGAAGAAGGCTGTTAGCATACATCAACAGAAACATCGTGAATCTGGCAATAAAGATGAAGACAACGGTCCGAACGATGAAAATTGTGTAAATATGTCTACCGATGTTTTATAGATTACGCAAAAGCTTTTAAGGTACAGTACAAATAACTTTTTGAACTACCACGTAAGCTTGCTTTAGTCTGGAAAGATATTGGAATAACCCAGAACTTATACTGGAAGCAAACTGCCTCCATAAGGATAGAAAATGAATTCAATAAATACACAAAAATAGAAATGGACATAAGACAAGGGTGGGTCGTCATTGAGGCGATTCTGATAGATTTCGAAGTCCTACCAGGATTCATTATTGGCGGCCACAATCTTAACAACAAGGTTTGAAATGAAACTACAAGAACCTCTACAGAAGATAGTAAAGGCAAGGAAGAAGAAAGAAGTAAATATCAATTCAAGAAAGCAAAATATATGGTTGTTAGCAAAAAGAAGAGCCTGCCATGCGAATTACAAATTGGACATGTCAAAATCAAGTAAGTACAAAAATTAAAATATCTAGGAAATGCTTTAACATAGAATGGAAAACGCAACACCGAATTCCGAAGGTGCAATGGGATAGAGAAAGATGCCTTCGAAAAGCTATGCAAAGTATTAAGAAATAGGAAATTTTCGTTAGAAATAAAAAGTACTAAATATATCTGTCCTCCTATATGGTAGTGTATACTGGACAGTCTCATCATAGATGGAGATAAAACTTGGCATCAGAAATGTTGTTCTTCTGAAGCATGCTGAGAATATCAGGGACTGAACACGAGGGCAACGACGAAGTTTTAGAGAAAATGCGAACAAAAAGGGCCCTTATACTTAGAATCATAAACCATTTAAATTTATCGGTGACATAATGAAGAAATAGGTCTTTGGAAATTTTATACTCACAGAATATATTGATGGCAAGAGGACAACAGAATATAACCTCTCTAATGCGCTTGTGTAAATGGTTGACAGAGCAGGGTTTAGGAAAGATAGCGAATATCCAAATGTTACTAAGAGTTACAAAGGAAGCAAATTGTAGAGACCCATGATCTCTCACGTCCTGAAGTGACACGGCACATAGAAGTTAATATTGAGTTTTATCGACAATTATATTTAGTCTGTTGCTGAACGGGTAACGTATGTATTATTCATTCTAAAAGTGAAAAACGATAACTTACCCCGGTTTCAAGGTGTGGACACTGGTATCACTGTTGACGATCGTATTCACATTATTGTTGGTGACTGCTATGTTCACTTGAGTAGCATCCAAAGATGGCGGGAGACAGGCGATAAACAGTAATAAAACAAAAAATGACAAGCGCGAATGTCTGACTCGAGGTACCGTTCGTCGTTGCATAGTGTGAGGAAAAAAATCACGAATCCTTTTTCTTAAAATGATCTTTTGAAATCAAACTCCAGAATGCAAGATGGATGAAGTCTTGAGGACTTTTTTAAAGTGTGTATCGTAACTCGAGTTGTTCTTTTCGTATAGACGAAATCATATACTCAAGTCCGTTCTTTGCAAGTCCATCGTTTGTACAGAGAGATACTGGTAGATCAACGTATATATGTAAGTGTTTGTATTGGTGGAAATGTATCCGCTTATCCGTTTAAAGAAAGCCACATTCATATAAATGAATTGTTGTAGTATTTTTTGTTTTGTTGCGTCGATACAGACGCGGTTATATCAAACATTTGTAGGAGCAGGTGATACAACAGCCTAATTAACACTAGTTGTTTGTAAATATTTTATACTGAATCAACCGTTATATTTATGACAAATGTTAGCATATTAATCAGCGTACATTTTAACAGATGCGTCTTTGAGTGCATGTTTGTGGGTAAATTTTCATGTCTATTTCTACCTTCGCTTGTATACGAAAGTACTTGGCAGTGTAAGTGCATATAAATGATCCATAAGTATATATAAAATGCAGTGTGTATCTATATATTCTTTGTGTGTGACACTTTTTCACAGGACACACTGGTACGACACTTTGATCATTGTTCAGTGAAGCTCTGACCCGTGGCAGAAGTGCCGATTACTGTATAAGCAATATTATAGATTATGGTAATAATAATAGAAATGCATTAAGTGTCAAATATAATTATAACAGACATTTTTTTTATTTGCAATTCCCCGTTAGTTAATAACTGAATATAATTTCACTAAATTATATGTAATATATATATGTGTGTGTGTGTGTTTACCAGATGATCCTTTACTGTTCGACAATGGACGAATATGTATGATTAAAAATCTTAAAAGTCATGTAATGTATCTATTTTAATCGGTTCTTCTATATACATCTGAAGACGCCTGTACAGCAAATGTTGTTCTGTAATAGGCTCCGAAATACTGTGGATTTTACTGATGAGTGAATGACTGGTGGGTGATTCTATTCGTATGTAAAACTTAAATTATAGGAAGTCTTTTGTGCGTGACTGGGATAGATCAACATACAGGTAGACCTATGTACCCCCTCTCTCTCTCTCTCTCTCTCTCTCTCTCAAATATAAAAACTATTGTTTTGTACAGATTTAGAATAAATATACTTGCCTTAAAAAATCAAGGGTGGATATTAGAATTTACGAATAAGTTATTCCTGATTGTGGGTGTACGTGTAGCGAAGCTTTTATTGATATGTTGAGTTTAAATTCCAACCGAGGCCATTGAATTTGCTTTCGCAAAAATACCATTTGGAAAGAAATGCATCACTTATTCCCCCAGGAATGGGTTAAATAGCAGAACAGACGGGGTTCTCTAGCTTTAGTTGGCAAACTTAATAGAAGAACCACAGTGGCTATATATATATATATATATATATATATATATATATATAAAATGTGTGTGTGTGTGTGTAGATCTATGCTCCACGGGAGAGTCAGGGTTAATCTGTTTGTGTGCTTGTATGCTATGTGGCAGTTGTGGTTATTATAAGTAATTTTATTTGTTTCTGGTGCGTTTCTGTTTATGATTAATAAGTATATTTATGTCTCTGTATGTATTTTATTTACCATTGTAAATTTTAACAGACATCATTCTGCGTGTAAATATGTGTTTCTTTTCGCTTCTATCTTTTATATGTTAATATATGCGCGTCTCCTTCGGTGTAAATAAGATCAGAATATATACATCTATATATTTGAGGGGGAGTTGGGTATTTTTGTTGTATGTAAAAGAAGAATCTATCATCGGTTTAGCTTATATGCAAATAGTAAATATTTTTTGTTATTAACAAATACGAAATCCGATTTAATAAAGGAAAAGTACCTAGAGACGAAAGTAAAATCTTCAGACTTGGATTAATAGAGGTTTAATATAATTTTGAATGTTACCGAAGATTCACTCAAATTCTGGGGGATTCAGTATCAAATTCAATTAAAATAAAGAATTATATATTTGCTAAATCGACTAAAATTAGGGCAAATAAGTTTCTAGATAACTAAAGCGGCTGCTTCAGATTCACTTAAATTTCGTATTGAAGGACGGAGTCAAATTTGAGAAGTTTCAATGTTTTAATAAAATATTTCATTATTAAAGAAAGCTATGATTTTTTTTAATTTCTGCAGAGTGTGTGATCCAAGCAAGTTTTTGTACGCATGATAACATAGTGTTTTTAAGAATAATTCGATAATATAGAGAATATAAAAGTAAGTATGTGTTTGAGATTTCGTACAGAAATATATTTCAGCAGGTCAGAGATGTAACTTTGGTCTAAGCGACGGTGTAAGTGAAACTTTTGATCTAAGCAACAGTGTCTTTGCAAATCTCGGAAGTTCTGAACAACGTATATTCTTTTACGCCTGTATATCTCAGAACTTCCCTGAACTGTAAACTGGTAACATATCAACGTTCTTAATAATGGCTAACAGAAGTACCAGAACCAAAGGCACCATAGACTTTGAACGGTTCCTTAATAATTTTGAACCAATCTTACGGCAACCCGTACACTGACTTGAAAATGAACACACGGATTGATAACGAGTCATCTAAAAGCTTTGAGAATATTTGAAGGTTTATTTGAATAAACAAGCCTTGACTGTCAAATAAAGAGTTAGAATATCTATTATTTTATATAAATGCTTAGTTTATGACGTGCGTTCGAATGTGTGTCTATGTGTTCAGAAGATGTTAGGTTTAATGTTATGTTCAGTAATAGTTTCTGTATTCGGTAGGATATCATAGTGTAAGCGTTTATAAATGTGCGTGTGCATGTGCGGGAGATTCGTGTCTTGTTTCAATATTAATATGATTCTGTACTGAAATTAATGTTTTATTCCAACAAATAAAAATTAATGAACATAGAACGATTTGTTGATAATTATTATATATGATTGCAGTCGTGAGTATATGTCGCTTCGATATTCCACGTGTAAAAAGCTCGGCTTCTATCACTTTTTCTTCACTCTGTCGGCTTCAATAAAACATTTCTGATCAGGGCAGCTTACTGGTACTGGTCACTTAAAAAGAGAAAAATAAGAAAAAATATGACCGAACAAAGTAATCATTAAACACAGATAAGTTTATTACAATGCCTTAAAAGTGGTACGTCTAGTATAGACTGATCGATCACCGAAGTTAAGAGATGGACTACTTGGCAACAGTGGCTACTGTAAGCGAACCCCTACAACCCGAAATGTCTTTCGGCTTTAAATAAAGGTTGATAAGCCGTAAAAAAAAAACAAACGAATCAATCAATATAGTGGGAACTGAACATACAAAGCGATCAATAGTCTACAAGATTAGCCAGCTGACAATCACTCTACTGTAGGCGTACAATGCCTACACTGATTAACTTACTGGTTTGTAAAAATTTTCTTCTTTGGTGCCTCTTCTCAGACATTTGCACAAGGTGGTAATCCTTATGTTACAATTGCACTGAGAAATGGAACGGAGTTATGTCAACAAAATCAATGTGTTCACCACTGGAAGTAAGCAGCGGTTGGATCAACCAAGCCGCGGTTGGATCAACCAAGCCACGGTCATTCCGTTAGACCAAAACTGCCGGTTTGGTATGGTTTACTGTGTATCAATCATTTCTTCTTTAATGCCGGATTCTGTCGTTTTAATAAACAGAAAGGAAGCTTTGGTTTATCTTATTTTATGGTATAGCAACCTCAATGGGTTATTTAAAGCTGACAAGATTTTTAGGGTAGGTTTATATGAACAGAATATGTATTCTTTGTGAAAAATCAGTTTGTAGATCAGGTTTCATTGACGTATTTTTGTAAAGAGGGTTTTTGAAGAGAGTAAAATAGATTGATGGTAATATTTTTTCCTCAAAAATGTATTGCTGGTATTTTTACTATAAAAATGTATTTTTTATACAATTTGAGGGTTCACTATTTGCGCATAGTTGGGAGCCTAACGGATGCTACCATCTCGGATCAGGGTGGACCTGGAAACAACAGAAATTAAGAGGTGGTTCCATGCTCCTCAAGATCTTTCGATCACAGACTTTGCTGCCGGATGTAGTTTATTATGGCAGAAATATTTATTTATATTTATTACCCCCCCCCCTAACTAATTTTATGGAAACTCTAGAAATTCGATTGAATACAGTTTGGTGATTACAATAGTTAAAAGCACAAGGAATGCAAATCATTTTTCTTAAATTGATACCTGAAAATCAGATATGCATTGTAACATACAAAACTCAATAAAACAAAGATATTATTTAATTTCAGATGATTTTATTTGCTATTAGTTGTTTTCATGAATATGGACAATATCTTCTGAAAGCAAAAAGTTGTTTTGATGTAAAATGAATTTTTAATACAATTATGTTATTTCTTTAATTATAATAGATGTTTACATTTAAGTTGTTAAAATATTATAAAATTAGTTAAAAATCACATCCAGTTTCGTAAATGTCTGTATGAGATAGATCTTTTTTACCACATTGTAAATTGTATCGTTTTGACTAATCAGAAGACCCGCAGTAATTAAGAAATGTAATTTTGTGTTTCTAATCGGACTGTAATTATAAAGTATGGAAGACCAACCAGAATACAATTAAGTTGCGTTATTTGAGTTAAGCATTGTTCTCTGCTGTTAAGGCCTTTTTTTATCTTATGAATTTTATAGGATCTTATATTAATCTCAGTTATGACATTTTTATGAAATTTATAATCTTAAATATCAAAATTAATTTTTCCAAAATGAATATCAAAATACAAATAACAAACAACAGTAAATGTAATAAATGTACATAAAATTATAGTATTTTATGTACACTTCTGATAAAATTTCATAAGAAAGGTACCTATAAATCAATTAGATACCTTTCTTATGAAATTTAATCTCACTCTTAACAGTCTTATCTTAATTTCTTTATAATATATTTTCCATAAAGCATCGTAAACGTAAAGGTGAAAGCTAAGTACAAAAAAAAAAATTAGAGCGCTGAAAGTTTTCCTTAAAATTAACGAGGTAAATAATTTGTTCACTTAAATCTAAATAATTTCACTTTTCTCATTCCTCACATAATCCATCAATACGTTATTTATCACCTGTCAAGTGACGTGAAAGGTTATGACCGGCTTTGTTTTATTTTCAAACTACATCTCTTCGCTAAGTTAAGCTTGGTTCAAAATATTTTAAATAAACATAATTTCTGATTTTCTTGAAATAAGTTTTGAAAAAAATAATTGATTTTTAAAAGAATTTCAAACTGAGATTTTCATTTTTTTTATAAAATGGAAAAAAATGATTGCCATGATTGATTTTTTCTAAAATGGAAAAACTGGTCAATTTTGCTGACAAAAAAAAAAACAAGATTTTTAACGAAAATTTCGGACTTGCTAGGAACGATTAAAAAATGGAAAAAAAATAACCCCAAATACTTTGATCTTTTCTCTTAATAATAACATAAACATTTAGACGATAAAATTTTGTTTTCGTTAAGTTTATCGTCTTTTTCATCCTGCTATGCTCATTTTTTAGCGATCTCATGGAGGTATCTATATTTACGAAATAAACTTGAAATTACAATATGTACAAACAAATTTTTAGAGAAATAATGACTAAAAGATTTGAGAGCAAATACAACTTCCAAAGGCTCTATATATAAGTCACTAGGAAATTAAGGGAAGTGGCAGTGACACTCAAATCGTTTTTTTTTTGTTTTTTTTTTTTGTTTTTTTTATACAAATAATTATTTTTTTCCTATGTAAATGGACTGCTCCGCTATCTTAACAGTAGGTTATAAATACTAATATCAAAATTTTACAATGATCGGTTTTAAATTTATGTCTGGCGATTGCCAGGTCAGAGTGGGGCCACGCGGTAAGTGACAAATATGCATTTATTTTTAGTCAAAATTTTAATTCTGTTACTTTACATCGAGCACCGTTTTATGGTTATTTTCTAAGTGTTGTTTAGATGTGGCACAAGGCAGAAAGTATGGAGCATCTAGTGAGGATCGAACTCACTTTTCAGTGTCGTAACTGATCTAGCGAGACATGCTTAGTAACCATTACACCACACCGAGTTGCCCAAATCGAGCAAACAAATTACCACCAGCACTCACTGTGAACATTTATATATATATATATATATATATATATATATATATATATATATATATATATATATATATATATATAATGTGTGCGCGTTCCGTCCTGGCATTTATTTGAAGGCAAAAGCCGGTTCTGTTTAGATAATCCATCCTGATTTATCGCAGTTTTCTTTCGTTGTGTGATGAGCCCTGGATCCCTGGCTGTTTACGTTGAAGCTGACTTTTGGTCAATCTACCCAAAACCTGTTCGTGTAATCTCTTGCGTCCATTCTCTGCACTCGTAAATTAACTGGGGCTGTCGGTTTGTTAATAAGGACCCTGGGGTCTGGACTCTTGTATACACATGAAAACTAGCTGTTCTTAATCCGGCACGTTCATAAAAATAATTCTACATTCTAATAGGAACCGCTGCCAAACTATACACACACTCAAATCTACACACACGTACGGAAACACAACGTGATATTGTCGAGTTTTCGACTCGACTAACTTCTTAAAATCAAGATTCTAATGTGCAATCATCAGAATACTAATTTCTGAAAATGTGTCGGGCCGAGAATTTTTCAGCAGCTTCTTAGTCGACCATGATACCCAGGTTCGAATGAGCGTCTTATTAACGTTCTGAAACCGTCGATGGTTGTTCTAGCCTGAGGTCACAAGTCATCGTGACTGAGGGTTGAAGCGTTCTGGCCTTGTTCAAACTGTTGATTACGCTAGATTGTTTGCTCTCTCCCGGAAACTAACTGATGCCCACTCAGCACAGCTGCAATATAAACCTATTGCTCAGTAAGTTATGAAGAAAAACAAATGTGCCTGAACAGGCCTCTGCAATAGGGATTAGCTGAGTTATGTGTTCAGGAACATGCAGCCAGCCATCATATATATATGTGTGTGTTAAGAGAATCTATTTTTACGATTAAAACTTCTTTGATCTCTGAGTGAAAGATCAAAAACTCCGTTATGTGGTCGAATGACGTTATAAAATTAAGGTCTTCATCTGGCTATTCGTTGGTTAGCGTCAAAATTAAGCGAGCTGGCTGGCGAAGTCTGTTGTTTTAAAATTCTTTTTCGGGACGGTTCGTTTACTACTGTTCGCTGGCTGTTTTGCAGGATAAGTAAAGTATACCACAAAACCTCAGCAACTCCTGACTGAAGTTACTTTGAAGTATTTTTTTTTTTTTTTTTTTTTTTTTCCTTTTTAGCCCCTGACCAAATCACTAAAATTAAAATAAAACCTTTGTTTACTATAAAAGTTAATTGGTCATGTTTTTCCTTTTACTTTTCCTAATCTTGTTTCTTTTGTCGCACAAGTCTGTGTGTGTGTGTATCTCGCTCGCTCACTCACTCACTCACTCACACCATTTCAGCCCAAGCAAGGTGGTAATGCTACGAGTGCGTAGGGTGTTACAGAGTGTGATAGAAAATAGAAAAGAGAGTATAGGGGGGATTGAGAACAGGTCAAAAGATGAACGGGATTCAAGAAGATGGCGATTGACGTTGCATTTGAATTATATTTATCATGGAAGCAAATAAATAGAGGGGAGTTTCACAGGCGGGAAATGCGAGAAAAAACACTGTTGGAATAGAAGTGACTGTTACATTTAACCATTTTAACAATAAACGGGTTCGACCTAGATACCAATCTAGTAGTAATCGGAGTACCAGAGGGAAAAGGCTCGTCAGGGCAGTTGGCATGGAAAATTTTGTAGAAAAGACAGAGGGAAACCACTTCACGTCGGTGAGAAAGTGACTGAAGTCGAGATGCTAAATCAGGATCGGTTACATTACAGATCCACAGAAGGATACTGAAAATACAATGAACTGGGCATGTTAACAGTGAGGAATTTATAAGGAAAATGGAAACAAAACATAAGCTTATACTTAGAACCAGAAAGAGACAGTTGAAAATCTAGGACACCTAACGAGGAAAGAAGGCATGTGGGATTTGACAAGCACAGGACATATTGGAGGCAAGAGGGACAGATTATAACCGCGAATAACAAACTTGACGAGGTTGTGTAAATGGATGACAGAGCAGGGACTGGGAGTGATGGTGAATGGACAAATGTTACTGTGTTACAAAGGATACGAACTAGTTGAGAGCCACTGTATTTTTTATATGTGTGTGTGTGTTTTTTTTTTAAATGCTTTTTTCCATGCCGTCAAATACGATAATTGTTTCTAATGTGACATCGGTTGTGGGTTAAGATTCCTTAACTTATTCACCAAAATTATTTCATATATAATTTGTTAAAAATCGATTAACATTTTCTAGACGTGGAAAGCCTAATTAGTGAGCTAAGTTCAAATTCCGGCCTAGTTGCATTCATTTCGAACAAATTTTCTTAGAAAATGTATGAATCATCACTTTTCATCGGCTATGGGTTAAATAGCAAGGTAGACTGGGCTCTCTAAACTTTGATGACAACCCCTTTAAGAGGAGATCAAATCACAAATTAAAACCGTGTGAAAGGCAGCTAAAACCCACTTCACTGTCTTCCCAAGAAGTCCTGGCAATTCACAAATAACAAAGAAATGTAATCTATGGAGAGCCTACATCCTAAAGATACATGGTAATGAAATTACTAACCTGGACTACATATGTATAGGAAATAATTTATCTTCAAAATTGATCATTTGAAAACTAGTAATTTATATCTTTTTTACATATATATATAAACACAAACACAAACACATGAGAAGGAAATGTTTATTTATTAAGAATATTTTGGAATAATTATAACTCCTTGTAAAGATTGAACTTGGTCATTTAACAATATCGCACACAGCTATAATTTGGTAGTCTGTGTATGTAAAAGTTTCCAGGAAAAATATTTTAAAAATTAAAAAAATGGTTTTCAGCTGTATAAGAGTTTTGAAAAAAATTTGCATACATCTTGTATAATATAAATTTTGTAGGAGAATTGCGACTACCGTATTTAATCGCTAGAGCACCTCGGCGTGGTGTAATGGTTAGCAAGCTTGTCTCGCTAGATCAGTTACAACTGAAAAGTGAGTTCGAGCCTCACTAGATGCCCCATACTTTCGGCCTTGTGCCACATCTAAGCCGTTCTTGGAAAATAACTATATAATCGCTTATCATACAATTTTTGAAGATCTAAATTTAAGATAAATTTAAGGGGGGTCACATCATACACGAGTTAAAAAAATATTATCGTATGTACTGCTGACCCTGGCTACACCATTGACCAAACAATATATCCATTTACCAAAATTAGGTCTTCAAAGGTCGCATGATACGCGAGTATATACAGTAATTCAATTGAAGTATAAGTCGAATTTTTTTTTTTACAAGGTTTACATTGCTAGCTCCTTAGGCAACTGGTTTTGAATTCAAAGCTGACTTTGCTAAACAAAGCTAGAGAACCGTGCCTACCTTGCTATTTAACTCTGAGGATGGAGAGAAGATATGGACTGATACCTTTCCCAAGATATCCCTGCGTTATATTTAGCTTCTCTTCTCTCTTTACCGTAACAGGATTGAAGAGGTAATATGCCGTAATTGTAAACAAGAGGTAAAGTTTCAAATCTAATATCTTTTTTTTTTTTTTTTTTTTTTTTTATCATGTCACCCCAAACAAGACGATAATGCCGCTAAGACGCAAGTGTTTACAGTGATTGAGTGATGAGAAAGACAAAGAACAGGATTCAGGAAGACAGATGGCGACTGACGTTATTCTAAACGTCGTTTCTTTCAGACTTTGGAAGCAAGAAACATGAGGTTCTAATCTCCCATAAACACTTGGAGAAAGAACAGACAAAGCTGGATTTGGTCAAACTCTTTAGGAAATCTGTAGAGGGTCAGCCCAGCAATTGATAACAGTCTAAGGTTTTCGAACCCCTTATGATTCAACTTGTCCAGCTTAAAACCCAATCCAACTTAGATGAAAACAATGAAAAAATGTCTTATCTTACTGTAGAGAAAAGCGCGATTTATTTTTATATTTAAAAATAAAATGTATAAGATCTACAATTAAAAAAGAATAAAGAATGAAGACTTTGCTATTTGGGAATAAAATAATTACTGTATATACTCGTGTAAAAAAAAACGACTTCATCCATAATGCGACCCTTATAATTTTTGCATGAATTTTACCCCCTTACAGAAAAATATTACCTGTGTTGAGGACATCATGGGTCGAATATGTAAGCAACGACGAGGTTTTAGAGAAAATGGGAGAAAAAAAAAGAGAACTTATACTTAACATTAGAAAGG
Organism: Acanthosepion pharaonis; assembly: GCA_903632075.3. Classification (NCBI taxonomy): domain Eukaryota; kingdom Metazoa; phylum Mollusca; class Cephalopoda; order Sepiida; family Sepiidae; genus Acanthosepion; species Acanthosepion pharaonis. The sequence continues at coordinate 162,704 of CAHIKZ030002882.1, forward strand.
GACAGTTGAAGTTTCTAGGTCACGTAATGAGGAAAGAGAGCTTGGAAAATCTGATACTCACGGGACAGATTGAAGGCGAGAGGGACCTAACATACTTAGTGAGCTTGAGTAAATGGCGGAAAAGGTTTTGGAGATAAAGAGAAAATTTATTAACTACAAAGGACAGGAAATTGTGGGGAGCCACGATCGCCTACGTACTGAGGAGACACGGTACATAGAAGAAGAAGAATAAGCTTGAGTAAATGGATGGTGGAACAAGGTTTAGGACAGATAAATAAACCAGATTTATTAAGACTAAGAGCTACAAAAGACAGAAAATTGTGGAGAGCCATGTTCACGTACGTACTGATAGGACACGGCACATAAAGAGTACAAACAACCGGTTACGGAAAATGCGTTGTTTTTTTTTTTTGTTTTGTTTTTGGTTTTTTTTTGTTTTGTTTTTGTTTTGTTTTTGTTTTGTTTTTTTAACCTCTTCAAAAAATTAACTGTGTATAGTGCAACCTGTATATTTTCTGTAAAAAAAATCCTAAAACCCTGAGTATAATGTAGTGTATATACGATAGTAATAAAGATACTTACCTTTTTAGAGTCACTGTAATTTCCAAGATTTGTTTTCGGTTGTTTGTTGGTTTCTTTCTGGTGAGAAAGAAACTGTTCGATAGATCAATGAATGAAAATCATATGACCCCTTAATTGGGATCGCAACTTATTAGTTCCATAATAATACTTGAACTTTTCTGATCGGCCTCCCGTTTATGTTGATGTGCAAATATTCGTCCAGAAAAGTTCTTGTTTAGAATGACAAAACACGTCAGTTTCAGGCTTCGACGAGGAAGTATACGTTCAATTCTCTGTTGATTTTATTAATGCATTTTAGTTCTTGTAATATTTTCTCATAAATCCTTTAACATATTCTGATAGACGCAAATAACTACCAATTGCCAGACACTTGAACAGTGGATATTGTTTAGAGAGTCCACGAAGTTTGGCCCTTATAAACGGTGATTCTTTCTTTCTTAAACTGGATTACCTAAAATAAAAGAGAATATTCATTTTTCTGTTCTCCTTTTCATCGAGGTTTCATTTAACCGGAATCCACTGTATATATAGTGAAAACAGTCACAAGTCACCCACTATAATGCACAGGTTTACATTACTCTTCAGACTGGCAAGGCTGAACGTGACGAAGTTCTTCAAAGAGGGTCCCCAAAATGAAATCGTAAGACAAACTATTAAATTATAAGAAATATAGTCCACTGGTATTATTAGTAATAATAATCATTTTCAGAACTTTCTTTGCTTTTCAGCCGGTTTTCGAATAGATAGCAGAACTTACTATGTAAATCTTCCGAGCAGGTGGAAAATCTCCCAAATCAAACAACGGCAAAAGTAGCCTGCCTATTCTGACGGTCAGTCTAACCAGCCAAGTGTACGCGATATAAATATTTATATTTTTTAGATCGACGCTGATGATAATAAGGTCACCACTGTGTTTAAAATTTAAACTTAGAATCTATTTATCTCTACGCGTGCGTGTGTACTCATTATGTGTAATAATGCATATGTGAGTGTACTGGGCTTAGTTTGACACAAGGCCACAAGTGTTTGAGCACCGAATAAGAGTTCAACTTATAGTAGTGGTTGTGTGTAAAATTTATTTGCTATCCCCTAGGCGCGCGCCGATGTATGTTTTGTGAGGGTAAGTGTGTACGCGACTGTTTGAGGTGTGAATAGATTTCTTGTGATATTGTACTGTGTGTAAATCACAGGTAGCCGCGATTTTTTGCAAGGCTACGAACGACTAGGGGACACTCAGTGAGGATCGAAATTTCTTCCAGCAAGAATTGTCTCTGTTTGCGTAGATATTCACTATTAGTTTGATTTGGTGTCCACGTTGGTCACTTGCCTGGGAGGATCGAGCTTGGGACTGGAACGAATTGTCCGAAAACTGCCTCAGCTGTTGTGTGTGATAGATTTGAATTGTATATCGATGTCATATACATATAAAAAGGGAAGCTGTGGAGACTTTATCACTCATGCTATATAGTGGGATATAGCATTTAAAAATACTATGCGTATACTTGATATCAACGTAAGGAATAAAATAAAAATTTATTTTTTTAACATTTTCGTGTTTCTGTTGCCTTTTTTTTTATTACTATTTCTTTTTCTGTTCATCAGTTTTAAATTCCGTCTTTTCGTTTGATGTTTTTGTTTTCACAGTTTTCCTTTATTTTTTTAAATATATTTTCCCATTTTTATTTATTTATTTATTTTTGTGCGCAGATTTTTAGACTTCATCGTCGCTGTTGTAATGTAAACTCTTTTTTTTTTTTCCACTTTCGTATTTCTTATTTTCTTTCTTTTTTCTTTCTCGAATTGGAGTCGACCGATAAAAATCATCTAATCCGACTTTAAACCTTACTACTTCAGACCCACGTTCTTCGGCCAAGAGACGAAGCATCTGACACAGTCAGGCCCCACTAATCTCTCTTCCTTTCTCTCTCTCTGTTTGTCGTCGACTGACTCTGGTCACTAAATAACTACAGATTCGACGCTCTATTTGATTATCATCAAGGCGGAGTTTTTTTCCGTTTTTTTTTCACTCTCTCTCTCTCTCTCTCTCTCAATCTCTCTCTCTCTCATTCACTCTCTCTCTCTCTCATTCATTCACTCACTCACACACACACTGACTTTACTACACTACCTTTCATTTTCATTCTATCTACGTTTCCTTGTTTTACGCACGGTTTAGTAATGGTTAAAGTGCTCGTCTAGCAGACCAGACCGTTAGTGTGATGAATGCGATCCACACTAAGAGTGTGTGTCCTTAGTCCAAACTACTCTCGTGTCTGTAACAATCGTACCCCTACCCACATTGGTGGATTAATGGATAGCTGTTCTGATTGAGGAATCGGAGAGCCAGTCGAATCCATTACATTCACTTACGTGCTAATTAATACCTTTGGGAAAGGTATGAATCCTTTTCTTCTCTCCCCAGCAGGACAGATCGGGTTCTATAGCGTTGGCTGGTAACTGGTCTACCACAGAAAGAAATGGCAACCTATCGCGGGAAAAAATCTGCCTCGTCAGTCGTGTATCGAAAGATACATGATCGCCTAAGCGTGTATCACGCATGGCACATAACTGATTGACCCACTTATTAATTTTTGAAAACATTCTAACTGCCGCTCTTAATTCAATCTCTCCTCGTTAATTTATTTTCGTGGAAATGTCCAGTAAAAAATTCCTGAATTTTGAAATTGATTTGGTTCTTCTTCTACCTGCCACGTCCTTCCAGGACATAGAAGATAATCCCCCTCCACAACTTCCTCTTTCTTTCTTAGTAAAGCTTATCTTTCTGATATCTCTCCCAATCACTGTTATGCAATGCATTTTTACACAACTCGTTAGGTAGATTATGCGCTGCTTTCTTCTCTCCCTTTTGCTTTAAATATGTCTAGTGAGTGTCTAATTCTCCGAGCTCCCCTTCCTCATTGTGTGCCCTATTCTAAAATTTTACTTGTATTATAATTCATTAAATTGTAAGAAAAATTAATTCAAATTATATATCAAAATGACTTTAGTCATGTAATGCACCGTCTTTCCTTGTTAATTTAAAAAATTATTTTAAAAGTTCTGACTGAGAAAAAAAAAACATTTGGAGAAGAAGTTGATGAGTGAAACTTCGGCATTGTTCATGCCTTTTCGCAATTATGTCTATATACAACAACGCTCGACTATTCGTGAAGAAAAGAATGGCAAATGTAAGACATTAAAACATGCTTTGTAAAGTTTCTTTTTATATGCGGTAAAAATGTTGGTACCGAATTTTTTTTTTTTTTTAGGATTGTTTTAATAGTGCTTGGATAATTTTTATGAGACATAAAAAATTTTAGAACATCGAGCTCTTCATGTAATCTTTGATCCATTATCGAACTCCCGATATGAACAGAAAATAGAAGTATTTTTTTTTAATTATTTAAGGTAAGTACTTCGACGGAATTTGTTTTTAAAAAAATAATTTGGAATAATTTAAAAAATGTCTTTAAAGTTAAATTTTGAAAATTTAAAAAGATAAGTAAAGTTATGTCTTTAAATAAAGATCTTAGACAAAAAAATAAAAACAAACCCACTTCCGCCCAGTTGGATCAAGTGGTTTAATAATAGAGGTCGACAAAAGAGAAATTAAAACACTTTAAAAATGTAAAATTTTTCTCAGATATTTGTTTGAAAGAAAAATAGTAAATTTATGGATTAATTACCTTGATTTTATAAAAATATGACATTTTGCATGAAAAATATTTTCCACTCAGCAGAGGATGTCCTAGCTTTTCAACGTGTTCAAAGCTCAAACGCCACGCACTACTTTAAGAAATTCGCGCCAAAATTCAAATCAAATCCGGAAAAACAAACTCGACATAATCAAGAGGCTTGTTTTCTTTGAAGAAGGAAAAGGCATACAAATATCACAACTTTATGAAACTTTGAATAAACAATTGTTTGAATTTCTTACACTCAAAAGTAACATAAACAAGAAAAATAAAGTAAAAAATAGATTATTAAAAATAGGTGATAATTTTATTCATTACAATTATTTTTTGACAATTAATTTCTGATGGCAAAATATTTCATTTTATCCAACGAAGTATTTTTAATTATTTTCAAGCGAAAATTTATTAGAAGAAAATAATATAGAAATCATTAACCAAAAAGTATTGTATTGATCGTCAATTCACGTTTACTTTTATTATTCCTTTTCTATTCATCTTCTATGTGCTGCGTCCCTTCAGAATGACCCTCCACAATTTACTGATCTTTGCAGCTCTTAATAATTTTTGTCCTTTTGCCATCTCTCCCAAACCCTGCTTTGCCATCCATTCACTCAAGCTCGTCAGATAGGTTATATGTTGCTTCTGTCTCTCTTATCTTCAATCTGTCCTGTGAGTATCAACATTTCCAAGTCGTCTTTATGTGCTTCAGAAATTTCAACTGTCTCTTCCTTATGTTAAATATAAGTGTCTTTTGTTGATATTGTCTAAAGAACTTCGTTACATGTTCAGTCCATGGTATTCTCCGTATCCTTCGATAGAACCACATTTCTATAGCTTCAAGTCTCTTCTTCATCTGTGAAGAGATTGTCCAGCATTCACTGCTATATCGGAGGACTGATATTACATAACAGTTCAGTACTTGCTACTAATGGGTTTACGGGCGCATTATGTTGAATCACCCGTCCCCATACGATCACCAAAGTAAAGCAACATTGAGCCTGGTCAGTACCTAGATGGTGCGAGGGGTAAGCTTGGGTGTGTTAGTGGTGTAATGACTCGGAATTGTTAATCGGAGACCTGACTTCTAATTCCCACAGGGTCCGTTATATTCACAGCGCAAATACCATTGGAAAAGGTATGAATCCACCTTTTCTATCTCTAGTCATGGTTTAATTAGTAAGACTTTTATATCTAAACCATTATAATATATTAAAATTTTTTTTACAATGTAAAAATATTTTCTAGCTTTAAATAACTTACAAAGGGTTGATAAATCGTAGAAAACAAATCAATCAATCGCTAAGAATGTCGAATCAGGCATACTTAAACATGAAAGAGAATCTTTTTCCTCTCTCTCTCTCTCATATATATATATATATATATATAAGGGCACTTTGACGTGTTGTAATGGTTTGTTTTATGGCAGATAAACCTCAATGGATTATTTAATGCCGACAAGATTTTTATTGCTGGTATTGGTACCTATTTTTATAGTTTCATAGTGTTTTTTTTTTTGTGGGGGGGCGGTAACTATTTGCCCATAGTTGGGACCTTGACATGTGCTACCAGCCCGGGTCAGGGTGAATCTGGAAACCCCAGAAATAAGGTGTTTCTACGTTCCTCAAAACCTTCTGATCAAAGGCCTTGCTATCGGATGTGGTTTATCGTCATAGCCAGGACGGATGTTGTAATGGTTAGAAAGCTTGTTTCGCTAGATCAATTAAGACCGAAAAGTGTATTCGATGCTTTCTGGGTGCCCCATACTTTCGGTATATGCCATAATTTTTTTTTATTGAAACGTTACTTTTATTAGAAAAGGATTTGTGGAAATATTTTTCAGGTCTTGTACAATCCCTTAACTTATTCCAGGGTATGAAAGTGATTTGTTTATATATGCTGTATTTCTAACATTATTATAATGTTTAGTTTATTAAACACATAAAAATACTACCACCACGACTAATACAAACTGTCAGTTTAATTGTTTTATAACCCTGAAAAGGGGCATTTTTTCCAATATGCTCCCTCTTGGATTGCTACTCTTACCTCATCTTTCAGAAATCACTGGTCACGGAGCAAAATTCAGGATTTCGTATTAGATTTTCATTGTTGTTCTTCCGTAGAATAAAAATTCAAACGGTTGCAAGATGAAAAATAAATACAAGTATTTAAAGTATATCCAAGCTCGAAAATGCCATTAAAATGGACATTTTTGCTTTTTTCAAACACATCTTTTATTTTATTGCAACGACCAAGATCTGAACTACTTTTGAAAATTGTACTGTAAAAGACCAAAAAAAAATTTGAGTTATGGTCTTGTCACTTCAATATTCTTTTCTATAAAATGTTTATTCATAAGACACATTTTAATTTTTGTGTTTAATATGTATTTCTCTTTCTTGCTATGAAAAATTTGTTGAATTTTTATCATACTTCTAATTCTGTAAAGAAAACTTTGAAAAGGCAGAAATGCATAGTTTTACTTGATTTAAAGAAATACTTTATTAATATAATTTTTTTGGTCTTTTTATAAAGATTCTCTAAAAAAACAACACGTTTTAATAATGTTTTGTCATCTCTAATTTTTAAGACAAAATTTTCTTCCCGATTCTGTTTTTTACTCTGCGAATCTGATTTAAAAATATTATTTGTCACATAAAGCTAATTTAATATTTTCTCCATATTATTAATTATAACAACGAATATACTCATAATATTTTGTAAGTGTATGTGGTATATAGACATGAAGGTTGGGCCATAAGTAAAGGCCAAATTTACTGTTTATAGTACGATTTTATTGTTGACTCCATTTTGGTTACAGTGTTTAAAATGGGTGACTATCGTGTTAGTCCATTGTGATTCAAGAGTTCATACATCGTTGTTGTGTTTTTGACTGACAGAATTTAATTTGTTGAATTTATCCCTTCTTTTTTTTTTTTCTGGAGTTGCACATCCGGTCAAATTCAACATCCGATGAATCTCCAACCCTTGTATCTGGAACTGCTACATCGAAACAATTTCACACTTCTCTTATGCACGTGGTTTTTTCCTTCTTTCTATTGGGCCTGACACATCCGTGTTTTCCGTTTGATTTTTGGCGAGACGTGTTGTCATTAGTTGATTTTTTTTTATGACGTTCACTGACACACATAAACTATATCCGGGTTCTGTCAGTTACCGAGGATAGCAAGACTAAAAGAAAGGAAGTATGTATGTATGTGGAATAGAGAGAGAGAGTTTTCTTTGTCACTCTCATAGTGAAAAGAAAAGTGTACATTTCCATATGGTGTTACTATTACCTAATCCTACAAGTAATTGTGTTTTCCTTCTAAAAGGAATTAAAGAAAAGTATGTTGAATTTTAGTTCAGTTCACCATAAAAATATAAAACAGAAGCAAATGTAATATTTTTATACTACACAATAAATGAAAAATCATTTATTAAGAATGTTGTGTATGTTTTTGAAATAGGCCTCTAGTTCTGGTTCGTAGTTGCATCGAGATTAAACTTATAGTATAGAACGACATGGTTCTCTTTAATTATTTTCTTAAGATTTCGGACAATATTTTCGATGTGTTCACAGTCGATATTAATTTTTGTTAATTATTTAACTTTATTAAAATGTAAAAATTAGCACCATCCAAAATTCATTAGTAGGCACAAGTAAGGGGGTGGATAACTAACCGGAAGAAATAATTCCACAAAACTTAAAAAGAACATTCATCATAAAGTTCATTCATTAATAAATTATTGTTTACCAATGAAATGTGATCATTGTGATTTTTGGTATTTTTCTTTTTTAAATAGAGGGCTATCAGTTCTTTTTCACATGTCGAAAGTGTACATGATTTTTACTAAAATTAAGTGTAGAATTTCTTTTGACTTTTCTCTAGGGTATTGCTTCTCGATAGGATTAATTTTAGCTTTTACATTTCGTTATCACCTTTCCCATTCTGTTTTTCTGCCTATAATAGATGTGCGGGTGGTGTAATGGATAACGGCTCTCAATGAGAACTTAGAAAGCCGAGTTCGAATTCCAGTCGACTTTGTTACATTAACTTACACGCAAATACTCTTGGAAAAGGTATGAATCCATCTCTCCTGTCCTCACCTATTGGTTAAATTGTAGGACATTTATCTGGAAAAATAGTTATCTTCAAAAATTTCTTAATAGAATATTCACACAAAAAAAATGTCTTTAAAAATTCTTACAATGCAAAGTATGTTTGGACTTAAATAACCCACAGAAGGTTGATAAATCATAGAAGGGCTATACTGTTTCTGATGGAATATTTGACTTTATCTTAACAAATCGAGTAATTAATGTCGTGTTCAACGGCTACGCTTCTAGATTATTTCACATTAGTGCGGGTTTCTGTCTTTGGATTGACGCTGTTTCTTATCTTCAACGACATTCCCGATGTCATCAGTTCCCAACTATTTATGCTGATGACACAACTATTTACTCATGTCTTGATAGTAAATCTAGTAAAGTAAAATTGGCAGCTACTTTCAAAAATGACCTTCAGTCAGTTAACTGAGGCAAGGAATGGTCTGTAAATTTTAATGTCTCCAAGGTGAAACTACTATTATCTTTTTATTTATCATAGAGAACGATCTTTGTCTTCCATCAGCATGGCCGATGCTAACCGCCAGGAGAGTAAGTCATTCTTCACTCACGTTTTGCACTGATATGACCGATTATATTGAATCAAATGTTTTGTTTCTTGTTAGAAAAGTTGGTTCATTGTGTCGTGCAAGACAATTTTTTTCGTCAAAATCCATTTTGCATATTTATAAATCTACCATTCGTCCGTACATAGAATATTGATACCATATCAGTCTTGCTGCTCTTGCTATATATCTCGAGATTCTCGAGAAAATTCAAAGTCTGTAATGTTATCGGTCTTGACCTGGCATCTCGTCTTCAGATGGTTTCCCATCACTGTAACGTAACTTCCCTCTGTCTTTTCTATAAATATTTTCATGGTAGCACTGTTGAAGTAGCAAGATATAACGGCAAAATATATTCTCTTCTGGTGTCTTGCTTCATTGCCACCTACTATCTTCAACAAGTTAAATAAAAGTTTCTTGTGATCTTCCGTTTTCCTGAAATCTGTTCTTTTATTGTCTTTTGACCTAAATAAATCTTTTCATTCTCCTTCACTCTCAGTAACCCATGGCGTGTTAGTGGCATTGTCGCCTTGCTTGGGCTGAGAATTGAATTGGTTGTCACCATTAACGAGAAGTAGATGTTGAGCAGTTGCAAGAGTATTGGTATTTGGCTGAGAAATTGGTTAGTTTTAGTCGTGTGTCCCCATGATTTATTTATTGACCCACTGGTTACCCTCATCTGCACCCAGTGGGTTGATGTCGATCATTTTAATTTACTCACATTGTCGACCATCCTACACACTCCCAAGATTTTTACCACTTCATGCGTGAGTAAGCTGAAAATCCTTTCCCCGGCCTCTCGTTATCATATATTGCTTGTATGTATATTGTGTACGTATGTACCGCCCACTTTTTTTTTCCTTCGTTTTAAACTTTCTCTCTTACAAAATTTGAATTATTCATTTTATCTCGATAAATATGGACTGTAGACGAACATTACACTTTTTCTTATATGTGATAGTTCTGGGTATGACTATAAATTACATCTGGCAACAAGGCCTCTAATCGGAGGTTTTGAGGAGCGGGGAACCACCTCTTGTTGTTACCAAGTCCGATACTATGAGAGCATAAAAATAATTAATTATGGTAAAATGACCAACAATACCTATTTATAGCAAAATGACGAACAATATATTTGTAGTTGAAGGGATACAATTGCGTTCAGAATAGATTTAGTTGAAGGGATACAATCGGGTTTCGGTGTCACTTTTTTTGTTGTAACACTTCCTAGGTGGTTAAATGTGTGCCTTTGTTTTATTCTGACGTCTTCAGGTCGTGGCTCGGATTATGGGCTGTTCTTTTTGCTAATGACTGTATATATATATATATATATATATATATATTTACAATTGTTGATTAGTCCTTTCTTCTCACTTTCCGTTACTGCCATCAACATCTATGTATGTTGTTCTTAACATTGTGTCCATCAATGTAATAAAAAAAGAAAATTAATATCTTCTACTGAATACAGCAAGTCCAAAAATATCTTGTAGAAGGTATAAATAAATATAAATATGACAACAAAGATGAGAACAGTCCGAATAATGTAAACAGCAATATATATATT
>CAHIKZ030002883.1:0-171748 GCA_903632075.3 Acanthosepion pharaonis
ACGACATAATCAGAAAATAAGACCGATGACGACTATAGTAAATTTGACGTCAACATTGAAAAATTAGATTAGGGAGAATATTTTCCAAAATTTTTAAGATTACTTACGTTCACGCCATTTTCTTAAATTATGTTCTACAGAATAAATTCTCCCTAGAACAACAATCAAAACCTGTCAACGCCTCGTCAATTACGTAAAACATGGTGATATCGGTTAAAAAACAGCTACTGTTTTGTTTTAAAAATACATTTGTGTTATTTTAAACTTATAGAAAATAACATTTTTCTCAAATCAGATAAATTATACTTTAAATCAGCTAATATTACTCAAAGTTTCAGCAAAGTATATTTTATTTTTGAAAAAAATTTTATTTCAGAGAATTACACTGCGATGAAAGATGACTAAAAAAAAGGGTGCTAATCAGCTATTTTTTTTAATAGAATAAAATAAAATAAATTCCAAACACATTAATTTCTGTTTGAAATACACCAGAATATTTTGCTTACTGGAAATAGTAAGTTTAATCCTTTTGATTTCAATTAAAGCTAAAATGGAAGCTTCATTTTAAACCAAGGTATCGAAAATTAGTGGCGGTACCTATGAAATTGGAACGACAAAAGAGGGCTGAAATTCTACGTAAATGTCTTTGAGGACAAGTAATCAGCTCAATTCTGTATCTGTATTTAATGGCATATGTAGTTAAGAGGAAGATTAAGACAAAACTTTCAAATTTCTGATAAAAAATAAGAATTTAGGTCTAGAAACACTGGTTTGCAGTGAAGAGTATAAGAAGAGGAGGAGGAGGAGAGACAAGGGAGGGAAAGAGGAGGAGAGACAAGGGAGGGAAAGAGGAGGAGAGACAAGGGAGGGAAAGAGGAGGAGAGACAAGGGAGGGAAAGAGGAGGAGAGACAAGGGAGGGAAAGAGGAGCAGAGACAAGGGAGGGAAAGAGGAGCAGAGACAAGGGGGGTGGAAGGCGGGAAAGAGGAGCAGAGACAAGGGGGTGGAAGGCGGGAAGAGGAGCAGAGACAAGGGGGATGGAAGGTGAAGAGGAGCAGAGACAAGGGGGATGGAAGGTGGGAAAGAGGAGCAGAGACAAGGGGGGGATGGAAGGCGGGAAAGAGGAGCAGAGACAAGGGGGGATGGAAGGCGGGAGAGATCTTGTATACCTGTGTGAGAGAAGGAGCGAGATCGTGTATGAGAGAAGAGTTTCGGGTTCAATGTGGAACTATTAAAAATTTGTAAAATCCACGCTACTCGTCTTCTGATGCGACTATCAGCCAATATGCACACGTGTTCTGCCTGTTCCTGGAACCACCCAGCCGCACACTGGTACACATAGCTGCTGTAACCTTCATAACAACTTGTTCCCGCCATAAACAATCTCCCGCGTTCGCATCTGCGGGGCACACGGCGCTAAAAAAAGACAGATCCCAGCCAACAGATTCTTCTTCCCGTCCCCCTCCACGCAACGAGCCCTCTTAACTCATCCCCAAAAATCTTCATTTTGTTTTGTTTTTGCTTGTCTTTTTTTTTTTGCCTTACTCATGATGTGTTTCATTCTTCCTTTGAATCATTATCTCATCAGGTTACTTACTTGCTTTTTTATTATTGTTACTCCTTTTTACTTTCCAAGACAATATTTTTCGTTTCGCTCTCTTTCCCATGATCCCAGATGAAAAAAAAAGTATCATCCAATTAATTAATCATAGCTGAACTCCTTACAAGAAGACATGGCATAGGCAGCACTATCGAACATAAATAGCATCTCTAAGTCACAACTGAAGAAAATTCTAAAAGTGCAACATCTTAGGTCAACATCAGAAACAGTCCATTAACAAAAACCACCAATAAAAAAATAATAAAAACAAAAAAGAACAAAGACTAGATTGTACATCCATTCGACTGGAAACAACATTTGCCCAATGAAAAACAATATAGGAACCTAACACAGAAGAGCCACGGTGGAGTAATGGATAGCGGCTCAGACTGAGGAATCGGAGAGCCGAGTTCGAATTCCAGTCGAATCCATGACATTTACTTACGTTCTAATACCTTTGAGAAAGATATGAATCCTCTTCTCCCCCCAGATATAGCCTTGAAAGAAAGAAATGGCAACCTACTGCGGGCAAAAAAAAATCTGCCTCGTCAGTCATGTATCGAAAGATGCGTGTATCACATAACTGACCAAAGATTACGGACACAATCTGTGAAAGGCGAGTGCAATTTAGTGGTCCTTGCTGGAGAAATAAAGAGACAGGTTACTTCGAAATAATGAACAAGCGGATATATAATTTTTTAGGAGTTTTAGAAAACAATTCATATATTTCCATGAAACACAGATCTTGTAACATTCAAAAGGTGACAATCTAAATGCAGTAGATGCTTTCTTTATCTCTGGGATCATGGCTGAACTCTTCACGGAAAAGACAGATGTAAGTCTTGCAATGTATGGGCAGGATTATCAAAAATGAATACCATCTGGAAGTTAAAAATGAAAAAAAGTCTGAAAGTGCAATTCTTTCGGCCAACAGTAGAGACAGTTCTCTTGGACAAGTCAAGCAGTTGGACATTAACAAAAATTTTGGCAAAGAAACTAAATGACAAGATCTTTTAACATTCAATGGGGACAATCGAAATCAAGTGGATGTTTTTTTTTCTTTTATATCTAGTATAATGGTTGGATTTCAAGAAAAGACGTTAGAATTGCAATATTATAGGGAGCACTACTAAAAATGAACAGTATCTGGAAATTAAAAACGGAAAAAGATTTAAAGTGCAACTCTTTAGGCTAAGAATAAAAACAGTACTCATATGTAGTTGGACAATAACACAATCACTGTCCGCCCCCCCCCTCCAAAAAAGGCAAGATGGTATGTAAACTCAACTATTGAGATCAATCTCAGTGACAAACAATATATGCTCAATGAAGAACTATTTGGGAACCTACTAAATAGTACGGAGGCACAATCTGTATATAAAAAAGTGTAGTTTAGTGTCAAGCAGTTGCACATTAACCCAACTTTTGGCAATGAAACTAGATGATAAGATCTTATAACATTCAATGGTGACAATCTAAACCAAGTGGATTTTTTTTTCTTTTATATCTGGGGTCATGGTTGAACTCCTCACGAACAGACAAATATTAGAATTATAATAGTATAGACAGCATTATCAAAAATGAATGGCATCTAGAATTCAAAAATAAAAAAGTCTCAAAATGCACCTTTTTCAGTCAAGAGTTACAAAAAGGAAAATCTTGGTAGAGTCATTGTAGTGAACGAGATAATCAAGTACCCCGGAAGGAAAATTCGGGCATTATTGGCTACGGCGTTCGTGAGTTATTTTCCTGACGCGTTACAAGTGATTTTCTTTCTTTGTGTTGTGAAAGCCACAAATTTGCTTTGAGAACGCTTACTCTTCAAGCTATTTCGGCTATCATGTGTCTAAGGGGAGCACGGGAAAACTCACCCGGTCCGGACGGCGAGGCAATGATCGAAGGGAGCGGTCGGGGCCACTCGTATTGCGACGTTAGAGGTGAAATTCTTGGATCGTCGCAAGACGAACTGCCGCTATCAACGCGAAGAAATGCGCAGCGGGTCGGCGCGAAAGGCATGTCACTGGACTAAGTAACTCGAGTTCTGTGCTGGTTGATGGCATACCAAGACACATAAAGGACTTGCGTCGCTATGTAGGTACAGATACGTCAACAAGTGACACTAGCAGTGAGTACTCAGAAAGTGAACAAATAATTACCATCGGAGGATGACAAAAATGGTTTGAAAAGAACAATCAGCTAGATGTAAAGATATAAATATTTTTCATTACATTCAGTTATGTGCCATGCGATACATGACTGACGAGGCAGATTTTTTCCCGCAGTAGGCTGCCATTTCTCTCTGCGGTAGACCAGTCATCCAAGGCTATAGAACCCGGTCTGCCCTGCTATTTACTCATAGCTGGAGGGAGAATAGAAGGATTCATACCTTTCGTAAGTGAATGTAATGGATTCGCCTGGAATTCGAACTCGGCTCTCCGAATCCGCAATCCGAACCGCTATCCATTACTGCACCGTGGCTCCTAAACATATGAGGAGTTTAATTTTAGAGGCAGTCAACCGGTGGATGTAGAGAAAAATCTCGCTATTTACACTTAATGTACTATTAAGAATGAGACAAAATCAAAATACAACGAATTACCGTCAGGTCGAGTAAATTTAATCAGTTTTCTGGAAAAAGGCCATCAATGCAGATTTTCAATGCCGGAAACTTAATCGGTTAATCAAAGCCTTATTTCGAAAGTGTTCTGTTTTGGTAAACACAGGTTTTATTCTCGTGTGTGACAATGTAAAAACAAACTCTGCAAAAAGAAAATCTAGAAAAAAAGTTTGGTAGGATTGAAGGTACGTCCACATCCGCCATACTTACTACATTTTTAATTTTTGTTTTTTCAATTACTAGAAGATTTCATAATTGACAGAATAGTCAGAAACAAGGAGGAGATTAAAAGAGTCTTACAAAACACAGACTTCTTTAAATCCCAGAGCACAGGTGCTAATTTTACCGAGGAAGAGGGAGACGAGTCCAGAGCGTGAAGGCTAATTAACATGAGGGAGACGAGTCCAGAGCGTGAAGGTTAATTAACATGAGGGAGACGAGTCCAGAGCGTGAAGGCTAATAAACATGAGGGAGACGAGTCCAGAGCGTGAAGGCTAATAAACATGTGGGAGACGAGTCCAGAACGTGAAGGCTAATTAACATGTGGGAGAAGAGTCCAGAGCGTGAAGGCTAATTAACATGTGGGAGAAGAGTCCAGAGCGTGAAGGCTAATTAACATGAGGGAGAAGAGTCCAGAGCGTGAAGGCTAATTAACATGTGGGAGACGAGTCCAGAGCGTGAAGGATAATTAACATGAGGGAGACGAGTCCAGAGCGTGAAGGATAATTAACATGAGGGAGACGAGTCCAGAGCATGAAGGATAATTAACATGAGGGAGACGATCCCAGAGCGTGAAGGATAATTAACATGAGGGAGACGAGTCCAGAGCATGCAGGCTAATTAACATGAGGGAGACGAGTTCAGAGCATGATGGCTATTAGTCCGACAGAAAATGGCTTGAATGTTAATTCATCCAACAGAGACTAGTCCGAAGCAAAACTGCTAATTTATTCAAGAGAGACTGTTTGAATCTAGTCCAGAGCACGAATGCTAATTTATCCGAACTTGTCTCATCCCGTCCATGAAGGCTATTTGATGCGAGGGAGACTAATTCAGAAAATGTATTCTAATTTTCCGAGCGAAACTACTCCAAAACATGATTAGTAGTTTAGTCCAGTGCATAAATTCTAATTTATCTGAATAAGTCTAGCCTCGAGAATGAATTCTAATTTTTCTAAGTGGGTTAGATAGTATACAATCATACACTGGATTAATGCTGACTATTCCAGAACTAGGAGACCCGGTGGAGTAATGGATTGGGCCTCGGATTGATGAATCGGAGATCTGAGTTCGAATTTCAGCCGAATCCATTACATTCACTAATCCGCTAATACCCTTGGTAAAGGTTTGAATCCTTCTCTTCTACCCCCAGCTATGGGTAAATAGCAGGACAGACCGAGCTCTATAGACTTGAATAGCAACTGGTCTACTGTACAAAGAAATGGCAACCTACTGCGGGGAAAAATCTGCCTCGTCAGTCATGTATCGAAAGATACATGATCGTCTAAGCGTGTATCACGCATGGCACATAACTGATTCCAGAACAAGCATCCTAAGCTGCTTTTTTGTCTTATCAAGAACAGACTTTATCATGGAAAAACTGCTAAGTATCTGAAAACTATTAAACGATGACAAGTATCGGATGGCGCCTATTTCAGAGGAAATCCGCGATGTTGCTTAGGGCGGCTAATCAAAAGCATGCAAGCTAAGTAGGTTAGGGCGCGTATTTCATAACAAAAATCACTGAATATCTGGCGTTTACTCATCCAAAACATGAGAGCGACTAATCCTGAAAAAATAGTACCAAAACGGAAATTTATTGAACTGTATTAACGTTATTTGTACCAAAAAGGAATATTAAAACCAATCTTTCACGTTTCTAATGAAAGAAATAATAGGTGTTTAGATCTAGAAACCCTGATGTACTATGAAGATTCAAAATCCCGAATAGAGCATATATTTTGAATTTAAACTTATTTCGTAAGGATTTTCAGTGTCTAAACTGGATTCAACACATAGAAAAACATAGGTCTAGATCATGATTTTCTAATATATACACGGAATGTCGAAATACGTCCGATATTTGGTAGATTAAATAAAAAGCTCAAATAAAATTTCTTGAAGGTTACTCGCATCGATAAGCACTTGAAGAAGGACGGAGTTTACAACGGACGAAACGTTAAAATGACAATCTGAATGGAAATAGAGAACTAATATTCTTATACTAGAATGCTAAATGAATTAAGATGTCTAATCAACAACATTTATGAGAAAAGGCTACTAAATGTCTGATCAAAAGCGAATATATTCCGTATCTAATACCGTCCAACCCAGTGCCTGAAAGTTAAAGGAACTTATCCAGTGGATGAATGCTAAGTATGCAGCGGTGACGAAGCGAGCGCATGAATGCTAATTTGGCGTATTAATGCCGATGGCGTCTAATCAAGCGTTTGAATGCTAAGCACCTGACTGTGAATAACTCAAAATACAACTCAAGTTTCTTCCAGCATCAAATCCAGTACAAGAAAGCTAAACGCGTTCGAGCCTTAGGTTCCGATACCGAATCCGGCGTATGAATATTTAAGTATCTGAGGGTGACTATCCTCGTGCAAGTATCACAAGTTTCTTAGAGCGTCTTAATGAACAAGGTTGTTTGCTATGCATGTAAGTGCGACTATTTAAGGCGATTTACTTGACCCCCTACTGAATCAGGTTGTGATACAAGGTCATTTATTTTAACGTGGGGACCAAAGTGTTTCCGCTTGGGTCGCTGGTCTTAGCTGCCCTAAGCAACATCGCTGGTCTTAGCTGCTTATAGCTTATCCAAGCTGTTCACAGTTGGTCTAAATTAGTCATAGCCGTGAAACCATCTGCGTCAGAGACGAATCCCTGTGCCAGATAAGAGCAAAAACTAAAACAACTCTTCCAGACCAAGTCTCATATTTTGCCAGAGGGAGACAACTATAATGCAGGAGTATTTACTCGGAAAAACGTTTAGTATTTGATTGTAGCTTATTCAGTGTATGAATGCTAAGTATCAGATGATGACTAATCCAGTACCACCTGAATGCTGAGTATATGATCGCGTTTATTCCAGAACAACACTTGCAATTCCGCTTATCGAAGTTGCTCTATAAGTGCGATTATTTCAGATCAAATTTACAAAATGGTGATTGCTAAGTATCTGACGTCGCTTATCCTGGGCATATCTCAGGATATCTCTTTTTAGTATTACTCATTGTTTACATTCGGATTAATGTACTCGTCTTTGTTGTTATTACATTTCAACTGAGCCGTACTATAAAAAAAAAGACGGTAGCGGAACAAGAAGAATCTACTTTGGTAGATTAAATAAAGGGTTCAATTCGAAAATCCCTGGACTGACAGACACCTGAGGAAGACTGGAGGGAACAACGTACGAAACGTTGCGATAAAAAGAAAGATGAGAATATTATTTCGGTCAATCATGCAAATAATGTGGTTCTTGCAAGTGGATCAAGATCAATCTTTCATGAAAATTCCTCGTTATATCAGCAATTCGACCAATCGGTAGATAATTCTTTGTTTTAGCCAAAGAAATAAAAAGTCAGCATCTCGTTTTAGTGATTTCATTCCAAGACAACTTTCGAGATAAATGCTGAATTCAAAATAACACCATTTTGGGTTGGGATATTTTTTTGTTTAATCGTGTCTTGTATACAGGTTCGAAACACTTCTGTCTATTTGCGCGTTACTTTAATAACAAGAACAAAAAGAGCAATCCAATCAACGAAGTAGGTGAATGAAGTGAACGTTTAAAAAAATTGAACCCATAACCAGAACTGCACTATATCATAGTGTAGAATTTTTTTAAAAAATGTATTATTGGATTACCCCAGTTGTTTACCAAAGACGAACTGCTGCGTTTTTTTTTTGTTTTTTTTTTTTTTTTTTTTTTTTGGGGTTTTTTTTTCGTTTTTTGTTAGGGGAGGTTTTTGCGTCATAAATAAATCTGCAGCGACTTGAACTGTGGGAAAAATGTGGTGGGAAGTAATTGAAATTCAAAGGCAACGCGCTATTTCGTCTTGAATGAACCGATGCTATATGTCATTGCTAAAAGTTGTATAGAGTAAAAATACACCAAAGTCACATTTTTTTTTCTTTTGCCCACAAGACGTCCTTGAGATAGAATGTGTTTCGTTTCCCCCTCTGTTGGATACTTTAGTCCCTTGTGAATGTAATGTGTCCCATTGAAGACAAAACAGAATGTACACAGCATACAACACCGTAAGCTTACTCGACTCCAGTCAGGCATATTTAATAATTCTACCAAACTAACAAATTTCTGTATTGTCTTTTATAGGAATGTATTAAAAAAAGGACATCTCTACATAAACACCTTCAATTCCTTTTACATTCTTTTCATAGCGTCGCCTTTGTCGAAAAAAATTTTGTCAGTTCTTTTTCGAATCAGTCTTCATGGTCGATTAGTCAAAGATAATATCGTCTTGATAATATTGTCCCCGGAAGAGGATAATCGCAATGCTCCATTTTTTCTCTGAACTGGCTCTTGTAAATATTGGGCATCCATACAGTGTACTGATGACCTAATGTCACATGGGAAGTTGTTCAGAAAATGTCCAGCTGCATCGATGTTTGTCGTAGGCATCAAAGTGTTCCTCTCAACCAAACTGTTCGACAATGACGTGCTACCTGAAACTAAGTATTAGTGTCTCGCCTTCAGACGAGATAATATCAGTGGTTATTCATGGCTTATCAACTCGTTAATGTCCCACCGTAAAATCCGGTATTAATAAAAATAAAAGTTCGGTATTGCATTTTTTTACCTTTGACCCATTAACGCCCACTGTTCCGTTTTGGGGACGGTGGACATTAAGAAGACACAAAATCAAGTCAGGCTTACAATTCCTACTCTTGCGACACTGACATATTCTATGTGACATGTCCATTCAGTACATGGCTCTCTGCAACTTCTTATCCTGAGTAATGTTTGTCTTTTTTTCTATCACTCCCACTCCATATTCTGCCATCCATTTACAAAATCGCCTTTCTCTCTCTCGTGCCTTCCATGCCCTCTGAGTGTCAGATTTTCCAGACTTTCTTTCCTTATAATACGTTCTAGAAATTTTAACTTTCTGATTTTATGCATAATTCTCTTTTTTTATTTAAATTCTTCATATTGCTTAAGTGCTCTGTCCATAGAAAAACATTTCTCTTGCTTCAAGTCTCCTTTTCATATGTGAGGAAATTGTCCAGCATTCACTGTCATATAGAAGGACTGATATTACATAACAGTTACTCATTTCAGTGTTTCTAACGAGATTTTCCTAACCAATTAATAGTTGAGTAACAAAAAAGTATTGGCACACGGACTGAAAAAAAAATCCATTCTGAGCAATGCGAGTAAGACAACCCAATGCCATAACTGAGACTGTTCTATTTTACTCATCGTACTGTCTGCTCGTTATTCAACATCTAGCTAGCTAAACACTCACCGGTCAGTCTACATTGAGTAAACGTCTTCGTAACATTTCGTGTATCTTCGCTTGAGTGCTACCTAACTAGTTTTACAAGCCACTGCTAAGCTGTTGTGACCCTGTGCCAATCTAAGTTAAATATCTACACATCAACCTGGACACACCTGCCATAAGTACAAATTTCAGCGTTCTCAACTACACAAAACGCCTGAGTGTTTTTTCATTTTCAAGTACGTAGCTTTGAGTCGAGGTACATTTTCTGAAATGATGGTGGCAGGTTCACTGCCCGGTCTTCTCGACGACCACCCTGTATACTTCGGGGTAGAATTGCAACTTGTGTTTTGTTAAGACGATCTGCTGCGGGGTTTTTTGTTTTTTTTGTTTTTTTCGTTTTTTTGTTTAGAGACGTTTTTGCGTCATAAATAAATCTGCAGTGACTTGAACTGTGGGAAAAATGTGGTGGGAAGCAATTGAAATTCAAAAGGCAACGCGCTATTTCGTCTTGAATGAAAGATAATCAGGTGTCTGGGATTTTTTTTTTTTAATTCTACTGCTATCAAAACAAGTTTTATTCATTTCTAAAATAACGACATTTAGAATTAAAGCTATGAATTAACAATGAAAGCTTTTATTCCTAAAAGAAAATAGATTAACTCAACAAGCGACAAGAAGAACAAGAGACAAACAAAAGAAAGAGAAGAAAGAGACAAACAAAAGAAAGAGAAGAAAGCGACAAACAAAAGAAAGAGAAGAAAGCGACAAACAAAAGAAAGCGACAAACAAAAGAAGAGGAGAGAAAGCGACAAACAAAAGAGGAGGAGAGAAAGAGACAAACAAAAGAAGAGGAGAGAAAGAGACAAACAAAAGAAGAGGAGAGAAAGAGACAAACAAAAGAAGAGGAGAGAAAGAGACAAACAAAAGAAGAGGAGAGAAAGAGACAAACAAAAGAAGAGGAGAAAGAGAAAGGAAAAACAACACAGGAAAAGAAAAGAGGGAGCGTGGAATAGAATAAGAGATCGCGGGCAAGAAAAAAAGGCAATGGAGAAGGAAAGTATGAGAGAGGAAAAAAAGAGTGGAGAAGTGAGAGAGGGGGAGGAACATGAAAGAGAGAGCGGATAAAAGAGATAGAACAAGAAAACTAGAGTGGAGAAAAGGAAGAAACGAAAGCGAGTCTCAGTTTGATACTTGAGTAATGAAAAAAGAACAAGCTTTACCTTAATTCGCAATATCTCTGATACTAGAATCTCTGTTAGGCACTCCCCTGTCAAAAATATCACTATTAATTATAAAACAAAATTATCTCTTCCCTGACTACCACGTTCAGAGATGCCCCCCCCCAATGCAAAACAAAACAAAAATAAATTAAAAGGAGCCAAATGTTTACATTGTTGAGGATGGACACTAAAATGATTCCCACCAAACAAGGGCGAAGTGAGAAAACCTGCGCAATGGACAAGATAAAAACAGGTTTCTAAATTCTGCGAGTTATAAACCTTCGGAGATCAAAGATAAAAATAAAAAGAAGACAAGTTCAAACCAAGACTCAATTCGTCGAAATAAAAGAAATCCTAAATTACACTGTCGACAAAGTAGACAGACTCACCTTCAACACGCTACAAATGCCAGAAATATGGTTACGGGATAGCCAAATGTATCTAACTCCCAACGTTAGAGAAAAACCCCGGCCAGATGGAGAGTAAGGCAGAACAATTAAATGCGTTGGAGATTTGCTGGCATAAAAAAAACGAATGTATGACATCTGGAGCAAAGAAAAGGAAATCACGAAGGTGAAAGACAGAAGAAATATGTAATTTCCAAAGGCATGAAAGATAGAAACCCTGACTAATGATATATACTCGAATACTGTGCAAAATCATCACCTACAACCGACTAAACAACCGGATTAACTACAAAGCAGCCATTGATAGGCAACTAAAACGACAACCAAAAGATTCATGAAAGAAATCAAAATATTAAGAAAAGCCGTAACTACATTCATTGCTAATTCTTGCTAATGGTAAACCGAACTAAAAAAAATAACAAGCCATTTTGCAAGACAAAATACTGAAAACAAGAACAGGAACAAAGCATATGGCAAGGCCTTTTCATCCAACAACCCCCATCGCGACATCAAAAAAGCAATAATCGCCAATGTGGCCACGCCTTCTACTGAAGGATCTTCCTTGTTAATGAGCCCAAAAGAGAGATCCCCCAGAGAGGCAAGAATCCCAAAATAAGCCACAATTCACCTCCAGACAAAAAAAAAAAAAAAAAAATAACTAAAAGTGACAAATTCTAAATATCCTTTTAAAAAGTCACGCTAAAAACAAAGAGAAAACATTTCAGCAAACTTGAAAAAAGGCATCCAAAGATAATTGTCCACCTCAAAACCCCACAATGAATAAGTATTTCTGCTACATTAAGATATCTGGCTGTTCGTTTCTGAATAGGTCTGTTAGGACGGCTAGCCAATCCCTATCGCGAACGTCTGCTCAGGTACATTTATGTTTATTTCACACCCACAGAGCCCACATGTGGTTTTTATTTATGCTGATCGGACCTTAGTTACAGTTTCTGAGGGAAAGCATATCATTTGTTAGTATCAGCAGCTTGAATAACAGCAGCACGCTCAAAAACCTCGGTCATGATGATTTGGGAGTTCATGCTAGCGCAACCATTGATGAACAATTCTGTCTATTTTACTCATAACGCTTGGGTCAATCCATCCGTATGATTTTAGGGTATATTCCAGCGGTTTAGCAGGCCAATAACATCAAGGAATCACCTTTCTGACAAATCGACAATGGTGAGATTCGTATCCGGCTTTCGGAGATTAGGACCTATAAAATTATCTAGTTGAAGTTTCTTTTTTTCAAAAGAAATAAATTTCGCTTTTAAATAATTCTTCCTAAGTAAATTATTTTACTTGTTGGTCAACTTAATCAGCTTGTTTCACTTTTTTGCTCTAACGGATGATGCTGACAAAGAAAAAAGATGAAAAAAAAAAAGGAAAAAAAAAGTAAAAAGAAAAAGTGAAAAAAAGAAATGACAAAAGTAAAAAAAGAAAAAGTAAAGAGAAGAAGAAAAAAAGAGAAGAAGAAAAAAAGAGAAGAAGAAAAAAAGAGAAGAAGAAAAAAAGAGAAGAAGAAAAAAAGAGAAGAAGAAAAAAGAGAAGAAGAAAAAAAGAAGAGAAGAAAAAAAAGAAGAGGAAAGAGAAAGAAAAATAACAATAATCCAACATTTAAAACAAAAGAAAATCATACGCGTTTTTTTTAGTCTTTGCAGGGCAACCAGTCAAATAGTAGGAATATTCCGAATTTAAACTCTTCATTATTTGGGGGCTATCTTAGGAGAGAAGGCGGCTTAAGTTTAAAGAATCCGGCTGACTAAACGCTAGAATTTAAATATTCTACTAGGGGTTAAAAAATAATAATTGAAATAAAAAAGATCTCTATCGAAGACTGAAGAAATATGTTAAGTGAATAAAATATAAATTACACCAAGAAACAGGATGTTATGTATGTTAAATATATAACCATTAAAACCTAATAACATTCACACCTAAAAGCCTTCTTACTTCCGGTGGGGTGGGGTGGATGCTGAGAGTACTTAATGTAAAACCTTAATGCATAAATCCCAATGAACCTCCTTCAGTACCGCGAATATGTCGTTGCATGCGCACTAATGTTTATTTTACATCATTTTACACCGATTTTAAATGTGAATTAAATTTAAGCGTCTAATGATTTTTTTTTTTCTTTCAGATTTAACAACTTAACTTTGGCAATTTCAACCATGGAAAGATTAACAATCAAACAACGTGTTAAAGTTATCGAAGCCTATTACGAAAATGGACGTTCAAATTTATAAATATACGGCCCAATGATTTGGCAAAAAAAAATGCATTACCAAACAGTGACCTTTTGTGGATGAAGTGGCTTTTTCAATCTTCCTTGGATTTTCATCAGCCCAAATGCGACAAGGACCTTTTTGGATTAATGAATCCACCAAGATGAAAAATGGGCTTCAAATAAACAAGGATTTTTTAATGAAAAATCTGAATCGGCTTGTAGAAGGATTTTGAAAAAATCCCAATTGACGAATGAAACGTGGCGCTTAAAATGGTCAGCAGGTTTCAGTTTTTGATTTTATCAATTGAATTTTGTAAGCGTGTAGAAAGAAATCTTTTGTCAAAATTCGATGTAACGTTGCTGTGGAGAGGTTCAATTCTTGCGTGCGATGACAAATAGAGGGGGTCTGGATTTTCGGCCATATTCTCGTGCACTGCAGCAATGTTTTCAGCTGAACGGCGTAAACAAGCACGCAATGGTGTTTTCATCTGCCACCGACCCAGTTTGTTTAAATTTACGAACAATTTTTCCAATTGCATTCTCGGTTGGTCGATTATGTTGACCGAAAATGTTGAAAAAAAAAAGTTTAGCGAAATGCATTTCTGTTTGAACGTCCATTTTCGTAATAGTCTTTCGATAACTTTAACACGTTGTTTGATTGTTAATCTTTCCATGGTTGAAATTGCCAAAGACTTAAGTTGTTAAATCTGAAAGAAAAAAAAAAAAATCATTAGACGCTTAAACTTAATTCACTGAAAAAAATCAGTCATTTATTAGAATGATCTTCCTCTAGAATCTTTCAAAAAGAAGTAATATGAATTTTATTGAACTTTCATCGTGGTTTAATGGCTAAATTCTTAAAAAATTTTTCCAACATTTATTAGATTTAAATGGATTTTATTGTGTCTTAAGATGAACAGAATCAATAAATAAATAAAAAATATTCACCAGATATTAATAATCAATACAATAAAATTTTATTGACAAAAATTAAAACCATTCCGGATTAGAGGAACTACATTTTTAACCTTAATAAAAAATAGGAACTATAAGAATTGGAACATATGGTTACAAAAGTAAAATTTTTAGATAAATGATGTTGAATTTTATATCAATCTAGTATTACGTTAAATCGAGAATCAAATTAAAATCTCATCAAAAAAATTCAATGGAACGATTTCTGACCACAACAAAAGGCACATAAAAATACGTATATCATGAATGGGGAAAATGTCCTTGAATCTGATGCAGGAATCAAGATTGATAACAATGAGATTTCTTCCTTTTTGAATTTTTTTATTCCTGGCTATTTGTATAAGCACCAAGTTTTTACGTGGCAGATAAGTGGTAAGATTTTTAAATATACAATATTGATTCTGATTGAGAAAACATTGTTATGATAAAATATATTTGTCAGTATAAAGGGAAATTTCAAACATTGTGTGAATTCTTTTATCAATAAATCTTAATCTTTATATAGTTAAGAGCAATCTTTCTTTTCAATACCATTTTACATGAAAATCCGACCTTTACGAAATAATATAAATTTATCTACATTTTTTTATTGGTCATGTTTAAAGTTCTTGTGACGAACAGAAACAATAAATTTCCTGTCACTATCTAAAATCAATCTAATAAAAAAAGAAAAATCCAGAAATCCAGATTGATTCAACATGCTATAAAAAAAATTAAGGTTCTGTATTGATAAAATCGAAAGAATATTCTGTAATGTAATCGATCCTGACCTGGCATCTTGACTTCAGTCACTTTCTCACCGAAGGTGACGTCTTTTGTTTCTATCAAAAAATATAAATATTTTCATGACAATTGTCATAGTGAGATTTTTTCCTCTGGTGCCTCGACGCAAAACGAATTCCCAGCTGTGCAATTAAATCAACATTTAGTTCTTTTGTTATTTAGAGCAATTCTGCCTGTGGAACTTCCATTTTGATTTCCCTGTTTCCATGATAACTACAACGTATAAAAAGTTTAAATTTAACGTCAATCGCCATCTTCTGTCTTCCTGAACCCCGTTCATCTTTTGTCCTTTCTTCAATCCTCCTCATTATCAGTCTTCACTTTCACATCCTTTAATCCCCTGCACCTCAGTGGCTTTATCGCCTTGCTTGGGGCGAAACGATTAAAAACCATCATGGACTTTTGTCATTACTTATCAGGGTGGCTATGTGCTTGATAAATACGCTTAATTTCTTTTTCTTTCTTTTTTTAACATTCTGAATAGCCAAATGCTCATGAAACTAAAAGCGAATTATGTCTTCATTTTAAGCAATCGTTTTTTTTTTTTTGTCCAAAATTTGGGAAAATAGTTGCGTGACTTTCCTAGCAGGACGCAATATCATCAGTCTCTCCTGTAAAGAGCAAAGTTTTGTGGTCCTGAAATTTTGGGGTTCAATATATACAAGCTGTCAGCAATGGAATAAAACAATCACTTTCAAAGTAGATATTTTGTTCTCGCCAATCATCGTGATTGGCAAATTTAACGTGGTTTTATTCCACGTTCAAAAATTCTCTGTAACTTTCAGAACAAGCTAAAATGTATCTTTTTTTTAAGTGTTGGGGTGGGTGCTCCCATGTCGTAATGGTTATCAGCTCGATTCGCAGGTCAATTAACCTCTGTGCTGTTCGCTCAGAGACGACACCTCAATATTGTGACCTTGTGCCAGACCAAGATAACCAAATGCATTAAAAGTCCATGCTGTATATTCATCAAATTCACTTCTGATAAAAATCCACCTTTAGAAAAGTAATTGTTTTAAATGAAGCCTTTATTTATTTCGGATTGAAGGTCTTGAAATTATTGGTACTAGTAAAGCACTAAGGCAATTAGGGCGTGGTTTTTAATCATTTCCGTGAGAGGTGTTGTTTTTTGTTTGGTGAGGAGCAAATTCTGGCTACCGAGCGAAGATTCAAAAATAATTTATCAAGTTTTGATACTATCATTATAGGAAATAAAGAAATTGAGCACAGTGTAGGTTTCGCTAATGGCACATTTAAGGTTTCGCTAAGGAGACTTTTAAGGTTTCGCTAAGAGCACTTTTAACACTGTAAGATGCTATAAAAACAAATATTGACCTGATAACTAAAGTCATGATCTGAAACGGCCTCATTAGATTCAAACTCTCATATGTGGATGTCATGGTGTCCAACTCGTTCAGAAACGCCTAAACTATCAACAATTAAAATGCTACATGTAATTAGAAGAAAGAAATTATATAATGAAGATGTTGACTTTCCACACAACCCTAAACAAAAAGTTTGGAAGGAAACACATATCAATACTGGAAAAGACTATAACATTGAAACATGAGAAACCTATTTTCCTGGGAAAATATTTTCAAAAAACATTTTATAAATTTCAATCGTCAGTAAGGCTAACTGTTCATTCAATGAATGGTAAATGTTTCCTTATAAGGAGACGGTTAATCGCAGAATTGTCACAGGAATGTATTGTAAAACTATCGGAAAGGTGCTTGCCTTTGAAAACCGATCGGAAAAGAGTTTGGCTATAAAAATCTGTTGGAAATGACTATTATTGGAATGCATCAGAAATTAATTTACGGCAAGCATTATTAGAAAGATTTATTTATTCAATATTAGAAAGATTTATGACAGTGGACTTGAGAAATATAATTTCCTGAAATTCTGTTTTATGAAAAAGATTTAATAAATGTCAATCAACGGCCGAATGCTTAATTTTCTGCAAATGAAACTTGAATATTGTCTGGATGAGAACAGCTATTTTGGTAGCAAGAGATATCAGATAAACCTTTCTATTTTCTGCCAGGGTGGAGAAGGTTAGTGTTTTGAGGCGCGAATATGCTGAATTTTTTTTTTTTTTTTTTTTTAAATAAAAAATAATTTTTGTTCACTTATCATTTTTTTTAAAACTGAAAAACATCGGATTTGCTATTCACTGCCAGACATCATTGTCCGTCCCATTAAAAGATTCAAATTTTGTTATACTCAGTCGGATGGTTTGAATTTGCAAAAAGGACAATTACTCTAAATTGGAAACAAACAAGGAAAAGAATTATTTTTAAAATTACTGTCCCTCTTTAAAGTTTGTAAAACATTATTTTTATGTTCATGCAAAAGTCTCCATAATACATTTGGCAAAATCTTTTATTGATACAAATTCAGAGCATCATTGTTTAGTCTTCAATGTCTTTTTCCCGGCATTTCAACACTTTTCTTTGTTGTTAACAACATCTTTCTACCCATTTTGAATCTATTGCTTGGTCAGCTGCTAAGAAAGTCGGTTCACTGTGTCGTACGAGACAATTTTTCTATCTAGAAACTATCTTACAATTCTATAAGTCTAGCATTCGCCCATGCTTAGAATATCGCTGCCAAATATGGCCCAGCGTTCCTGCTATTTACCTTGAGCTCCCTGACAGCATCAAAAGATGAATCAGCAATATTATTGGTCCTGATCTGGCAGCTCGGTTTTAGTCGCTTACCCGCCGCCGTAAGGTTGCCTCTGTATCTTTTCTATAAATACTTTCATGGCAATTGTTCAGATGAGCTCTTCGCTATGGTACCTAGACTTTATGAATTTAAGCGCATTACTAGACTGGCATCTCATCAAATGACAGTTGAGCTGGCTGGATGTAACCGTAAATTCTATGCTAACAGTTTCTTCACTCGCACTTCTCAAAACAAAAACTTCCTTCCGGCTGCATACTTTCCAGCCAGCTTTAGTCGGCAAAAATTTAACGCAAAGTCAATCACAATCTACTATCCTCCTGATTGCTCTTTTCTCTTTTCACTCATTGTTTCTGTTCCTAATTCCTCCACACCATGTAACCCCTTGTGACATAGTGGTTTTACTGCATTTCATGAGATGATACCGATTAAAAAAATTAATACTTTAAATTTCTGAAAGGCATTGGTCGTTATTCCAATGCTCTTTAGGATTTCTGTTACATTTTCTGTCGTTTGATATCGTCCTACCCAAGGAAATTAAATTTCTGTATCTGCTCAATTCCGATGCCTCACACTTTCGGCTGTTCTTACTGACGATCATAAATTGTGCTTTTTTTGATTTTTGGTGAGGCTCCGTTTTCATTGATTCATTCATTTTCTACGGCTTATCAACACTTTGCGGCTTATTTAATGCCAGAAAATATTTGTAGATAAGAATGTTTTGGGAGATAATAATTATTTAGTGATACAAGTCTTACTAATTAACCCATAGCTCGAGAGAATGTAAGACAGTAAGTTTGAGAGAGGCAGAGAGAGAAAAAGTGAGTTTGAGAGAGAGAGAGAGAGAGAGAGAGAAAGTGAGTTTGAGAGAGAGAGAGAGAGAGAGAAAGTGAGTTTTTTGAGAGAGAGAAAAGTGAGTTTGAGAGAGAGACAGTGAGTTTGAGAGAGAGAGAGAGAGAAAGTGAGTTTGAGAGAGAGAGAAAGTGAGTTTGAGAGAGAGAGAGAGAGAGAAAGTGAGTTTGAGAGAGAGAGAGAGAGAGAAAGTGAGTTTGAGAGAGAGAGAAAGTGAAAGTGAGTTTGAGAAAGAGAGAAAGTGAAAGTGAGTTTGAGAAAGAGAGAAAGTGAAAGTGAGTTTGAGAAAGAGAGAAAGTGAAAGTGAGTTTGAGAAAGAGAGAAAGTGAAAGTGAGTTTGAGAAAGATCGTAAAAAGTGAGTTTGAGAAAGAGAGAAAGTGAAAGTGAGTTTGAGAAAGAGAGAAAGTGAAAGTGAGTTTGAGAAAGAGAAAGAGAATGAATTTGAGAAAGAGAAAGAGAATGAATTTGAGAAAGAGAGTTTGAGAGAGAGAAAGTGTGAGGGAGTGTGTGAGGAGGCGGCGTGTCTGTGTGCCAGAGGATAAGAAACGGAATGAAAGTGTCCACCTACTTCACCGACTGGTCTTCTTAGAATGTATTCCGGCTGATGCACCATTTTAGGACCTGACGATCCGGCAGGCAGTCGTGTTTTTTCTGCTACTCATTCTACCGAGAGATCAATAAAAGAACAAAGAATATATTTTACTCAGGCTGTCAGTTTATTTGTACATGTTTATACAATCACATATATTAAGGGAAATGTGTCCCCAAATACTTTCCAGTCAATCGTTATGCGACATCTTATTTCATTTCCATTGTATCTCCTTAATGTTATTACCTGTCCTAAATGCCAGTTCGACAGCCTCTAATTTTTTTTTTCGGGAAATAAAGCCCACCTTAAAAACAGGAAAGTAGTAAAAAAAGAATGGTGGTGCGTACAACGATAGGCCGATGTTTCGGTTCACATCCTATATTTGCCTGGCAGAGGAACGTCACTGTCAACGGCAAGGAGATCCCGTCTCTAAAAATGAGACACTGCGATCTTTTGTAGTTGCTGATACCGCTCAAAACAAACTGAGAAACACAGAAAGATCGATTGAAAAAAAGCGATGATAGGGATAAGGCTAACAATGGAAAGAGGGCAGTAGAAAGTGAAAAAAATAACAGGCGCTGATGGACATCTTAAAAGCTGATTTTCTGGACGGTTTTGAAAAGTGAAAGGAACGATGGAATAAGTATGTGAACTCTCAAAGAGAATAGTTTGAATTTGATCAAGACACGGTTACAGAAAATCTGCCCTGAATAATTTAATTAATTTCTAAGTAATT
The DNA here is from genome assembly GCA_903632075.3 of Acanthosepion pharaonis. Classification (NCBI taxonomy): domain Eukaryota; kingdom Metazoa; phylum Mollusca; class Cephalopoda; order Sepiida; family Sepiidae; genus Acanthosepion; species Acanthosepion pharaonis. The sequence goes on from CAHIKZ030002883.1 coordinate 20,169, forward strand.
TGTTATTGCTTATTTTACATAAACTATTATAAATTACTTATGCAGAAATGAATTAAATTATTTTTGAATTTTGAAAAAACTCTTGGTAAATATATTATATTATACATGTGTGTGTGTGTGTGTGTGTGTGTGTGTTTGTTTTGCCCCCCACCCACTCATTTAATGTTATGAAATTTCGAGGAATTCTTTTTTGTAGTGCTTAATGTTTATATTAGTTGTAAGGACAAGTCCTCGGAGAATTTAAATCATGAAGTATTTTTTCGTCAAACAGGACCCCTCAGTTACAGAGAATCTATATAATAATGGTAATTTAAAAATGCATTAAAACGAGGACATTAATTAAAAAAGTTTTTAATTGCTTTTATGAATAAAATATATTATGGAAACTATTGTCCTAAAAAAAGATTTCTTTCTATAAATAATGATTTTTTATAAGAAATGTTTTCATTTTTTAATTTATAAATTAAATCTTTTAAAATTATGTATTAATTTGCAGCTACCAAGTGATAATGTTATTAAATGAAAACTGTATTTACTAATCATAAATGGAAAAATTCATACAATTCAACAGCAGCTGTAAAAGAATTTCGAATTGTGCGTGTGGGGGGGATTTTTCTAAATAAGTGCCCCCCCCCGCCATACAGGATAGCATAAAAAAAAAGTTAAGTATAATAAAGTTAAAATTTATTGATAATTTTCTAATATTTTCTTAACAAGCGCCTTAATCGGTAAAGCCTTACCTGCGACGATTCAATAAAATAATAGATTACTTAAAATATTTTCTTAAATTTTAAAGATTACTGGGTAGTTTATATATATATGAGGGGAATAAAGAGAAGGCGTTCATATTGTATTTTTCAAGTAATTTTTACAGTTATGTATCCTTGAATTACACAAATATCAGGTTATCGATAGATTTGTCAACAACACATAAACAGCTGACTGTTGCGATATTTTAAAGTAATATTCGTTTCAATTTAGATGAATCAATTTTAAATCAGTTAATTTTTTTCTCAAAGTTTCAGAAAAGTATTTTTTTTATTTTGGGGAGATATTTTTTAATAAAGAAAATTATGTTGTGACATTTGTCAATATGAACAAAATTTATTGGTTTTACTGATAATTAAAAAGAAAAAAATCCAATCAATTTCAATTCGGTTTGAATATACTAAAGTATTTTGCTTCTTGGGGATATTAAATTTAATGTATTAACTTGAAATTAAAACTAAAATTAAAGCTCCAAGAAAGTTTTTTTTTTTTTTAAGAATTTTAAAGCTGAGGTACCTAAATGAAAATTTTAGTACTATACGTGGTTATATTTTGTGCAGGATTCATATAAACAGTTTAGTACTCCGCAGTTTCAAGTCTCCATTGAGACTCTTTAAGCACATTCTCTGCAGATCAGATGGAATTACTGTAATCGTTCTGAGCCGGCTACAGACGTCAACTTCACACGTAGACATTGTGAAGGAAGTATTCCTTTTTATCGTTGTGCGACAGATGCTGAGCATGAAATGTGTCATTTTATTGTTTCTCAAAGGAACAGGTTTCGCAGTGTTGGCAAGCGTTATCCAAACTGATCACAGGCTAGAATCAAGTTTATAATACTAACGTAGAGCAGAAACTTCATTGTACACTTTTTTTTTTTTTTGCAAAACAGTCTCCTTATACTTCCTTTTGCCAACTGATGGCACCTCATAAATCATCCCATAAAATATTAAAAGCGGAAACCCCCTCCACTTTTTTCGTCTTCAGTTACAGGAGAACGTCGCTCTGGTACGACATTAAATCACACCAGGCAGCACCGAAGAAGAGTTGTTTACATCAGTTTTTCATCTCGTTTGAAGTCCACTCATTTTCAGCCAGCCTTTCTCCGGTCATCATCAGGCATCATTATCGAGAATTCAGAAACGATATCAAGTGACGCATTATGTGTTCTTTTAAAGAGATGCTGATCATAATAACGAATGCTGCAATCCAGTAATAGAATCGCTGAAGCCAAAATCCCCAAGCACAAAATTCCTAAAGAGTAAATTCTAAAAAGCAAGGATCAAAGAACCAAAAGGTGGAAATTCATTAATCACGATTTTTCTTTTAGAATAAATCTCTTAAAAAGCCTTAATTTCCAAAACGCATAATTCCCAGGGATCAAAAAACAAAGGCTAAATTCCCTAAAACTACAATTCCGAGGTATGATATTCCTTCAAATCACGATCCCTCGAGATGTAAATCTCTATAGTCACGATACCCTCGAGATCCAAACCCCTAAAAGCAAAATCCCCTAAAACTACCATCCTTATGACCAACATCCTTAAAACATGAAATCTCTAAAGCCCCGATACTGGACATCAAAATCCTTAAAACCACAATCCTTTAAGATCAAAACCGTAAGGGCTAAAATCCCGAAAACCACAATCCCTAGAGTCCTTAACCCTGTAAAACTGAAATTCGCAATTACCATAGGAAAAAAAAAAGAAAAAAAAGAAACTAAGACTAAATAAGTCATATTGATAGTTAGTCCTTTTATGTACCAAATACAAGTGCCGGTACGATTCAATTATTAACTTCAATCTCCCCACTTATTTGACGCGGAACGTTTTTTATTTTTCAACTCTGCGGCATGATTATTTTGTTCTACGTTTATTAAATTTATATGAAAATTCCCGACAGTATATTTATTTAGCCTGGCACAATTATTTTACAAGTTGAAAAATTCGCACTAACCTGATTGGTCCAGGCGGCACTTTTATTTGATACAAAAGACCTTTTCTGTTTTTTTTTTTTTTTTTTTTTTTTTTTTTACATACTTAGGCTTCGAGTTGACAGATTTCCTGATTTGGCAAATCGCCCATAAATTAGCTTTGGAATATCTTTTTTCCTATGATGGAATATATTTTAAGTTTTTTGGTTTTTGCTTTCAGTTAATGCATTTACTTGAATCTGGCAGCTGATCTTGAAAATGGTCTTCAATCTGTTGTTAACTGGGGTAAGAAATGACTTTTAAATTTTAACACCCCCAAAACAAAACTGCTGCCATTTAATCCCCATAGAGAACCTTTTCTACCTTCCATCAGTATGGCTGATATTAACCTCCAGGAGGGCAACTCATTGGTAAACGCGAGACCAAGAAGTGAGTGATTATCTTGAATCAATTGCTAAATCTACTACTAGAAAAGTTGGTTCACTATGCCGTTCTTAGATGTTTATAAATCTACCATTTGTCGATGTATTGAATATTGCTGCCACATCTGATCTGGTGTATTCTATATCTCTCAAGATTCTTCATAAAATCCAAGGAAAGACTGTAATATTATTGGACTTGACCTGGCATCTCGACTCCAATCACTTCTCCATCCACGTGACGTGACTTTCTTGTACCTTTTCTATAAATATTTTCATAGCAATTATTCTAATGAGCTTTCCACATTAGTACCTCGACCACATCAATTTAAACGTAGTAATAGACTGGCAATTCGATTTCGTTGTTTTACTGTTGAAATAGATGTGACCGTAAGCTCTACTCTAATAGTTTCCTTTCTCGTACTTCTCGCTTGTGGAACTCTTCCGGTTTCTTGCTTTCCTGTCACCTCCGATCTTTAAAGGTTTCAATGTAATATCAATCGCCATATTCTGTCTTCCTAAATCTTGTTCTTCTCATTAATATTTTCTCACTAACCCTCTTGCGCCTCAGTGGCATTATCGCCTTTCTTGGGGAGAAAGAAGTAAGTAAAAAAATGTTTTTAGAAATTTTTTTTTTTTTTAATTTTCTTATGGAGTTTCTGTTGTCAAGATTTATCAAAATTGGGATTGCTGCAATCGGATTATACCCTAAACCAAGGAATGGGCAAACACTTTCTGTGACAGGCTGCATCATTGTTGTCCCAGTGTAAATTCGGCTGCATCACGATAACTGCACATGTTTCCCAACAACAATATAAATAACAATCAAATACACACACACACACACACATATGTATGTGTGTGTGCGTTATTTGTACGTTTATTTGCTGATTAGATACAGATATATGAGAAATTGGTTTCATATTTAATACATATATTACTGTTCTGAGATTTGTGCAGCTGAGAAAGTTTTTCATAATCAAGATTCCGTTTGCTTGTTGATGTACGCAAGACAGATCGCATATTCAAATCTGTTGGACAAAGTGTTGATAGCAGACGCAGAAAGGAATCTAAGGAAACTCCTAGGGAAAAAAAAAATAATGGAAAGCGAGAAGAAATGTCTGAAAAATCAATTGAAAGAAGACAACGCTGACGAAAAATAAGATTTGGAAATTCTTGCAAAAATCAAATAATTGCCGGATTTCAATTAAATTTTCAGGCGTTATTCACAAATTATTTTGGAATTTTTTTAATAGAAAATCTTGGTAAAAAATATTTTCACCCACTTAATTAATTTTATGAAAACTTCAACGTGATAATTTTTAGTGACTATATTAGTTAAAAGTAGAATTCTTTGAAGAATTTTTTAAACCATCGAATTTTTTTTTTTTTTTTTGCAAAATCGAACCCCGTTTTACCGAAAATCTGTTCTGAATCTAGTCAAAATAAAAATGAAGTATTATTTAATTAAATAGTTATTTAACTAGGTATTATTCAATGAAATTTCGAGAAATTAAAATTTCAGCCTCTCAAACTGAGACCATTTACCTACGGAAGGATGATAAACATCCCCAATTTTTAATGAGACGTTCCGAGACTGCCGACCCGTATGTGACGGAAGACTTTTGGAAATTGTTTTCTTTTTTTTTTTTTCTTCGACATACACCATGTTTTAAATTCCTCGATCGAGTCCTGACACAAGTAAAAACCAATTAGCGCATTCTTTAGTATTTTTCTCTATTCGTTTTTTTCTTTTCTTATTACCAGCAACTGAGGTTGTAATTTCCTTTTATCTTTTTTCCTATGTTTGTTTGTTTTGTTTTTTTCAGGTTAATTAAGAAGATTTTCATGAAAAAAAATCAAAAAAAGGAAGACAATTAATAATCCTCAGCTCATGAAACCCTACAAAACGTGAATTACGATGGTAAAGGTTGGATTAAGATTAATTTATGACGTAAGCAAACCCAAATAACAGTTCCATTCCCTCTGTTCTGTCTTGATAACAAAGGGGACTACAGTTATTGCTTTTAGTTGCGTCAATTTGGTTAAATATCTTCTCAGCTGCTTGGAGACATTTGCTTTCACTGACTTCATCAGCATTCTAGAAATTGTCGTGTATCATGATTTCATTTATTTTAAAATTAGGAAAACCTACAATTTAAAAAAAAAATGTCACGAGATATGTTGCCACCTGCTTCAGGACAATCATTGTTTTCACAGGACTCATCACAAACTGTCTTGAATTACTTATCGTTCCGAGTAAAAAAAAAATAAATCAAAAGCTATCAAAAAGAAATTTCCGACAAGATATCGCATCAGTCTCTCCTGGATAACCACTGCTTTCGCCATCGGTCTCTCCGGGATGACTACTGCTTTCGCCATCGGTCTCTCCGGGATGACTACTGCTTTCGCCATCGGTCTCTCCGGGATGACTACTGCTTTCACCATCATCTACGAATTATATTGAATTTTCTTGAAACTTTATCCGATTCACTACCAGATTAAGAAAACCAAGAACAAAGACTTTTCTCCTAAGAACTTTGTTAAAGTAAAGGTCTATATAAATTTTCATAGGTTAGCAGGATTTATACCGCCTGCTAATCTGGTTTAGACAGCACTCTGTAAACAACAATCTGGCATATTAAAATAGCAGTGCTTATGATAGTGCTTGTCATCTCTATTCAGGACAATCATTACTCTCTTTGTCTTCATCTATAAACTGTCTTGAATCATTATCCGATTCACTGCCAGAGTAAGGCTTACTACAAATATATTTATCACAGGACATCTTGAATTCTGACAGTGAAGGATTGTCTAATTTTTGAATATATGACCAAAACGACGCGAAGTTGAGAGACCGCAAGAATTTTGAAGCGTTGACACGCTTTCTGCATCCAGATTCTTAAGAGAGGCTAGCCCGCACGTGACGAAATGCTAAGCCAACGAGTGGACATGTACTCCCCTAAAGATCTACCACCGAGAATTGATGGTACCTCGTCTTTCACTCTCATATTATAAAACGAATAAGATTGATACAGGGTATGAAGTGGTGTTGGGGTCTGCAGTGCTGAAGCATTTGGCGAAACAGAAAGCAACACGATCATTGCTTGCATTGCCTTCTTCATCAACTGTGAAATGTCTTCCATCATTATCTGTAAAATGACCCAAAGTGAAGGACACTTGTCACAAGGTCACTCATTGCTTTCAATATCATCAATTGTCTAGAATCCTTATCTGATTTACTGTCAAACTGGCTTACAGCCACATCACGTTGAAACACTAGTCCCTTGTACGCTGACCGAAGTTAAACAACATCGAACCTAGTCAAACCTAGATGAGTGACTGATAGGAATACCAAGTGCTGTAACCTTAGATGTGCGGGTGGTGTAATGGTTTGGTTTTGTTTGCTTTATGGCATATCAACCTCAATGACTTATTTAATGCCGACAAGATTTTTATTGCTGGTAATATTTTTTTTCAAAAAGTATTTCTGGTAATATTTTTCCTTCCCAAAAATATGTTGCTTTTTTTCTTTTTTTTTTTATATACACGTTTTGGCCCCAGTTTGGGGGTTAACTATTTTCCCATAGCTGGGACCCTAACAGGTGCTACCACCCCGGGTCAGGGTGAACCTGGGGACACCAGCAATTAAGAGGTGGTTCCACGCCCCTCAAAACCTCCTGATCAGAGGTCTTGCTGTTGGGTGTAGTTTATCGTCTTACCCAGGACGCGGATGTAGTTTATCGTCTTACCCAGGATGTGGATGTAGTTTATCGTCTTACCCAGGATGCGGATGTAGTTTATCGTCTTACCCAGGACGAGTGGTGTAATGGATAACAGCTCAGAATTGCTAATCGAAAAGCCAAGTTACAGTTAGTTATATTCACTTACGCGCAAATAGCCCTGGGAAAGGCATGAACCCACTCTTCCCGCTCCCAGCTAATTAGTAAGACTTGTATCATTAAACCATTATTATCTAATAAAAAAATCTTTCTCAATCTAAAAATGTGTTATAGCTTTAAATAACCTGCAAAGAGGTTTCTCGTGGAAAATCCCTCATCTTTTATAGATTGTCTTTAAATACTCGTTCATTTCGAGTTAAGGAAGACTAAAGACAAATGAATTTCTGGGTAGCTCTCTTGTCAGTCATCCAAGATCCATCATGGCTTTCATTGTCTTTGCCGCCATCTTGGAATTGTCTTATATCAATATCTATAATCAGAACTCCGGGAAAATGTAGTTGAATCTTCTCAGAAGTACAGGGTGCGGCAGAAATACCTCCAACACATGCCGCCCACATAATGTTAAGACATTAGTGGCAATGGTGTCTCCATCTAGCTAATATCTCACCATTATGTCGGAGGTATTTCTCTGCCGCATCATGTATAAACCATTTTTTTAAAATCATAAGCACTACTATTTTAATATGTCAGAATGTTGTTTACGGGGTACTGTCTAAACCACATTAACAGGCGGTATAAATACTGCTAACTTGTGAAAATTTATATAGACCTCTACTTTAACAAAGCGGAAAAATTAAATTGCGTTAGTTGATTTGTTGGTTGTTTTTGTTTAGCAGCATATCAACACCTCTCTGGGTTATTTAATGACGAAGTTTAAATATTTTGTACGCAATTTTATTTTTATTTTTTGAAGATAATAATGGTTTTAGTGAAATAAGTCTTACTAATTAACCCATAGCTGCGGAAAGAAGAGGTAGATTCATGCCTTTCCTAAGGATGTTTGCGCGTAAGTGAATATAACGAATCCAACTGGAATTGAACTGTTCTTCGATAAACTGTCCCGGCCCGTTATCCATTACACCACCCACACATCCAAATTTATAACACCTTGTATTCCCAATAGGTCACCCATCTAGGTTCTGACCAGGCTCGATGTTACTTAACTTTTGTGATCATACGGGGACCGGTGTGCATTAGCAGAGTATAACTAACTATAGTTACCAATTATACGACGTCACATCTTAACAAAATTGGATTTGAGAGATATGGTCGTCTGCTGTTACTTTCAAGAGGGGGGGTGCAAAATATAAGATATACACAAAATACATTTCTTACAACCCGAATCTGAGCGAATTATGATACAGCCATTTTATACGAGGACATAAAACTGAACTGACATCAAACAATTGCACTGTACATTATCCTTTACTGAAAAAGAGTGTAAACGCATCTAAGTACAAATGACCTGTTGATAGGGCAGCAAAACGGTCATATCAATAGGTTTTAAAAAATGTCTGCCAGATGTCGACACAGGAGTAAAGGTACAAGAAAGCCTTAAATTTGGGAAAATACACACCCCATTTCACGCAGAGAGCACCCACTAAAATGAAACAGATGGAGAATATTAAGTTTTGGGTTGAGCCAGTAGTCACGGGCACACTTGGAGCAGCACAGTTAAGAAAGTTGAGGGATTGGAGTTTGGGTAACGAACTTATTATTACTACAAAAAGAAAAAAGAGGAAAAGGGAAAAAAAAGAGGAAAAAAGAAAAAAGAGGAAAAAGGAAAAAAGAAAAAGAAGAAAATCTTAGGTTGTGCAAAGACATTAAAAGTACGTGCGTACGTACATGTATTGAACTGTCATTTTTTCCGCCATGATTTTTTATATCAGACATTTCTTATTAGTTTAAAGGTTATTTTTAGTGAGCACAATCCAAACGTGTCGCCACTAAAAATAACGTTTATACTAATAAGAAATAATGTCGGATTTATTTTACCTCTTAAATTAATTTTAAAATTACTACGTTTAGATTTCGTGCACTAAAATAAAAGCTAGCAAATATCGATTCAAAAACGACCCAATGAGAATTGTGCATTCCTTAAGTAATAGAGTCTTGCCTTATGACGCTCTCCCGTAGCCCAATTGGTAGGGTATGCTACAGGACTGCTTTCCTTGGTGGAAAAAGGAATACAAGTAAGAATCCTGTTGGGACTTCTCGATCTAGGCCGGTTGACATTAATTTCACTGTTTAAGAAAATACAAAGATATTGATGTCAACTCAAACAGGTAGACTCTAAAAAAAGAGAGTCGACAGTAATTTGAAATACGTATAAGACGCCAAGTGTTTTTTTTTTATTTTATCTGCATATGAAAATGGTGAATTGCTCCAAAGCCGGGATTTGAAAAAAAAAACAGATTCTATTGACGTGCAAAGTAAAAACAAAAACTAATAATTAGAAAAAAATAAAAACGACTCACTTATGGTAGCAAGGACTTAAAAAAATCAATTTCATATTCATCATCTTTTTTGACAGCAAGGGTAAACAAGTAATAATATAAGATTCTACCGGACATAAAGTGGGGGATCAGTTTTCTATAGCTTTTAAGTAATAAACTGACCCCACCCCTGAATTACTACATATTAATATAATTGAAAAATCGTCCTGGGTATTACGATAAACTACATCCGGCAGCAAGTCCTCTGATCGAGAGGTTGCGGCGAGCTATCTGGGGTGGTAGCACCTGTTAGGGTCCCAGCAACGGGCAAATAGTTAACCGCCAAACAGGGGTCAAAAAAAAATTATAGTAAAAATACTAGCAATACATTTTTATAATAAACAAAATGTTACCAGCAATACATGTTTTTTTACTAATGCTCTCAAGAAAATTATTCAGTATTAAATGACCCACGAGGTGTTGATTTGTCGCTAAACAAACAAAAATCAAAAGAATAATTGGGAAAATATATTGAAAGACTTACTTGTGGAAACTTAATAAGGACTAAACAAAATATTCATTTCATAAATCTCGAGTAAGTAAATAATACTGAATAGTCTACAAGACATAAATTGAGGGTCTGATTTTTATACTTATTTAATAATAAACTTACGAAATTACTACCTATAAATATAACTGTAAAATGTATTTAAAGACTCATAGCAGTAAAGATATAATATTGTGACATCCATAAATCTATCTTCTTTCTAAATAAATAAATGGCAAATTCTATCTGTCCGTGTGTCTAAAGTCCCTCTAACTCGAGCCACACTTGCTCTACACAGACATTATACCTTTTTTGGAATCAGGGTGATCTAGGGACTGAAAATCTGCCCTTCATCTGGTGATTGAACATTGAGATTTGTGTTCGAATGAGAAGGGAACAGTTAAAAATTCAAATTTTGAAATAACTGAAAAAAAAAATAAAAAAATTAAAAAAATAGTGGTTTAAAAGTTTTTAATTTATATTGAGTTTACACTAAAACTTTGTGAATTTAAAACAAAAATGTTTTACATTCAGTTTCAAATATCTCCAAAACTTTGCGAATTGAGGAAATCAATTTTATTTCTTCAAAACGCCAAGGAATCAGATTTAAACTGAGAAGCTTTCGTGACATGAGGTTTTGAAGTTCCGCAGAGTTTGTGATTTGAAGAACTCAGTTTTCGGCTTGAATTGGAATTCCGGCCCAAATCGGTCTTTTGGTCGGAATTGGACTTATAACCAGAATCAGAGTTAAAGTTTTGAAGTTCCATGGAGTGAATTGAGGAATTCAAAGTTCTTTCTTCAAAATTATCATTGCCGTTTTCTAAGCTGGACCTAAGGTCCCATTAGTCTTCGGCCAGGGAGACCACTTATTCCCCCGCAGGAATGCGGCTTTTAAGCTAGGTAGTAATAAAATAAAATCTACTGATATATTTAACGCCCCCCACCCCGACCACCACCACATGGGTTGTATGTGGCACAAGGCCGAGTTTATCGTGGGTTCTCTGCGCCCGTAGGCTCGGCCAAAAATATTCCCTTCGAACCCATATAAATGGGTCCTGGGCCTGTCTACCTCCCCGGACGAAACTTTACCCTTCGGCAAAACCTCGTCCGGCTTCCTCTCTGCCAAGGCAGAGAGTTCGACAGTTCAACAGTTTAGATTACTGTTTTTAAAATAAAATCTACTGAACATCAAGTAGGGGAAGATTTTTTTTTTGTTTTTTTTTTTTTATAGTTATTAAGTAATAAACATATCTTCCATAATTCCCCTATATTAATACAAGACTCCGTTATTAATAATACAAAATTTGGTTGATCCACATTTCTCAGAACTAAAAAAAAACATTGATTTTTTATCGATTTAGAAGTCCTATTCGTAATTTCGATACAGTGTAAAATCGATCCGACGTTTTACAGAGTTATCAGGTGTAGCCATTATTTACAAATGTCAAGTTTGAAATTCTGCTTACATCATTGATATTTGCATTTTATTTTTTCATTTGCTGAATTTTTTAAAACCTTTTTGGGGATTGGAATTTTTTGGAAGTACATGCAACAATATTGGGGAATAATAAATTATTTATCTTAAATGAAGAATAAACGGATTTATGCTTTTATTAATTCGTGTAAATGTTTGTTCTTTATTTAAAAGAAATCTTTTTGTAGAAAAAGTACGCAAAACAGTTTAGATAAACGTAAAAAAGTCTAAAGTCTATTTTACACTTCCTTTTCAAAATGATAAAAAACAAAGAAATAGGAACAGGCTATTCTGCCGGTCCCAGTAAAACAGTCAAATATGCTTTTAAGCTTATTTTACCGGTCTAGGTAAAATAGACCTCCAGTCTATTTTGCCGGTGAATATTTTTATTAAGGCAGGTAATTTTAAAATATAACACAAATATTAAACTTAAACACAAAAGTTTATTTATTTTCACCGTCAATTGTTAAGACAATTTAAAATTTTTTCCACCATCAATTGTTAAAACAAGTTAAAATCATTTTATTCATCATCAATTATTAAAAGAAATATAGAAGTCTCTGAATATTTTAAGCATATCAGGTATAAAACTTGCTCTTGTTCATGGTTCTCCTGCCAATACACTTCAGGTGCACCCACTGAAGACAACAGTCACAGACCACACTATCTATATTGTTGAAGTCCTGCCTACACACTTCACATAACCAATAATAATTTAGAAAATAAATTCAATCATTTGTGAATAAGTCCTGAAAGTTTCATTAAACTCCGACAATTGTTTGATTTTTGCAAGAATTTCAAATGTAATGTGTTATTTTACCGGAAACGGCAGCGCGAAAATGTCCATTACCGTCTGTTACACCGTCGACACACACACACACACACACACACAAAAGATTTTAACATATTTCAAACGAGTTAGAAAGGAGTAAAAAATCTAAAAAATAATTTAAAAAATACTTTCGTCTTTCCTCTTTAATAACAAACATTTTGACGATAAAAAATTTTTTTAAGTTTGAGGCATTTTTTCAGCATGGCATTCCCTTTTCAGCGATTTATCAGAGGTACTCAATCTATATACAGGAAATCTATATTGTCCTCCTCGGCACTGCTCATATTATTAGGGAGAAATAAATAAATCGCGCCTTCATGTAGGCTTCTAGCAAGAACGTGTCTTCAGTAGGCAAAAGAAAAAAATTTTCGACGGATACTCAGGAATGTGTAGTTCGTCCAACAACTCCAGTTTATCATCGACAAGAACCCCGCAAAATCAATGAAGGTCATTGATAATCAGCTCCGTATGTTGGAGCCAACAATCAGACTATTGGCACAATACAATATCAAATACTACTTTAGAAGAAGATGACAGTTTATATTCAATCGTTATTTATTTTATCTTATAATACAATTAGGGCACAAGGCCAAAAAGGGGGAGGGGTTGAGGCTAGTCAACACTAACTATCTTATACATAGTTAATCTGATTCACGATCCATTCACTCATTACAATTTTCACATTTACCATAAAAACTCGTCCGTCACCAGTCAATCCTCCATACACCATAATACCCCATCTCTCAAGGGAGTCCTACAAAACACGCCCCAATGCTATAAAAATCTAATGATTATAAAATTTATACTTGAAAATTTATGGATGATTAAATATGAAAGGAGGAAACCTAATAACAAACTAAACATCAACACAAAGTAACTAAACATAACTGATGTTAGTAGGGCCCGTCCAAGCCTCAAAACAGAGAGGCCGCTGTATTCTGCCCATGGGACAAAATCAAGAAGCTCTCTCATTAAGGGAGTGGAAAAGGTGAAAATATAGACAGATATAGGAAATAAAAAGCTGACCCAGTCGAGATAGGGGGGGGGCAAAACAAACTAGGGAGGTTGGGAAGCTCGACTTGGATCATAACCAAAGATGCAGGCAGGAACAGGCGAGGAACAATACTTACTAACTATTAACTAGGTACACAAAGGCTTGTCTAACCTAACCAAGGGAAGGTCGCCACAGGAAACCACCCCGATGTGACGTAGGTTGACCTAAAAGAGAAAATCAAGGCTAGCCCCGTTCAAACGAACTCACCTTTCGCTAAAGACTGTCGAATGCAGGCGTTTTTCTATCAGTTCTTATCTTCATCTTGAGCTGATGCTCAAAGAATCGGATCACATCCTGATGAGAAAGACTGATGCCTCGCAAGACTTCCTCCACTCGCGTCGTCCAAGTCACAATTCGGGCCGTGGCCAGCAGCGTCAGAAACACTATTCGTTTTACCCCAGAATACGGGAACGACACATTGTCACACACGTATGCGCGATCCATGAGCACGAGCTTTTCGGAAGCGAGACGAACCGTCAACTCGCCAGCATAAGGTACGGACCCGGGGACAATGGTCGAAGGCGTGCGAAGACGTTTCTTCTAAACCAAGGTCACACCGTTCACAGTCTGGAAAATCCGCCAAGCCCCATATGAAGACCTTGTCATTGAGAGGCATTCGATTCCGAACCAATCGCCAGGTAAGCGAAAACTCGGGGCTACTGAGATAATCCACCCAAGACCAGAAAGAGCGAAACTCCTCCAAGTCGAACCGCTCACGTAGAGGATCCTTCACGACCCCTTCCACGATAGAAGATTCTTCTAGGCCGTGAAAGGTTACTGGACCGAGGAATGATCGTCATAGCGTACCGACACTAGCGAAGGAAATCCGATTGATCCCGGGGCTTAAGACGGCGCTCAGCGCACGAGATGGGGGTATTGATAGTAAGGTGAGGGAAAGATGACAGTTTATATCCAATCTTAACAACATGAAATATGCAGATAGCACAGTATTTATAGCACAGAAAAGAAACTACAAGAACTCTTAGAGAAGGTAGTAAAGGAAAGCAAGAAGAAAGGACTAAACGTCAATTGAAAGGATACAATGCAGGGTTGTTAGCAAAAGGAACAACCCAAAATGCAAATTACAAATTGGCGATACCAAAATCAAACATGTACAATAATTTAAATATCCGCATAGTAAATCATCCATAGATTTTTATGTATACATTTTATAATCATCAAATTTTTATGTAATGGAGTGCGTTTTTTAGGTTCCCTGAGAGTATGCGGCATTATGGTATATGGAGGATTGATTAGTGATGGATGAGTTTTTGTGGTGAATGAGCCAATATTTACGAATGAATGGGTCGCGAATCGGATCAGCTATAAGATAGTGACGACCAGCCTCAACCCAATTTCCCTTTTCGGCCTTGTGCCACAATTCTATACTCGTACAAAATAAATCTAAATAATTTAAATATCTGGGAAGGGTTTTAACAGAGGGCAGAAAATGCGACACTAGCATCCAAAGGTGCATTTAAATAGCGAAAGGTGCCTTTCAAAACCTAAGCAAAGCATTAAGAAACAGGAAAGATTTGTGAAAAACAAAGAAATACAAGTACTGTACTGTTACCTAATATCAGTCCTTCTATATGGCAGTGTATGCGAGACCATCTCCTCACATATGAAGAAAAGACTTGAAACAACAGAAATGTGTTAAGTGGAGGGGGTCATGAAATATCTAACTTCACGAAATCAGGTCTTTAACTATTTTAAGAAAATTTATTAACCAGAAAGTGCCAAGCCAGGGAAAACTGGATAAAAACTAATTGCAACTGATACCATTGATTGCCTTCACTTTGCATTCTTTTAGTTGCCAATATCATTAAATATTCTAAATTACTTACTTCCCATTTGATATTTCAAGGAAAAAATAATTTTACAGTTGAAAAAAAAAAAAGAAAATTCTTAAGATGTCTTTATTTAATAATAAAAAAGAAAAAACTCTTTCCATCAGGAAACAAATGAATTTCAAAATCATACCAAAAAATTACAAGTAAACTTTTCAAAAAATTATTCACTGTAGATATTTTTCACGGTCAAATATTAAAGAAAATGACGTGTTTTATTAAGTTACGTAAGCACCAACTCGTAACAAAAATTACTTCTTAAATTTTATTGAATTATTTTTATAAGGTTTAAGGACAAATTTTGAAAATGTTCCAATTTGATATTGCATTTTTTTTTTACCGAAATATCTTCAGAAATTTTACTTCATAAAACTATTTAAAAAATATTTGCTATTATCCCCAGTTTTAAAAGTATTAAAATATATCGACATGGCGGTGAGGGTTGTAACTGACCCACCAAAAATATTTTTATAAATTCTTCTATTAAATAACCTATTCAGTATACAATTCATTTATCAATAAGTGCTGAAAATTTCGTTTAAATCGAAAAATCCATTTTTTGATAAGCTAAAAAGAAAAAAACGAGAGTATCGCTTTTTAGTGCGTCCATTGACTGTACCTAATTTAGAAAATACTTTACAACACGCCTTTTCTTGTGTTGGACACATGTATTTTTATCAATTATTTTAGTGATAACACTAATCCACATTACCTGTCAACTTCAGCTATCCAAAATCGATATGTCCAATAAAATATTATTTGGTAACAGTTTCCACAACATCTTAATACCACAAGAGATAAAAAATATTATCTAACGTTGGATCAATCGCCATTTGTATTAGCTGCTGATCAGCCAACTCGTGACGCCATCATCACTGGGCGGCGGCGTAGGAAACTAGACTTACTAATTCTACAGCATTTTATTATAATACGTAATTATGTTAATAACGTCTTCCTCTAATTCCTAATCATTTACAATGCAGTTCTTCTGGATTTTAATGTGTCCTGTAAGTAAAATCACTAACAATGCATTTTCATAGTAAAAATATTTGTAAGTCTCGTATTATAGTAAAATCATTTGTAATGCCTTTTTATAGTAAAAACATTTTTTACCGTAAGATATAATGGCATAGATGGAGCGGTGTTGGAGATTAACTGAGAAGAGAACCGTGTTACTCCTACATTTCCTTACGCCATCTAAACTGCATGCAAAATAATTCCTCAGTTCATACATAACGATTGAAATTTGAAAAATAACACTTATAACTGATTATGCCCATGTATGCGTGAGAGTCTCCCTCTAAATTGGGCCTTCTGCCATATTCCATTCTAGCGATAAACATCTCTTCTGGCGCCAGGTAACATAATGCCGCCAAGAACCGAATTCGCCCTCAATCTCCACAGGAAAGGCTCCAGTGCAAACACAGAGCAAGGGCGAGAGGGGACAGCCATGGCAAATGGATCTGGCCCAGATGAAGAGCTTCGATCTTAACCATATCGAGGAATAACAGTGTTTAAACATTTCAAAGACTAAGAGGTTAAATTTAACGTAAGCTTTAATATAGCAAGAGTTTAAAAATGGGATTTTACGATTTCGTGTCACTTTTAGGCAAGTAAATCCTAACTTAGCAGATATATCGCTTTATAATGAGATTCGTGTGTTTAAGAGGTTATTTAGACATCGACACGTCAAGACTTAACATTAACCTTGAGAAATTAGCTCGTACCTTTATCTTCTTATTCATCTTACCAGCTGATCATGCACAATGTCAGATTTTGAAATTTATTCGTGTGGGTGGGGGCGAGTACGTCACATTAGTCGGCAAATTCAGTAAAGAAACAAAATGAAAGAGAAAAAAACAGACAAAAGAAAGAATCGGAAGGAAATATATATAAAAACAGAAAAGGAAAAAAAGAATTGAGCAAAGGGAGAAGCATAGAAAAAGAAAGAGAAACAAAAAACACAGAAAAGCAAAAAACGTAAGTGATAAAGTGAAAGAAAGAAAGAAAAAAGGTAGAAAAAGAATGAAAGACAGAAAGATAGAATGGGAAAATATGAAGTAAAAGAAAGAAAGAAAGAAAGAAAGAAAGAATTAGAAAGAAGGAATAGAACATAGGGAAGAAAGAATATAAAAGTAGAAAGGGAAAGAGATAAAGATGTGAAAATAAAAAAATAAAGAAGGAAGGAAAGACAGAATGACAAAGAGAGAGAGATACGAGAGAAATGAAAAGAATGTGAGAAAAACGAAGGAGAATATACATGGAGTAAAAGAGAGAGAAAAAGAGGATAGGGAATTCATCATCACAATCAAAAATAAAAAAAAAACGTGGAATTCATCATCACAATCGAAACATGCAACTCTTGAATGAAAGAAAGAAAGAAAGAAAGCAAAAAAAAACAGGAAGTAAGGAATAAAACTGAGTGGGAAACAAACAAAAAGAACAAAGAAGATAAAACAGGCTAAAATTAAAAGAACAAAAACAATGCAGAAAAAGAAAGAAAGACTTGATCGATTCATTTTCTACGGGTTATCAACCCTTTGCAGGTTATTTAAAACCAGAAAATATTTTTTGAGATAATAATGATTTACTGATACAAGTCTTACTAATTAACCGATAACTGGGGGAGAAGAGGTGGATTCATACCTTTCCCAATGGTATTTGCGTGTAAGTAACGAATTGAAATTGGAACTCGGCTCTCCTATTAACAATCCCGAACCATTGTCCATTATACCACCCTCACATCTAAGCTTACAGCTCCTGTATTCTAAATCTAAGTACTGACCAGGCGGAACGTTGCTTAACTTCGATGATCGTACGTGAACTGGTGTTTCAATGCGATATGACCGTAAGCCCAACGAAAGAGTGACAAATAAAAGCGAAACGAAAGAAAAAAAAGGAATGGAATTGAGTGGGAAACAAACAAAAAGGACAAAGAAAACAGAACAGATTGAAATTAAAAGAACAAATAACAAACGGGAAAGAAAAAAAGAAAGAAAAAGAGAAAGAAACAAATAAGAGATTAACAAAAAACAAATGTGAAAACTAAGAAAAGCGTGAATACAAGAAAGACAGTCAAAAGAGAAAATTAAAAAAAAGAAAGAAAAGAGGACGAAGAAATAGCAGAAAAGAAAGAAAAAGTGAGGAAGATAGAATAGAATGAAGGAGAAATGTAAACGGCATCTTGGGGCATGTGTCTATGGGTTCGTTAGGCACAAATAATGTATTCCATTTTTTCCTGGACAAAAAATCCGTCCGGTAGAACGCAGTTGAAAACGGCTGTCCAGACGCTATCAAAATGGCGGGAAAAAGGTTCGAAATGGCAAAAGAAAAAGCGGACGAAAATAGAAACTCTCCGTTTGACTGAAGACGACGATGCAGAAAGAAGAACTCCTAGGATAAAGTGGAGAAGAGGAGAACGCACAAATGGGACGAAAGGCGAGAAAATATCCGAAGTGACAGTATTCCTGAGATAAAAAAAAAGGAAAAAAAATAAAGCAAGTCAGAAGATAGAGTTACGGTATCGCTGAAATCGGCAAAATATTTTTAATTATTTAAAATCCGAAACACTTAAGAGACGACGCCATTTTCTTTGTTAGGTTTTTATTTTTAAATTATTTTGATTACGCACGCATGCATACGCACACGCACACACAATAACATATTCATTATATATGTGTGTGTGTGTGTGTGTGTATAAAGCAAAATTTGCGTATTTCGATTGTGATGATGAAATCCACTGCCCTCTTTTTCTCTCTCTCTCTTTTACTTTATGTACATTCTACCTCTTTTTTATCACGTTCTTTTCATTTCTCTCTCTCTCTCTCTCTCTCTCTCTCTCTTTGTCATTCTGTTTTTCCTTCTTTATTTTTCTATTTTCTCAACTTTATCTCTTTCCCTTTCTACTTTTGTATTCTTTCTTCCCTATGTACTATTCTTTCTTTCTAATTCTTTCTTTCTTTTTTCTTTCTTTTACTTCATATTTTCCCATTCTGTCCTTCTTTCTTTTTTCTGTCTTCCTTTCTCTCTTTCTTTTCCTTTTGTACTTTCGTTTTTTGCTTTTCTGTGTTTTTTCTTTCTCTTTCTTTTTCTATGCCTTTCCCTTTGTTCAATTCTTTTTTTCCTTTTTTGTTTTTTCTCTATCTTTCCTTTCGCTTCATTCTTTTTTCTTTGTTTACTTGTTTCTTTCTCGCTTGCTTCCTTACTTTTACTTTATCTCTTTCGGTTTCTTTCGTTCTTTTGCTTTATCTCTTTCGTTTTTTGTCATTCTTTCTTTCTTTCTTTCTTTCTTTCTTTCTTTCTTTCTTTATCTGCTTTCCTAATTCTTTTCCTTTGTTTCTTTCTTTCTTTCTTTGCTTATTTTTGTTTTACTTTATTTCTTTTCCTTTCTATTTCTTTCTTTATTTCATACTTTTTTGTTTTATTATTTATTTCCCTTTGATCCTTTCTTCCATTTTTCGTTTTCTTTTTTACTATTTTTCTCCTTTCGATCCAGTCTTTATTTCTTTGTTTCTTTCTTTTACTTTATCGCTTTCTCATTCTATTTTCTATTTCTTTCTCGTGGGCCATTCTTTCTTTCTTTCTTTCTTTCTTTCTTTCTTTCTTTCTTTCTTTCTTTCTTTCTTTCTTTTCCTTTTATCTTTCCCTTTCTTCACATTTTGTAGTTATTTATCCTTTGGCCTTTCTCTTCAGTTCACTTTTTTCTTTTCGTTTATTTTACATCCCCCCTTGCTTTCTCTTCGTTTTCAATTACTCTGTTGCTTTTTCCCTTTATTTCTCTATTTGCTTCTCACTCATTTTATTAAGATATTCCTTTTCATTCAGTCTCCTCTGTCTCCATTTTCATTTTATGTTCTCCTACTCTTTCATTCTTTTTTTGTTATTTTTTTAAAAAATCTTCTTCCTCCCTGCCTCATTCCTTATCTTTCTCTGTCTTTCTCGCAAATTCTCATTTTGTCAAATCGGCCATCGGCCTCGTCTCGGTGTTGTTGTTATTTATTGAAATGAAAACACCACTAACAAAGGGTCAACGCCCTTTTCTCTATTTTGATGAAACTCAAGAGACCGCTCGCTTCGTTTGAGTGTCAACGTCGCACCCTTACTCTCCTGTTCCTCCTCCTTACTCTCCGTTTTGCATCACTATGGGTTGGGCTACCAAGCCCACCGCCTGGGGACCTCAACAACTTGAGAATTACACTCAACTAGCGGCGTTCTTAATGTTTTAATAGTTACCAAACGGAACTGCTTATCCGAAAGAAAATATATAGCCAATCGGGGTGGAAAGTGGGAATCAGTTGAGGGTGTGGTCGTGTTGACCACAAGAGACCAAGAGACGACCACCGGTCTGTCATTAAGAAATATGCCTCGTTACTCTGGTATGCGCCTTTTGTATAAAAGCTTGGGGTGTGAGGATCCCTTGTTAATACGACGGATTTTACAAGGTACGTATAGCATATTTGCTTATAAGCAAAGAGAACAAAATTGGAGTTGCAAATTCTACTTCTGGTTGTAATTTATACGTTCACTTTAATAACTTTGGGAAAAGCATGGACCTACTTATCTCTGAAAACTATTCTTTTACTGATAATTTTAGTAGTGGACAAGTTTCTATAGCACAAAACTAAATAAAGGGAAGGTAAATGTTAGACACTAAAATTCCTCTTCAGTCGGTACAAATGCCTTGAAAATCAATATAATAAACCCTACTTCCCAGCATTGCACACACTATATATATATATATATATATATATATATATAAAAGGAGGCATGGTGGAGTAATGGATAGAGGCTCTTATCATGTATCGAAAGATACATGATCGCCTAAGTGTGTATCACGCATGGCACATAACTGACTGATATATATATATATATATATATATATATATATATATATATATAATATCTGGCCACTCGTATACGAGGATACCAGTTTACTAGGGCGGCTAGCAAATCCCAGTTAAAGACTCAGGCACATTTGTGTTTGTTCAACACCCACAGAGCCAACCTGTGGCTTATACTGTAACGAGGCTGAGCAGACCTTGGTTACAGTTTCTGGGAGAGAGCGTGTTATCTAGAATGATCAACAATCTGAACAACATCAGCACACTCAAACCCTCGGTCACGATGACTTGTGACTTCGTGCTAGCACACCTATCAATGGCCCCAAGTGTTCCGTCTACCCAATTTCACTCACAATTTCATACATATATATATACACACAAACACACACATATATATATCTTAATACACACACACACACACACACACACACACACACACACACACACACACATATATATATATATATATATATATGTATGTAAAGAGAACGAATCAAATATCAATTCAAACGTTCACAACATTAATGTAAAATAGGGCTCAATTACAATAGTAGAGCTATAATTCTTTATTATAAGGTATTACATGAGAACATATATAAATCGCTACATTAATGCATCCCTATTTCGATGCCTATCATAGCATCTCATCAGGCGGTGCTAAATGAAGGTTATTACAATTTTCAAGGTCAAGTAAATATTAAAAATTGTAATTACCTTCACTTAGCACCGCCTGAAGAACATGGGTGCATTGATGTGGTGGTTTATGTATCTTCTAATGTAATACCTTATAATAAAGAAATATACATATATATATATATATATATATATATATATATATATATATATATATATTCCTCAATAAAGCTGAGCCTACCATTGAATTCACACAAATTTGAAATAAACAATTCTCTACCTATCCTCGGCATTTTATTAATACGCAACAATAAGAAATTAGATTTTAAAGTTTATCGTAAACCCACTCACAAAAACGATCTAATCAATTTCTATTCCCACCACAACCAAAGAATAAAATCTGGACTAATCATAGGATTTTACCTCAGAGCCTTTATCATATCTTGTCCGGAATATCCTATATGAAAATGAGAACTATATTGAGAAAACATTCAGACTTCTTCTCTACCCACATTAATTTGCCCTCAATAAAATTCACAAATCCCAAAAAGCAGACCCCACTAATAAGATTTCTAGCAAAAATAACCCAAAATTCATAATCCTGCCTTCCAACACTCTTTATACTAAAATCGCAAACAAATTATCCATTCCCAATACTAGAATCGTTACCATCGTCTGCAAGACAATCGGACCTACATTTAAGAAGAAAAATAAGATCAACATTAACTCAAATGCCGGGATTATATATATATATATATATATATATATATATATATATATATATATATATATATATATATATATGTTTTTATATATATTATTTATATATTATATATGCGCAGTACTTATTAGAAAGCGCTCAATATCAATGATAGAGCTAACATATTTAGTTGGATTGATGTGAGTTTGTCACCTGGCTTTCACGCTATTTGCGATCGTCAGACAAACAGTTTTACAAACTCACATCAATCCAAATATATATATATATATATATATATATATATATATATATATATATATATATATATATTACAAGTAATAAATCCGTTAGTAGTAGTAGTAGTAGTTGTTAATAATAATAAAAACATCAACAACAACAACAGACATTTCCCGCCGATTAATTTTATTGGTCGACTTTTATAAATTACCACTAATCCTTCTCAGATAAGGAGGAAATTCCATCAGAAATTGTCCAAAGTTCATTTTGGAAGAAATATGGTCCAAGCTTTCGACTTTCTTAAGTCATCATCAGGGTGCGTAGAGACAAATGATAATTTTCGTAGAACTGGTAAGTGTAGTGTCGTGGGCAAAAGTGTTGTGACGTAGGGGAGATGTGACGTGTGCGTACGTGTTTATTCTATTTTATTTAATTTTTTTATATAAATTTGAGCATGTGTGTTCTTAAATTATAATTGAATTTATTTATAGATTGTTGTTTTTGTTGTATGAGTATTGCTTCGAAGATCATTAACCATTTTTTACTGTTTCATTTCGCTAATATTTTGGCATTTTTGTGAGTAGCTGTCTAATGTTACTATAATCCATATGCTGCTTATTAGTGTGTGGTCTGATGGCACTCTCTTCCGATAGGTGGCAGGTGAGTATCCGTGACAGTGTGGATGTGGTGTATCCTACATATGAGGTTTTGTGTTATTTTGTTTGTTTGTTTGTTTTTTTATTTATAGAGAAACATTCTCCGATTGGGCAAATATTGGTCTTGTATAGGGACTTGGAAGTTTGGTAAATATTATTTTTAATAACTAAGTTGCTAGTTTTGATTTTTTTTTTTTACTAAATAATGAATCGGATCTATTTGTTTTCATCGACTGGTTTTATATATCTATGCATGATGTTATTTATTGTCTCTTTCGTCTTTTTTTTTTTTTTTTTTTTGTAATTGTGATGCATTTGATTTTGGTAATATTTGTTAATCGCGTTATTGTCAATATTATGTTTATTGTTAAAATTGCTGTTTGGATTTAATTTGATTTGCCTGTTGACTAAGTAATGAAGGCAGCCACTATGAATAAGTGTTTTTTTTTTTTTATTATATAATTCTTTAAAGAAAATTATTTTGGATGAGGAAATGAGTTTAGCTCTTTGGGTTAGGTTATTACTGACAGCATTTTTTGTATTTTACAGAGCATTCAGTGTTGTAGCTTAGAAGGCAAATGTTAGAACGAAAGACCTTTTGTACGAAGACGTAGTAAAATTATTGCTGTTATAATCAATGAGAATATCTAGAAATGGGATTTTTATATCAATGTTTAGTTCAGAAGTGAACTTTAAAAGGGATTTTTTTTTAATTTTAAAAGTTCTATGATGACATTTACGGATTTCATTTGGATGAAAATGTTATCATTATATCTGGCATAAATTGAGGATTTATTAATTTTATTAAATATTTTGTTTTCTAAATTAGCCATACAAAAATTTGAAAATAAAGGACCGAGAAAGCTGTTCATAGCGACACTGTTAATCTGGGTATAAATATTACCGAGGTGGTCGTAGAAAGGGACTTGTGTTTTGGACGCTAATAAAAGTTTTTGTTTTTTTAATATTGTGTAGTCAGTTTTTAAGGATGGCAAAGATGAATTGTGATAAATGTTATTTAAAATAATGTCAATTGTTTCACGGACTGGAATGTTAGTGAACAAATTTTCAATGGTAAGATTTCATCCTGTAGTTTGTGGGAATGAAGAATTTGTAGTAGATTTGATGCACTATTTGGTAGTTAAGGACGGTATGATTAATTGATTGACATTTTTTGATAATTGTCTGTAGTCTTTAATAACATTTGTTTAAAAGAATATTTGCTGCCTAACTACACTATATATATATATATATATATATATATATATATATATATATATATATATATATATATATATAGTTTTAGGAGGCAGCAAATATTCTTCTTAATATATATATATATATATATATATAATATTAGGCAGCATATATTTTATATATAAAGAAATAATCCTACATAGAATCAATCAGCAATATTAATGCGATTAATGGCGAAATCACTTCGCTAGTAGAACATAATGTATGCATTAAAATACTGTTAATCCATTGAATGATGTGATCCTCATTTATAAAACTGTTGTCAGATGTGTCTAGTGTATATTTTTGTAAAGTTAAGCAAGTACTTTCGAAGATGCACTAGAAACATCTGACAACAGTTTTATAAATGAGGATCACATCATTCAATGGATTAACAGTATTTTAATGCAGCCTGAAGAAAGGAAGAAAAAATGCAAGGAACCACACAAGAGGAAATTTTGGAGAGCCATGATCGCCTATGTCCTTGAGGGACACGGCACATAGAAGAAAATTGTTCAAAGACATTCAAAAAGAGAAAAATTAAGTTTTGAAATGCTAATGTGAAATTATTTCCATAAGTCCAATGGGACGTCATCATCGTCATTGATGATTTTCCCGTAAGAACTGAAAAGACCAAAAATGTTACGATAAAAAGTGACGAATACGCATTTTCATGCAAGGATATCAGTAAAACATCCAATGAGAAATTTTCATATCTTGGTACCAATAACAGGTAACAGATAAGTGATCCAGATTCAAAGACATTTATAGACATGAAGTTGAAAACTTTTGCAGGAAATTAATCCGTTTCACAAGCAGAAATTGTCATGCGCCACGGGGAATGATAGAAAACAACAATAATAAAATGAAAATAGAACTAGTAATAAAATAATAGTCATAATGAAGAGTGTATTGAGGCAGAGTGTTGGGATAAAAACAACAATAATGAGATGGAATAAATCTAGCAGTAAAATAATCGGAATTTTGAAGCCTTCTTCAGATGATTTATTTTGTCCACCGCTGTACATAGATATCCGGAAGAGGCATGGCACGTGGAACTAGAACAATCTACCCTGGTGCACGAAATAAAGTATTAGGTTTGAAATTTCAATCACCTGAAGATGTTCGGAGCATACAACGGCAGAAACATCGTGAATATGACAACAAAGATGAGAACAGTCTAAACAATGTAAATAGTTGTTATATACCGTACTTATGAACACTAATTGGTGTGTCCCAATACTAATAAATACGTTGGACACTATTGTAATTGGGGGTAATATGCTGTCTAAGTAGTTCACCACTAGCAGTGGTTTACCTACATCACGCCGCTGGCGAGTATTATACTTTGTTGATGTTATAAATATTATCATTTCATTTCCAACCTCTGTTTTGGTTATTTCTCTTTTAGTAACCATTTCAAGGTTACAACAATAGTGTAAATAGTTTTATTTTGTTTTGTTTTGTTTTGTTTTTTTTTATTTTGTCAGTCATTGGGCCAAATCACATCGTGGATTTAAGCGGCGATTCAAACATATTTGGCAACTCTGGCAGTTATGAGTCCAATCCCTGCTTTCGGTGTTACTGAATATCACGTTATTTAGGAGAAATGAAAGCACAACACAAAAGTAAATAAAACTGGTCAGTATTAACATATACGACCAGATATCTGCAACCATCATTTTCTGATTTTATAAGTATTCAAAATAGTCATCTCTAGAATGATAATATTCACTATTCATCAGTTGTCCTCTGTTAGAACACTTCCCAGATATTTAATATTTCTGTACCTGCTTGACTTTAGCATCCTCGACCTGTAATTTGCATTTTGGGTTCATCCTTTTGCCGATAACCATGCAATCTGTCTTTGATCTCTTCTTTCTTTCTTTCTTTCTTTCTTTCTTTCTTTCTTAATTGCTCTCGAATTTCTTTTATGTGCCATGTCCCTTCAGGACGTAGGCGATCATAGTCCTCCACATCTTCCTGCTCTTTGTATCTCTTAATGTTTTATTTTTTTGTTATTTCTTCCAAACCCTGTTCTGCCATCCATTTACTTGTGCCTCATCAAGTATGTTACGCGCTATTTTCCGCTGTCCCTCCTTCCCTCCCCTTTGTGCAATGAGTATCAAATTTTTCAACCTCTTCTTCCTCATGACGTGCCCCAGAAATTTCAACAGTCTCTTCCAGATGTTATGTATGAGTTTTCTTTTTGTTTCCATTTTCTCCAAAACATCGTTGTTGCTCACATTGGCCCATGGTATCCTTAACATCCTTCGGTAGAACCATATTTCTGCTGCTTCACGTCTCCTCTTCGTCTTTGAGGAGATTGTCCAGCATTCGCTGCCATACAAGAGGACAGATATCAGGAACAGTTCAGTATTCTTTTCTCTGTTTCTAACAAAATTTTTCTATCCCTTAATACTCTGCTTAGCTTTTGTGATGCTTCTTTGGCTATCCCAATACGCCCCTGGATCTCAGTGTCGCACTTCACGTCCTCTGTTAGAACACTCCCCAGATATTTAAATTTCTGTATTTGTTTGATTTTAGTATCCCCGACTTGTAATTTGCATTTTGGGCTCATCCTTTTGCTGATAACCATGCATTCTTGCTTTGAATAAAGGATTTGGTTCAAAATTCTGAGATGTTACCGCGTGCGATGAAAAGCACATGAAGAAGGCCGGAGGTTACAACGACCGAAAATGAGCATGCTGACTCAAATAATAAAGTATATAATAGTATCTCCATCCTTGTTTGGGGGGATTGGATTTTTTGGTTGAGGGGGATGCTTTTGTTTTTTTTTTATTTTTGTTTTGTTTTTTCTTTTTTAGGTCAGGGTCGTATCTGTTAGAACAATATTCTCTCTGATCTCTCCAGTATTTCCCGAATTCTGAAAAGTAACAATGCTTATTATTCCATGAATTATTTGTCTTATAATCCTCATTATTGCTGTTTTATTATATGCAATGCCAATAGAAGAAGAGTTTGCCACATTATCAGTCCTGGCCTGGCATCTTAGTTTTAGTCACTTCTGCACCGCCGTAACATATTTTCCCTTTGCCTCTTCCTGATGTCTATAAATATTTTCATGGTAATTGTTCTGGCGAATTTTCCTTGTTGGTATCTCGACTTCACGAATTTAAACGCAGTACTAGAGTGGCAGCTAGGTCTCATAACTTCCCTGTTGAAATTGCTAGATGTTACGATAAGTTGGTTCTTCTTCCGCTCTTCTCGCTTGTGAAACTCACTTCCTGTTTCCTGTCAACTACCATCTTCAAAAATTTACATGTAATGTCAATCGTCATCTTCACTCTCTTTTTTAATCTGCTCTTTTATTGTCTTCTCCGTTTTTGTCTTTCTCAGTAATCCCTTGCATCATAATGACTTTTATTGTCTTGCTTGGAGTGAAATGTTAAAACAGAAAAATACACTCACTTAATTGTCCAATATTATTTGAAGTACCGTATTTGTTGTCTTTTATCTGAAAAACAGATATACTCTCCGACCTATCAGATGTTACACAATGTGTCGAGATGAAACTATTGCTTTTTTTTTGTGAGGGTGAGGTGAAGGGTTCTCTTCTGATAGGCCGATATCTTCTCTAGCCGTGCAAGTTTTTCCCCCTCATATTCTGAACATAAACAGTGTTTATTATTCCATGAATTATTCGCCTTAGTATCTTCATCCTTGTTGTTTTTATCTGGAAAGCCGATCTACTCTTTAACCTGTCAAGTATTGCTGGAAGTGCCGAGATGAAGCCATCATTTTATAACTCTGTTTGTTCCTTAGATAATTAGCACGTATATTACGTCCCACCAATACCTGATAATTAATGGAATATTCCGTTTTGATCACGAGGAAAGACGGAAATGCCATTTCAGAGACGCTGCTTGGTTTCAGTGAGGAAAAGAAAGAAAGAAAGAAAGAAAGAAAGAAAGAAAGAAAGAAAGAAAGAAAAGATAGAGCATGTGATAACGCTTCCGTGTGTTTAACGTCTGCTTCAATGAAATGAAAAAACTAAATTTGAAATATTTTCACTTGTATCCTCTTCTTTAAATAATGACCTGCATTCACAATTATTATTGTTATTGCAATATTTTGTTAAGATTGCTAAGTTCGAATATTGAACTATGCAATAGGGGAATTTCCAATAGGGGAATTTCCACGGATATTTTATAGTCTTGAAATTCTTAATGAGACCAATCAGTAATTTAAGAATTGTGATTCATCAGAAAATTCAAATCATAAAACTTTGAAACTTTCAAAGGTATCTACAGTTGTTATTATTCCATGAATTATTCGCCTTAATATATTTCTCCTTTTTTTTTTTCTTACCTGAAGACCTATGTAATCTCCGATCAATCGAGTGTTACGGAAATGGCGAGAGGAACCCATTGTTTTCTTTTCCTTATTATCTCGTCGGCTGATATTCTCTCTGGGCTGTCAAGTTTTTTTTTCTCACTTTTGAAAAGAAAGTATATTTATTATTCCATGAATTATTCACCTTAGCATTTTCATGTCTGTTGTTTTTTTGTTTTTTTTTTGTTTGTTTTTTTGTTTGTTATCTAAAAGACCGAATACTCTCAACCTAACAATTGTTGCTGGAAATGTTGAGATAAAGTCATTATTATTATTATTCTATAAATTATTTGGATTCGTGTCGTCGTCTTTGTTAGTTGCCCCTTTGTCTGAAAGCCTGACGATTATCTCGGTGGAAATACAATGGCAAAAAGCACATTGGTGTTTATAATTCGCCGGGGAAATGTAAAGCATAATTTTCTTTCCTGGTTGTCAAACGAACCAATACTCAAGAAAAGCTGCATTGTTTTCGATCTTTACCGCTTATCTGCGAACGTACCCACGAAATACAGCTCCTTTATTTTCAGTTCTCAATACTGACATCATGTTGTTGTTCTGCTTACGAGGGTCCCACTTTGTGTGTCAGCTTCATGCCTCCCATTGACTGAAGAAAGGTGAAGAGCGGAGACGAGCCAATGGGTAATCATCTGCGGGGTGTTTTTTGTCAGACGAGATAGGAAGCGCGGCCGGAAGTCGGCTGGCCCGAGATAGAGATTGTGCGTGAGATCCTCAGGGCCGCAGGACCACCCTGGTAAGAAGTGGTTGGTAGTGGGGTGACAACTTTATGATTAGAGAATTTTTCCTCCCCGTTTAGACATTTACATTATGTTAGCATTATTCCCGCGGAAAACAGAGTGACGGAGAAATGGTGTCTTGAAAGGTAAAGAAGAGGGAGACGGAACGAGTCGATAGATTCTGGGTAACGTCTTCACTTCGTAGGGACATGTTGGTTGGCGATAGCCAGGAACTTTTGACCTGAAGACTTGATAACGCATTTTTTGTATACAAAAGTTTCAGTTTTTTTGTTTGTTTTGGGGTTTTTTTTAAATTAAAAAAAATGGTTCTTTAGTGGTGATATGGGTAAGCCTGGTGGTAGTGAGGTTGGACACATGTGAAAGGCCGATGACACAAGAGATGTGCTCTTTTTGCGTTCTTTACATTCTTAGCACTTCCTGTTTTTCGCCACCAGTCTACACAGATGGCGCTGCTGCCGTCAGAGACACGTCACCCATATACCTCAGTTCCAACCCCGAACCAGCGGCACGTTTCCTCCCCAAGTCTCTTGTTTACGTCCCGACTCTAAACAGAGGAGAATACACAGTGGCCTTGTCTGCTAGTACTCCTCATATGACCGCTAGCGCTGGTACAAATGTAGCCACTTCTTATTCTGCTGGTACTGTTGTACGGAAAATGAATTGTATATTTAGCACAGTTCGCCTTCCGTATGAAAAAAAAATGATTCGATCGGAACAGTTTTTTGTTTTTATCTCTTCGGGTGGAGATTTGAGACAATGAACCTCATTTTCGATCTAAACAAAATGCGTCGATATGTTTTCGTAACATTCTAATAAACTTTTTGGTGGCTTTCCAGCGCCAGTGGTCTGCGTTCGAGTTCAATTTAAAAAAAAAAGAATGCAGATTTTCAAGATTAACAACATTTCCCAACTTTGACGTTTGACAATCTTCAAGTTCTGCTTAATCTAAAATTACGCACACTACTACTCTAAGCTACGATTAAATGCGACTACACCGAATGCTTATAAAATCAGAAAATAAAAATCTTGTTTTAAATAAATTGAACGGTTTAAATGTGTTATGATGTTGATTTGGGGTTAGTAGAGACAAACGCCAAATAACACGTAACAATAAAAAGGGTTGGTAAATAGGTACAGAAATCGCGTGAGTAGTCAAATCACTGGCTCAGCTAAGAACTTCTCTGTCTTTGACTGTCTTCTGACATGCCGCCATTTAACGTCTTTGTTCGCAGACAAGTTCATCTTCAAGAGGGGTGGTAGGTTTCCGACACAACAAAATGTTTAAATACATGTGATAACGCTGAATGGTATATTTGTTGAACTCTTTGGACACCGAGCTTCGATGTTGAATGACAGAGGGATACAAGGATTTATACCAAAGAACACACTGGTTAATGTTGAAGGATTGACACACAAGATGACGCTGAAGGGGATATAGTTTGGATTATTTGGACACACAGGTTCATAGTGAAGAACACATAGGTTGGATGATTTTGACACAGGTTGATACTGATGGACATATAGGTTGGATTATCTGGACACAGAAGTTGACACTGATACGTTGGACACACAGAATGATGCTTGAGGACACATAGATAGGATGCCTTGGACACATACGCTGATGCTGAAAGACATAGTTTACATCATTTGGACACAATCTGATGGAGAATACACAGGTTAATTCAGAATGGCACAGAGGTTGGTTCCTTTGGACACATACTTTGGGTTAATTTAGTATTTCATTTCTGAGGTAAGTAATTGTCAATATTCGGATATTATTTTGAACTATTATTCTCATCTTGGTTGATATACATGTTACTGTGGAGTAAGGAATAGCGGCTCGGATTGAGAAATCGGAGAGCCGAGTTCGAATTCCACTCAGATCCATTACATTTACTTACGTGCTAATTATCTTGGGAAAGGCATGAATCCTCTTCTTCTCTCCCCCCCCCACCTGCCCAGTTATGGGTAAATAGCAGGACAGACCGGATTCTATAACGTTGGCAATATAACAACTGGTCTACCGCAGAAAGAATGGCAATTTACTGCGGGGAAAAATCTGCCTTGTTAGTCATGTATCGAAAGATATATGATCCCCTAAGCATGTATCACGCATGGCACATAACTGACATAGACATAACGTTTCGATTACGTACCCTCTGGTCATCATCCGATTTTTAATGATTGGCTAATATGGAATATCTGTTGATTATTATGATATT
Source organism: Acanthosepion pharaonis (assembly GCA_903632075.3). NCBI lineage: Eukaryota > Metazoa > Mollusca > Cephalopoda > Sepiida > Sepiidae > Acanthosepion > Acanthosepion pharaonis. Next base: position 51,859 of record CAHIKZ030002883.1, read on the forward strand.
AGTGATCAGTTCAGTCCTTTGATCTAATAGTGAAGTATCAATTCAGCAGGGACGACCAATTACTGATATCACAGGGATACAATATGAAATATTTTGGGTGTTTGCTGTTAATCAACTGATATTGATAAAATTATCAAAATATTTTGATTTGTGCAATATACTAAGTTAGTTTTTGCTTATGACATCGATCTTTATTGAAAATGATGATCGAAAAAAACATGTTTTATTATTTATAATTCTAAATGTTAGGCGTGTTAACTTACTTCCCCCTATAAAGGACGATAACTCAAAATACAATTGAGTTACGGCCCTTGTCGGTTAGTTGGACCGCGGCACTTCTGAATTCAATATGGTGATAAGCTGACATGCACGTGGAATTCATGCTTTCAATCCAAAAAAATCGTCGCTCTTCCCGGGCAGTAAATGAATAAAAGTTATTTTATTGTGTTAAAATACACTCATCTTTTATTTTTGACGACAAAGATTCGAACTTCAAAATCATGGCAATTTCACCAGAGATGATTACGGAGATTTTACGCTAACAGCAAAACAGTTTCAGAAGTCACGGGTTATTGACAACAATGACTGCACAGTTCCAGAATCAACTCGAAATGTTCCACGCTAGAACAAACCAAAATACCAATTTCTTGAGCAACAACATCACAGAATTCCACTCTGACCCAGCGAGCGGGGAAAAAACCATTCGCTTCGTGGTTTAAACGTCAGATGGATACCTTCACACCGACTTTTCTCACAAAGATGAAAAGTGGAAAATCCGTCTCCTAATTCGTAAACAAGGCACTAAGGAACATCACCGTTATACGAATTATATTTTACCGAAGAAGCCAACGGATTTCACCTTCACTGAAACAGTTGAACATCTCAGTGAAATAGAGAAAAGCATTCTTTGTTTAATATTCGATTCAATTTTTTAAAGCTAACGAAAGATGACGCTGACGATGATGTGACATTTGCTGGGAAATTAAATTCCCTCACAGAGGAACAGTTTAAATGATTTGATTTTTATTGCGGGATTAAAATATTCTACTCGTGCTGATGTTCGCACTCGACATCTTTCAAAACAGGAACAGGACAAAGAAATACGTTCAATGACTTCACTACTGAATGCAATAATTTATTAAGCACAAAAGAGACACTATGCTGATTAAAAAAAAAAACGAAGATTTATCAATAACCAGCAAAATCCACGCGAGAAAACAACCCCTTAATGAAAAGAAACCTCCTTCAAAATGTTGGCATTGTGACGACTGGCATTTTGTCCATTCAAAAAAAATAAGTGCAATATTTGTCACTGAAACGTAACAAAGAAGCACTTTGCAATCCAGATTCACTCAAAAATTCAATCGAAAATTCAACCCGAAAAAAATTAAAAAAACGAAACAGGAAAATATCCGAAAGTAACACAGTGTTTGCGACGTTCAAAGTAGATTACGAATCCCGCAGAAAATATATTGTTGTTTCTATAAATAACAAAACAGTTAGTTTTTAGTTTGATACAGCGTCGGACATAACATTAATATCGCTTTCGAATTAGGAACAAATTGAAAAGTCATGTGCGTCTGAAACCGATCACATAGCAATGAGCGCATCTGGAAGTACAATTCGTTTAACTGGTGAATTAACGATGTTTCCTTTCGAAATAAAACATTTTCTGGTGTCTTATGTCGCAGATAATTCGAAATTAAATTTAATTAGTCTTGAATGGATAGAAAAACTTAACTTTTTTGAAATTCCTCTCAAATCTCCGTTCAATACATTTAACCTCACGTCGATTTCTGATATTGAAAAGCATTTCACGGATGAACTTAAAAATAAGTTTCAGGACATTTTTCAAGATGGACTTGGGTGTTGTACAAGAATTAAAACTACTCTTAAATTAAAACCAGATTCTAAGCCAATTTTAGACAAAAAAAGCCAGTACCCTATGCTACTTTGAGTATGGTTGAAAAAAGAACTGCAACATCTTCAGCAAAAAGGTGTAATAGAACCTGTTAATTACTCCGCGTGGGCAGCTCCTACTGTAGTTGTTAAAAAGGCAAATGGAAAAAAGTTCGGATATGTGCTGATTACTCAACCGGTTTGAATGATTCTTGGGATGCACATCAGTATCCATTTCCAATGGCGAAAGATCTTTTCACAAAATTCAATGGCAGAATCTGCTTTGCAAAGGTTGATCTTTCCGATGCTTTTCTTCAACTGGAAGTTGATATGGAGTCCAAAGAGCTCCTTATTATCAACACCCCCAAGCGAGAATTCAGATTTAACCGTATTAGCTTCGATGTCAAACCAGCACCGGCCATTTTCCAACAAACAATGGACGCCATGCTGACACAGAAATTGCAGCATTCATCGATGAAATCATCGTTGCAGGAATAAATCAAGATGAACTTTTGCAACGTTCGTTTTCTGTTTTCAGACTAATTTAACAATATGGATTCCGTGTTAAAGCTGAAAAGTGTGATTTTTTCCGAGAACAAATAAAATATCTTGGGTTTACAGAAATGGTAGACGACCAAACCCGGAAAAAAACATGCCAGCACCGACAAATGTAATAAAATTACGTTTCTTTTTTTTCTTGGCTTGATTAGCCACGACACTGCTTTTCCGCCTGTATTTCATCGAGTTCGTGCGCCCCTCAACAATCTTTTCAAAAAAGATGTCGCATGGGACTGATCTGACACATGTTAGTTAGTCTTCAAAAAGGTAAAGTCCTTACTTTCTTCTAATCTTTTGTTGACACACTACAACTCATCCATGGATATTTTTGTGGTCTCTGATGCTTCCAATGATGGTATTAGAACTGTCATTTCTCACATTTTCCATGATAGCAGAGAAAAGGCAATAGCTCACACGTCCAGATCACTGAGGCTGGTAGAGTGTAATTATAGCCAAATTGACAAAGAAGCATTAGCAATAGTCTTTGCTATTAAATAGTTCCACAAAATGCTGTAGAGACGTCATTTCACTCAGATCACAGATTACAAGACTCTTGTTAATATTTTTGGATCTAAAAAAAGGCATTCAAGTATATACAGCAAACCATATGCAAAGATGGGATACTATGCTATTAGATTACAACTTTTCTATAAAATACAATTCGACCAATACAACTGGTCAAGCCGATGACTTCACAAAATAAAGTACCAGAAGACTCAGTCATCGCAACAATATCTCTAGAACCAGAAGTCGCTTCAGTGCTTGCATCCACTCTAAGAGCATTACAACTCACTTCTATAATGATACGTGAATTTACAGATTCTGATCCAGTGTTTAATTAAATGAAATGCTTCCATAGTACAAAACGGCCAGAAGTACACACTGACAAAAGAATTCAGCCATTCGATCTTCATTGTCAGAAGTCGACGGCTGCCTTCTTTTTGCACAAAACGTGATTGTCCCATCTTCATTACATAAAAGAGTGATATAGCAATTCCATTATGGTCATCAAAGTATTAACCGTATGAGATCCCTAGCACCCAGCTATATTTATTGGCCAAACATGGACAAGTAGTTGGAGGAATTGATACGCACATGTTCTAATTGCTAACTGGCAGCAAAATCTTCCAGGAAAACTACACTCATTTTCTTGTCCACTAGTTGGACTGCGGCACTTCTGAATTGAAATGGTGACAAGCTGAAACGCACGAGGAAGTCATGGTTTTAATCCAAACAAATCCTTGCTATTCTCTGGCAGTAAAGGAATAAAAGTTATTATTATGTTAACATAAGTTTTTATTTATAAATAAATCCCTCTCCGCAAACAAATCCATAAGCTACCAAAACATATATTTGATTAACTCATTTGCATAAATAGAGGAATAAATTATTATTTTATAATTTAAATTGGAGAAGAGAATTTGTGCGTAAGTAAATATAACGAACCAAACTGGAATTGAAACTCGGCTCTCCGATTAACAATTATGACACATTATTCATTTCACCACCCGCACACCCAAGTTTACAGCACCTGGTATTCCGAAGCGGTCACCCGTCTCGGTCCAGACTAAGTTCGAAATTGCTTAACTTCAGTGATCGTACGGGAACTGGTATTTCAACAACGTGGCCGTAATCCTACCTGATCCATAGATTGAGAATCCTAGATGTTGTAAGCTTGGATGTGCGGGTGGTGCAATGGATAACGGCTCGAAATTGGAAATTGGAGAGACGAGTTCCAGTTCCAGACGGGTTTGTTATATTAACTTACGCACATATAACCTTGGGAAAGGCATGAATCCACCTCTTCTTCCTACATCCAGTTATTGCTTAATTAGTAGGACTTGTATCAGTAAATCATTACTATCTCCCAAAAAAATTCCTACAATCTAAAAATATTTACTGGCTTTAAATAACATGCACATGGTTAATGAGCCGTAAAAAATAAGAAATCAATAAATTCACGTTCTTGGTTTGTTACAAAACTTAACAAAAGTAAAGCAATAAATGCCACAAATTTTAATATCTGGGTGTGTCTCTTTCTTCCTTACCCGCAACAACATCAATGTGTACACGGTTATGACCCACGGATAGCTTTATTTTTTATTTGGTCGTGTTAGCTCGGACATTCATTAGTCTATCACGCTAACCACCACGGTCCTGCACCAGGATCGGAAAGTCATTAGGGAGGAATTCTGTAAAGCGCCTTCTACGTTCGTGTAAGATTTTAGAAATATCAAGGATGAGTCCATAGAGTTGTGATTTAGTTGTTTTGTGATGCCAACGAATACCCATTGTCACTTTCGTAATGCTCGTTGTAGTAGAGCCTTTGTAATCGCAGATACAATTATAGTAATGTCGCTGAACAATACTGGTGTCAGACGCCTTCGAATAGCACTCGCACTAATAGTATGTGCTCGTTAATACTGGCTCGAACAGTAATCCGTATAGGGATCCGAAATAGAGAAATAGTATAATAATACAGTCAGTGGCGTAGCTAGTGGGGGGGCGAGGGGCGGACCGCCCCGGGTGCCAGCACAGGAGGGGTGACACAATGTTACCCCCAACAAAATTTTTCAACCAGGCTAAGGTGCCAAAAATAGTCTGAAAACAGTGGTGGAGACACAGGGTTTCGCAGGCTGGCATATGACCCACCAGAAATAATTTATGACCCCCCAGTTTTGTCCCCACCGTCAGAAATTTTCTAATAAATTGACGGGAAATTTGTGAGTAGGAAAAATAGCAATGTTTTCAGCTTTTGATTTGAACTGATTATTTTGTGGTATCGGATTTTGTCTTGGATCATACATGTAAACAGTAATGTACCGGTCAGTAGAGTAAAGTAGAGGTAGAGCATGTATGAAAATTTAGCTACAGCTAACCATTCAGCATAGGGTGAATCGGGGTCATTGGGGTGACATTTGAGCGGACCGCCCCGGGTGACGTTTACTCTAGCTACGCCACTGAATACAGTAGAGAATAGCGGTTCGTATAGTAATAAAGGATAGAATAGAAATAGCGATCGTTAGTCGTCAGCTACTTCCTACATATATGCGTTTCCTCTATGATCACGTGGTCTAGTTAATTCAATAATGGGATCGCTTGTGTTTGCACACTGGCGATCTATGTTCAAACTCAAGTGTCGGCAGCGACACTTTATTCCTATATAACAAGTTGGTTGATGTCTCACAGAGATGTTAGGTGGTCATTTATGTTCGTGCCATTTTCCTGCACTGGGAAAGCTATAACGTTGGCATATATTCCAAGTGCAGGTATTAGATCCAGTGACAGGACCCAAAGAGTGTGAGTTCAATACCTGGTTAAGGCAGTGGAGAACTTGGAGAGGGGAATTAACAGGAGATAACTGATAACTGACATCCATTAGACATGGCATGTGGAACTAGAACAGTCTACACCAGCGAGCGAAATAAAGGGTTCAGTTCGACATTCCAACCACCTGAAGAAGCCCGGAGCGTACAGCGGCCGAAAAGTTGTGATAAATATGGCAACAAAGATGAGGACAATAATCCGAATAATATAAATAGTGAGATATTTACAGTAAGCCAACTTCATTATTATTATTATTTATTTATTTATTTATTTATTTTCTTGGGTGTCTCCTTTAAATTTCAAACTGGCGATCTTCGTGTCTTCTCGAGAAGCACCAATGACGTAGGTGACATGCAGATATGAAGAAAGAAGATGACGGCCTTATTTAGTTTCCTTAATCTGATCAGACAACTATGACGAATGGGAGGGTTGAGAAAACGATAGTGAGTTCAGCTTTCAACACTCGTCAGCGCTGTTGTCATCATTAACTGTTGTCTCCTAATCATGGTTGTTCTTCAGGTTCGAAGAAGACTTTGTTTTACAAATTAACCAGTGCATCCAGAAATAACTCCACAAAACAAATCTGGGCGCGCAGAGTCTAGAGCAGTGGGAAGACTGGATGTCGGTGGTTGTGACCAACGCCAAAATTGCAAGGTGGCGCTGTTCTCTTTGAATAGTGTCTTTTTTCTTTTCTTTTTTTACGCCGGGATTTTTGGAGGCTTGCGGATGTTTGGTAGACAATGGCACACCAATGCGATCGGCCGGCAGAACACTCCTCTCGTCTGTTCTTGCACCAGTGGAGGTTAGTTTTGATTGCGTCTTTGTGTCGTTTCTTTGGACGGCCTTAATGCCGTCTGCCACATCGCAGCTTTCCGTACAACAGGCGTCTGGGAATGCGATGTTGCAACACGCGGATGACGTAACCAGTCCATCGTTTATTAATCAATGACACCATCATGACAGTCTCGTCCGTAAGTATTTCTTTGCTGACTACAGTTCCTGCAATCCTAAGAAAAAGAAATCGTAGGATATTGTTCATCAAAGTTTCTGTCATACCATAACAAGAGCAAAACGATATGCCAATGTTTCATTTCTGATACAACATTAATGTGACATGTCCTGTGAGCGATCATGGCACTCCACAACTTCCTATCGATTGTAGCTCTTACTACTACTCTCAGTGCTTTTTCTGTAATCCAGATATACAGAATTGTTAGGTAGCTTGCTCTCTGTTTCCCCTCTTCCATTCTTGCCATCACTGTGCCCTATGAGTGTCAAATTTTCCAATGCGTCTTTCCTCATTGTGTCATCAGCACAGATAGCGAGTGGAAAAATGATGAAACAAATTAGGTCGAAGGAGAGAGCCATGGGGGAGACACACGCATTAATGTGGAAACATCGAGAAGAGTGGCAGTTCAAGACAATTTTCATTTCCCGATTTGATAAGAAAGATATAATAAAATCAAAAATTCGGCTAGAAACACCATAAATCTTTAGCTCGTGAACAAAACCACCATGTCAAACTCTATCAAAGGCCTTCGAGATATGTAAGGCACGTACCAGAGCATTATCATTCCTATATAATGCTTGACACTTTCACCAATAACTGGTAACAAACCGGCAGTTGAAATAGAGAAATAAAAGCCATCTTTTTTTTTTTTTTTTTTTTTTTAAAGAAGACTCAGCAAAGTGAATGCTTAAGCAAGTTTAGACTTTATTACATCCTCTAGTACTTTGTCAAAAAGTTTGGTTGGTTGATTTCGTTCATGGGTCATTTAATGCCGAAATCTAGATATTTTGAACGCAATTGCGTGCCTTCAACTACAGACAAAGTGTATCATTGGTCCTTTTGCTATAAAATGTAGTGTTGGTCATTCGACTATAAATAGTATTTTTTCTTTTGTTTGGTGGTTCACTATTTAACAATAGCTGGGACTCAGAGTGGATCTCGTAACAACAGAAATTAAGAGGTGGTTCCATACTCTTCAAAACCTCCAATCCTCCGATCAGAGGTCTTGCTGCTGCTGGATGTAGTTTGTCATCATACCCAGGATTTTTTCAAAAAAGAGGTAGAAGACTAATAGGTTAATAGTTCGAATGAAGAGACTGTTCGCCCGACTCCCTAAAAGCAGGAGCTACAGAAGAGGGTTTCCAATAAGCTGAATAGCATGAAATATCCACGGTTTATCGTAGAACTTTATAGGGGACAGGACATGTGCTGTGTTTTTGCTCGACTATTTACATATACAGGTCAGTGATGCATTGTGGGTAATCTATTGTATTATCCTAACGGTTATTTATGTTTCGAATTATTCTAGGGGTTATTGAGTGGGAATAATTGTGGATCCAAATGCAGTTTTTTTTTCTATTCTATTTGTTAACTTTTGATTATTTATTGTTAGTTTTTATTGACCCATAAATATACCATACCATAAAACTATATTTTATCATATTGCATACACACACACACACACACACATATACATACATATATATATATATATATAATAAAACAGTTCGTTAACATTTTTAAATATTTAAATGTTGCCTCGTTATAACGTTTTTGAGGAGAGTACACATTTATTTGGCATCAATAATAACTGTTAAATATATTTATGAATGTGAGAACTTAAAAAAAAAAATCAATAGATTTATCTATCCCTGGTAATCCGTGTCTCTGCGAAATTTGAAGTCAAATCTTTAGAACTTTCCTTTTTTAACACTATATATATATATATATATATTGTCATCTACAGACAGACTGTTTCGCTGTATCACAACTCTTCAGTGTCTGATTACTACAAGACGGGATCGAAACCCGACCGATTTGGTATCAGTCAGAGATTTTACCCCTAGGCTATTGTCACACAGCAGAGTGAAAGGGAAATTTTAACGTTTTCTATGCGAAATACATCAGTGGCCCCGGAGAGCTCAATTCAATTCTGTTGAAAATTAATTTTTATATATATATATATATATATATATATATATATATATATATATATATATATATATATATATATATATATATATATATATATATATATATATATATATATATATATATAGTGTGAGTTGGGGAAGAGGGAGAAATGATTATTATTACATTATAAAACATCTTTGATAATTTTGATAGCAATTCTGAACGTCTTAATAAAATAAATTCTGATTTTGAAAGATAAGCTAACGTCACGAGGAAAAGATTTTAGTTAAATATAGTAGCATTAATCAGTTCATCTTCCTTCTACATTTGCAATTAATGATTTTAACGAACGCAAAAACAATTTTTTATTCTCTCTAGACGTCTTGTCGTAGAACAGTGGTTCGCAAGTTAGTCTTGCAGGCCATTGCAAATGAAGTAGGTCAATGGCTGATCCATATTTTTGACATTGTGCCAAACTATGATCATTTTCAAATACTTATAGCATTTTGTTAAGATATCTGGCGCTGAAGAACTCAAAGGTTTCATGCCTTTCCAGACAAAATTATAGCAAAGGGGGCATGACTAGCCTCAAATGAATCTCGAACACGGTTGGCTGAGTCTGTTTTCCACGTTTGGCTGCCATGTGTTCTCGGCAGTTGAATTATTCCAGAGGCTATTAGTAATCCACTATTACTCTGTTCCTTTGTGAATAATTATGAAAGCCACAATAACTTTTATATCAGTTTCCTTTTGAGAAAAGAAAGATCGTGATAATAAAATAAAAACAAAGCAAGCTGTATTATTTTCCAAGATGATGAAAGAAAAAACAAAAAGGAAAAAGATTGTCTTATCATTTAATTTCCATTCCATTCATCTGTTTATTTCATCTTTAAAACCATCTTTATTTATTTTGTCGTATTCCATTTCGTTTCTTTGAGACTCTTCCACTTCAGTTCATTTGAACCGCTGGGAAGTTGTTGGTTCCTTCAAATCATTAGCCTTTCTTTCTTTCTTTCTTTCTTTCTTTCTTTCTTTCTTTCTTTCTCCCTTACTTTCTTTCTTACTTTCTTTTATTCTTTCTTTCTCCCTTAATTTCTTTCTTTATTTCTTTCTTTCTTTTATTCTTTCTTTCTTTCTTCCTTACTTTTTCCTTCTTTCTTTCTCCCTTACTTTCTTTCTTTCTTTCTTTCTTTCTTTCTTTCTTTCTTTCTCCATTACTGTCTTTCTTTCTTTCTTTCTTTCTTTCTTTCTTTCTTTCTTTCTTTCTTTCACTTTTTCCCTCTTTCCCTCTTCCTTTCTTTATTTATTCCATTCTTTCATTCGATCTTTGTTCTTTCTTTTTCTTCTGCATCATTTTCCATGTTTTTTTTTCACCTCCAGGTTTTCCTGACTTTTCTTCTGCATAATTTTTCTTCATATTTTTTTTCATCGGCGTTATTTTCTTTCTTTGTCATTCTCATTCTTCCTTTCTGTTGTCTTTTCCTTTTTTTCGTTTTCTTTGTATCACACCTTCTTTCTTTTCTTTTCTTTCATCTGTTTTCTTTCGTTTTTTACTAAGTCATTCACATTTTTCTATATTTTTCTGCTGCAATATTCTCTTTTTCTTTTTCTACTTCTACACCATCTTTTTCTTTCTTTCTTTCTTTCTTTCTTTCTTTCTTTTTCTACTACATCTTGCTATCTCTGTTTCTTTCCTTTTCACGTTACTCTTCTTTCTTTCTCTCTTTCCTTTTCTCTTCCACGTCAATTCTCATTTTCTTCTGCGTCATTCAATTTATTTATATTTTTATTCCATGTCATTCAATTTTTCTTTTCTTCTTTATTTTCCACGTTATTTTCTTTTTTCATTCCTCCTCTGTGCCATTCACTTTCTTTTTTTCATTCACTTTTCTTTCTTTCTTTATTTCATGCATTATTCTCTCTTTGTTTCCTTTTCCCGTTACCATTTCTTTCTTTCTTTCTTTCTTTCTTTCTTTCCCTTCCGCATCGTTCTCTCTTTTTCTTTCTTTACTTCTACGTCATTCTGTTTATCTCTTTCATTCATTCCTTTTTCTTTCTTACTTTTCTCTCTCTTTTTCTTTCTTTCAAATTATTTTCTTTCTCTCATTTTCTTCCAATTGATTCTATTTCTCTCTTCCGTTCTTTCTTTCTTTTCTTTCATTTCATTCTCTTTCTGTCTCTCTTTTTCATCCACGTGATTTTCTTTCTTTCTTTAGCCTATTTAAAAAAATAGTTTCTTTGTTGAAACAAAAGATGATCTGCCCGATATTTCGATAAAATCTAGCAGAACTTAAATTGTTCAGATGTGACATGCCTTGTTATATATAGAGAGATTGGATGAGAGATAGAAGGATGTTTACACAGAAATCTTTATACTTCTGCAATTGTCATTAGTGATGGAATATGGGGCCCTTTGTCATAGATGCAGTGAAACGTCAGGAATTAAAAAAACAGAGAAGATCTTTGTGAAATTTAATTTTAAGACGTCATATTTTACAAACTTATAGGTGTAGTTAACCCTCTCCATTGCGCAACAAAAAGAATTAATTTAACCCCGCACATTATTTTAATGACAATGTCTTTTTTAATAACAATTATTTTCTTTCCATTATTTGCTTGTACGTTAAAAACAAATAATTCACTCACATTTTAAACAAAAATTAAAGATCTTATTCCATTATAAGATAAAATCAGGCAAGAAAGGTAATGGGGTGGGGAATCGACTAGCCTGCCTTGAAAATCAGCATGCGAGATACCCATGAGTTTGAACCCCGCCTACAGACGTCAGTGGGTAATAAATTTAATGAAATTGTTTTGTATGCGCACTAACAACACGAGACTTGAATCTTTCATTAAAAAGAAAGAGATCATTCGAATTTCACAGATGCAAAATATTGAACACACTTCAAAACGTAATGTGGAATCCATTTATCGAGTTACTTCCCCTTGCCAATTTTCTTGAGATCGTTCTAATATTATTGAAAGGCTGAGACTTATTTTCTGAGCTTTCTCTGACATGTTGATGTGCGTTTTGTTCGACTATTGTTTTCAGATGTTGATTATCAATCGGAGATAGACGTCCTCCACCACCTTGATCTACAAGACACGTATCCCTACTGCGGAACTTCAGAAACCATAGCCGTACTATCCGATCACATGTGGATCCTTCAACTCATGCTCTGTTAATGTTAGCAGCAGTTTGAGAAGCATTATAACCCAGCTTGAACTCATACAAAAGTAAACACCTTGTCGTATCCTGTTGGTACTCCCACATTTTTTTAAATTAACTGGAAGAAAAATAGCCATGTGTTCCACGGCCCAGATGACTAGGATCAAAGTGTAGTATCTGTTCCAGTAGCAGCCGTCCGCCTGCTTACGGCTCCAGCCATCAGCAGCAGTTCCAAGCATCATCATTTCCAGCTTGCCATCGGCCGTCTTTCCAGCGATCTCCAGATAAGCCTCCAGCTCCTGCCGCTCCAGCCATCTCCAGATAAGCCTCCAGCTCCTGCCGCTCCAGCCATCTCCAAATAGGCCTCCAGCTCCTGACGCTCCAGCCATCTCCAAATAGGCCTCCAGCTCCTGCCGCTCCAGCCATCTCCAAATAGGCTTCCAGCTCCTGACGCTCCAGCCATCTCCAGATAAGCCTCCAGCTCCTGACGCTCCAGCCATCTCCAAATAGGCCTCCAGCTCCTGCCGCTCCAGCCATCTCCAAATAGGCTTCCAGCTCCTGACGCTCCAGCCATCTCCAGATAAGCCTCCAGCTCCTGACGCTCCAGCCATCTCCAAATAGGCCTCCAGCTCCTGACGCTCCAGCCATCTCCAGATAAGCCTCCAGCTCCTGACGCTCCAGCCATCTCCAAATAGGCCTCCAGCTCCTGACGCTCCAGCCATCTCCAAATAGGCCTCCAGCCATCTCCAAATAGGCCTCCAGCTCCTGCTGCTTCAGCTATCTTTGCCAACGGTATGCAATAAACCGTCCTTTTCAGGACACAGATCTCTAGCGACAACAAAACTTCCCTTTTCAGAAAATCCACCCTCTGGTGACCACGAAACTCTCCTTCTCAGGACAACGCTATTTCTTCCCCTCTACATGAGCTTGCAGTGTTATATTTTGCCTAGTCAACACTAACATTATTTTTGTTTATGTATTTTCTTTAACAAAAATAAACTTGGCAATATTGTTTTAATCAAGTTTTCGTTTTGTTTCTCGTTGTCATTCGATATCTGTTTACGGATCAATATACCACGCTCACTAAGATCTTTTCTTTTTCATGTTCAAGATGAGAGGTATATAATGTTTGAAGTTAAACTCTGAAAGTGATTGATATAAAATTAACAAAGAGGACACTGAGTAATATATATTTGTTCAACTATAATAATAATAATAATAATAATAATAATAATAATGATACAGAATGTCGATAAATTATCTGTACAACTTTTACACTTTATTATATCCATTAGACTTAAGATCCATCAATACATTTCTTTGCATGTTAAAGAAATAGCATTAAAGTTTTCAATTATTTATCGTCTGTTCTTTTGTAATTCACTTTTGCTTGGCTTTTCAGCTAGAGGTTAAAATAGATTATTATTGATTCCTGATACCTGATGAAAATGACAAAATAAGCGCGATGTCTGTCCTGGTTCATCGATACCAAATTAGGTCATTCAGATCCGGTGGAATTACAGTACAAAGTATGAAAAAGAACCACCAACTTAGCATTTGTACCTGACACAAGAAGGTTATAGAACGAAAAAATGTCTTGCAGAAAAAATGGAATTAAGTATCGTCTAGCTAGATGTATTGCAAGCAACCAAAGGAACCCACCTGGAAGTGTTCTGATGTTTAATTAAAATTTAATTTGCTTACCTTTATCCAATAAACTCTGTATAGTCTTCTTCATTTTTTATTAATTTTTTAAATTGTATAAATAAATTATGGACACCTCATATATTAAAATACAAATGGTATATTCTAAAATCGAATATTATTTTCCAGACAACCTAATAATATTCTCAGTCCTTCTGCTATCAATTTACATAAGCTCGTGCGTTCGTGCATGCATACATACATATACAGTTGTAATTCACACAAGCAGTTAGCTTTGAAAATACAAACATCATCATCACCATGACCACAAACAGAACCCAGCTTAAGTGGTGTTGAAAAGGCCCAGACCAATAATAGTGTGTGTGCGCGTCTACACATGTGTGTATGTGTGTATGTGTGTGAGGAAGTATAAGTTTCTCTGACGGTCCATGCAGTAGATCTGGAAAGCATAAGAACACCCCTACCCGCTCCTCGTTGAAACGAACATCACTACACATAAGAAACTAAGAACACCGAAATAGAATTACAACTGCGTATGTATGTATGCCCAAACGCACGGATATGTATCTACGCCTAACCTCGAATACCTTATATGGATGTGTTGGTGTGGACTAAAACGCATACACCTGTATGTATGTGTCTATGCGTATGATAATGCCACCCAAAACAGACACAGAAGTAGATCCCTCCCGCCACCAAACAGTCAAACAAGCGTAAATAGATTCAATTTTAAAAAATAGACCAGTTTGTCTGATGATCGCAAAAGCGTGAAAGCCAGTGTCAGAAACTTATATACTTATTATGTTAGGTCTATCACTGATATTGAGTGCTTTCCACTAAGTATCGCGCATATAAAATTATATATATAGAGAGAGAGGTCAGCACTGATTAGTGACAGTCTTTTCCATGCTTAAACTTAATTTTCATGGCTTTAAGATTTATTTCAAGCATGAAACAAACTGTCGCCACTCGGTGTTGACCTCACTGTCCGCTGTTATATTTATACACAGTCTATCCTGATATTGAGTACTTTTCGCATAAACATAGCACACCTTAGAAATATAATTTTTATATATATATATATATATATATATATATATATATATATACTAAATATGTGGTGCAGTTCAATTTACATTACATGAAACTTTCATACAAAAAACTGATATAGAAGTTAATGATTTAAATGGCGAGAATACATCGCAAACAAATTTAATAAAGTACATTAACCCCGAACCTGTAGATGAAAGTTATGATCCCAGTTTATAAATTCCAGTTGCATATGGTCTTTTTTTAGTTTTTTTACAAGCATTCATCTGTTCATACAGACATCATCAGGTATGGAAATAGATTTGTTTTTTACTTCTCGGTAATAACAGGACAACGAAAATATAGATGTAATCCGAAAAATGTTTTTAGAAATGTGTTATTGTTAATTGTAAGAAATTTTTTTGGAGCATGCGGTCGCAACACTGAGGTTGAATTTTTAAATTTTAAGATTGTGCGTTTTTGTACTAATATGGTAATAGGAGAATTCTTTTGTACTGGTAGGTTTTTCAGTCAATGTGGCATGAACTAAATTGTTCAATAAATACAACTTATGCAACTGGAATTTATAAACATGGATCATAACATTCATATACAGGTTCGGGGTTAATGTAGTTTATTAAATTTGTTTGCGAAGATGTATTCTCGCCATTTAAATCATTAACTTCTATATCTGTTTTTTGTATGAATGATTCATGTAATATATATATATATATATATATAGAGAGAGAGAGAGACAGAGAGAGAAAGAGAGACAAACAGACAGACAGAGAGTGGTCATGGTGAATATCAGTTTAATGCCTTAGTGCGATCTTCAGACTAAGTCAGAAGATCGGATTGAGGCGCGAAAACTGAGTCACCATGCTGTTTTGATTCTACTGCCCACACTCTCTATATCTATAAAACGTTCTATCTCCGTTACTGAAAAACTGTTCCCCTTGAAATTCTGCAAATTTTAAACTACATATATATATATATATATATATATATATATATATATATATATATATATATATTTCAGAGTATGCATTTTGGGAAAATGTCGACAAGACTCCTGATCGTAAACTGTAAAATTGAAAGATCTTCGAGAAGAACATAGACAGGACTGGGAGAGAAGGAAAACATTTTTTGTTGAAGTGGGATGATGATGAGGTTTTAGTTACTAAATTGAGTACATTTGGAATGCTTATCAGATAAAAAAAAAAGAATTAAATAAAAAGGCACCAAGATAAGGCGGCGGCTGTATCAGCCTAAATTTGGCAATCTCACACTGTCATGGAAAGTAAAAAAAAATGGCAATATCATGGGGAAATCCTAGAGTACCTTACAGTAATGAGGATGATGATGATGAAGGCTTTGTAAATGTATGTAATTCTCTCTTTAATGTGTGTTTAAAATTAAAAAGGGGGCTCCTATATTGAGGATGTTTGTAACTGTGTGGTAATCATTTTTTTTTTTGGAATAAGATGTGGTTTCATGCCTTTTCCAATGGTATTAACCTCAGGGAATACATGCAACTCTAGCCGATCTGCGTGGTCTTTGCAGATTGCATATATATATATATATATACTAGCAGTAGAGCCCGGCGTTGCCCGGGGATATAACAGTAAGAGATAGATCAAGTATCGACCATCATAAAGACTGAAATATAAAATTGACAAAGGTTATTGTTTAAGGTTGACGGACACGCATGTCTTAATTAGTTTTTTGTTTTTTTACGAATTGGTCAAACCCAAATTCAAACAAAAACATTGTTTACTATCGTTGAGTCTATCGATGAATGAATAGAATTTTATTATAAACAATTGTCTTGTAAATGGAATTTTAAAGCATTCTGAATGTAAAAAATAAAGAAAAAGTGTAAAACAATAAGAAACACTACCTGCCAAAAAAAAGTGAAGTTTTGTTGAAATCGGTTGAAAAATGTAGGTAGCCTTTCTCTGTAATCTTTTTACAATTTATGATTTTTACTTATTGAATACACGGTAAAAAAAAATTGCATATTTTGCTTGTGGTGATTCATAATTAGAATTCT
Source organism: Acanthosepion pharaonis (assembly GCA_903632075.3). Lineage (NCBI taxonomy): Eukaryota > Metazoa > Mollusca > Cephalopoda > Sepiida > Sepiidae > Acanthosepion > Acanthosepion pharaonis. The sequence continues at coordinate 68,482 of CAHIKZ030002883.1, forward strand.
GATTTGAATATATTTTCCACTCGTTGTTTCTAATACAAAAAAATATTAACTTTATTTGGGTTTATTAATTTATTACAAGTACTGTGTTTCTTTCCTTAATAATTATCATCTTCGAAATATTGTTTTTTTTGTCTATCAGATTTCTTACGTCGGCATTTTTAAATTATTTCTTAATACTTTCTTTTAAATATTGAATTAATTTCAAATAGAACCAATGCCTTATTGATCTGCCTTGTAACAAATTGCAAAGGGAATTGTCAAAACGGATTTAATTATTTCCCTAAAGATAAAGAATTATCCGATTTTTCGATTCGTACAATCAGTAGAGATCGTTAGATTATTGTTTAAGGTTGACGGACACGCATGTCTTTAGTTTTTTTTTTTTTTTACGAATTGGTCAAACCCAAACTCAAAAAAAACATTGTTTTCAATCGTTATGATGAGTCCGATTGATTGAATAGAATTTTATTATAAACAATTGTCTTTTAAATGGAATTTTAAAGCATTCTGAATGTATAAATAAAAAAAAAACATGTGCAAGACAATAAGAGTCTGATGAAAAAAAAAAAAATGTTTGTTTTATCGGCTGAAAAACAAAATTTTATCGTCAAAATGCTTGAACACACACATGAAGAGGATAGACTAAAATTTTTTTTAAATTATTTTTGAAAAAATTTTTCCATTTTTTAGAATATTATGTTTTTTGAGAGGAAAAAACCTTTTTTTAATTTTTTTTTGTCTTTTTCCATCTTTTTAAATAACATAAATAATGATTTAAAAAAATTTTTTTGTATTTTTCCAACATTTTTGGAAAATAAATAAAAAAAAAAAATAATTGTCAGACATTAATGAAAACTTTCAAGTTTTAATTCAGAATAATGAAATTTTAAACTATTAAGAAATCCCGATTTTTTATTAAAGTCACACACACAAAAATTTTTTTATATTTATTAACACCCCCATTTAATTTTATGAAAACTCTAGAAATTCGAGAAATCGGTTTTAGTGATTAAATATAAAAAAAAAAACAAGGCTTTGAAGAATGCAAATCATGTTTTTTTTTTTTTTTTTTTTTTTTTTTAGCACGTACCTGAAAATCAGCTGTGAATTGTAAATACAAAAACTCAATAAAACAAATATATTATTTAGTTTCAAATGCTTTTATTTGTTTTAATTTGTTTTTATGAATATGGACAATATTTTTTGAAAGCAAAGCAAAAAATTTTTTGAATTTTTTTTTTAAATTAATTATTTCTTATTTTTAAAAATTTTAAAAAAATTTTTAAATTGAATTTGGAAAAATATTTTAACATTAGTGAAAAAGCAACATCAATTTTAAAAAAATGTTTTGTGATTGTCATTGTCTAGTCGATTTGAAAATTGTATAATTTGGACCAATCAGATTAGCCATGGTAATTAAGAATTAAATTTTTTTTTGTTTATAGTCGGACAGTAATTATCAAGTACGGAAGACCAACCAGAATACAATTTAGTTGCATTATTTGAGTTCACCATTTTCTAAAAATTAAGCCCTTTACTTTTTGCGAAAAACGTATGGAGAAGTTGATTTGAGTTTTCAATTTCAACTGAGAAAGGGTATTTAAATCTTTTTACAAGTACTTTTTATCATCTTTGAAAAAAAACTGCATAGTTTTTAATTTATATGATCTTATTTTTTATATTAATCTCAGTTATGAACAAGAAATAAATGAAATATCAAAATTAATAATAAAATGAATGCAAATACAAATAATTTAGATAAAATGTAATAAATGTACATAAATTTATAGTATTTTATGTGATAACTTTTGAATAAAATTTCATAAGAACTTTGTTTAAATTAATTAGATTTTTTTTCTTATGAAATTTAATTCACTATTAACAGTCTTTTTTTTTAATTTTTTTATATTTTCCATAAGACATGTAAACGTAAAAATGAAACTTGTACAAAAAAAAATAAAAAAATTAAAAATTAGAGCGCTGAAATTTTTCCTAAAAAGTAACGAGGTAAATAATTTGGTCACTTAAATAATTTCACTTCCTTCCATCCGTAGAAAGAATTATCCGAAGAAATAAGTTATCTAAACGTCATGAATGTGCCTTTCGTCAATCGTCAAGCGATATTTGAAAGGTTATGACCTGCTTTTTTTTATTTTCAAATTACATTTTTTTTCGACAAAAGCTAAGTTGCTCTTGGTTAAAATATTTTAAATAAACAGTATAATTTCTGTTTTTATTAAAAAAATCAGTTTTGAAAAAAAATGATAATTTTATTTTTAAAAAGAAATAAAGGAAGATTTTAATCTTTTTATCAAAAAATGAAAAAATGATTGATAAAAAAAACAATATTTTTTTAAAAATTTTTCAGACGTTCTAAGAACATGAATTAAAAAAAAAAAAATTACCCCAAAATACTTTGATCTTTCCTCTTTAATAATAATATGAACATTAGACGATAAAATTTTTTTTCGTCAAGAACTTTTTTCATCATGCTATGTATTTTGTTTACATGTTCGTGGGTGAGTTGTCCCCCTTTCATTCTCACAATGTGTCTTTTTGTGTTTTCAAATTAATTTTATTAAAAAACAATTGTGTTTTCCCAAAAGAAGGCGCCGTTAGAACCACCACAAGGTATTTTTATGTTCTATAAATAATGAATTTTTTGTTGAAATAATGAAAAAAAAATGTAGGAAATTCGATCAATATATAAACGTTACAGACACACACACACACACTATTAAATTTGGTCACATTGTTTAAATATTGAAATATATATATATATATATATATAAATATATATATATATATATAAAATTTAAGAAAAAAACTCTTGCTTGGTTCTTCCAACTTGTCATAACTGTTTTTTTTTCCAGTTTTTCGAACAAAAATGACAATACGGACAATTTTTTAAAAAATTTAAAGATGCAAACGTCAATCATCATTAGTAGGTTGCCATTTTTTTTTCTGCAATTTTCTTTATTTGTCCATCCAAGACAATAACTCAGTCCATCCTGCTATTTACGCATGGCATTTTCCTAACATGGGAAATGATCAATATTTTTATTGACAATATTCTTTTTTGGCTCTTTTTTAAAAATCAAATTTGAACTCGATATGATTTGCCTACAGTAAATATATCAGATATATAAAAATATAAAATATATATATATATATATATATATATATATATATATATATATATATTATATATATATATATGCAAACGGTTATTAAGAACCAATAAAAAGAACTCGAACACGGATTGGAATAACACAGATGGTCCGGTTCCTTGTAACGGTGATAGTCAGGATATGAATGGTTCAAAGAACTCGAACACGGAAATTGTAACAGATATATTAAAAAAAGGAATATATATAGAGAAGTAGAAATGTTAGTACGAACAATCAGGTTTCTTAGTAATTGTCTGAACGCGACTCTGTTTAAAAATTGACACAATGACTCGCACACACTGACTGACTGACAGACTCCTGACAGACCTTCCAGACTTCAGACTGAACGATATCTAGTCATACCCCATATATAGGGCATCATATATATAGGCCGGTTTAAAGTGGGAAAAAGAGCCCGTAAATAAAAATACCATTATTGAATTTATTTATAAACGGGTTTTTAAAGGTTTACCTCCCTGAAAGAAATATAAATATATAGCCTCGTTCGGGTATATAGCCTTGAAGGCAGAGAGTTCAATATCATATATTCGGGCTGAACGATATTTATTTATAAAATAAAATGTGGCACAAAGGCCAAAAGGGTACTTGGGGAAAAGACGGTCTTCTTCTGTCTTAATTCTAAACTTAGCTAGTCACAACACGGACCCAAACATACCAACAATATTCCAATCACCAAAACAACACATTTCATACCTTTCTTACTACGTCCACCATAATACCTCAAATTCTCTATGAAATCCTAACTAGTATATATATGTACAAATATTGTTCGTGGGGGAGGGGCATAAAACAACAATTTAAAAAAAAAAGATCCCCAAATGAATATTTACAAAATGACAAAAAATATTTACAAAAAACTAAACAAAATTTGAGTTAGTAATAAAAACCCCCCACAAACTATAAATGTGGCAGAAACATCAGTTAACCGGACGAAATCAATGCGGGACTATGAAAAATAAGGAAAACATTCATACCTCCATTCATACCTTCAAGCATTCACACACACATTCATACACAACAACAAATACGAAAAATCACACACACGAAACGAAAGGCGCCCCGCATCCACCAGAGAACTGACATCACTGACCACCTAACGAGGGAAGGGAGGGGGAATTAAACAAAAGAAAGATAGGGTCAGAAATAAAAGGGACCAATGAGCAAGCATACCCTAGCTAAGTTAACCAGAAAAAAGGAGAAACTAAAGATTCAAAATCAAAAGCCTAAACTAACCTAATATCGGGGTGGGTTGCCTCTGTTCAACCCTGTTAGGACAAAATTCTGTACCTAACCGACATCCAAGTGCCACTCTAGGTCAACCCCTTTTCACTCTACACATTCGCGCAAGATTTACCCACCTTTTGCCAAATTCTGATGAAGGGAGCCGCCGGCCTTTCCGTCCTAATCTTGACTTTAAGCTGATGCTTAAAGAACAAGATCAGTTGGGAAGAGGTGAACTTCTCGAGATCATAGAATTCCTTCTGACGCGTCGTCCAAATCACGACTCTCATAACCCCTAGTAAAGCAACAGAACACATAGTGTTCAGCCTTCGTCAATTGCGGCACCACATTGCTACAAACAGAACTGGCTTCCAGGACAAAAAAACTTTCCCTGCAGCATGCGAACCATGAGGCCTTCAACAAACCCGCACAACGGCACTACCGTCTTGCACTGAAAAAAGGCGTGACCAATGGTCTCGACATTCCCAGTACAGCGATGGCAGTTTGGATATTTCTCCAAGCCTGCTGAACAAAGTTTTTTGCCGACCCAGAGGGCCACACGAATCATCAGCCAGGTGAGTGATGCCTCATCGTTATTGAGACATTTCAACCCAGGCGCCCAAGGCCATATCGAGCGAGCCTCCTGCTTCGTAAGACCGAGCTCGTCAATCAGATCATCTTGAACGCCCCCCCTAACTAACAATCGATACAATGCCTTACGAGACAACGCCTGGGCGTCGGATTGCCTCTCCGACGTCCGCAAGAGGAATTTCAAAGCGCGACGACATTCGCGGTAGAAGGAGCACTCGGCACGAGGTGTACAGCCTCCTCCTCGCACAAGTGCACACTTCTCAGGGATGGGAAATGTTTTCGGACATCTTCTTTCCAAAAGGTGCCCACCTCATCCAATCCGCGACACATTCGGTCTAGAAAGGTAATGCGAAGCATATATTGACGAATCTCAATGCTAGGCATACCCAGACCGCCCTCAGAGGGATGAAGGCAACAGATCTCGCGAGATACCATATGGGCTTTGCCTCTCCACAAGAAAGAGAACAAGGTCTGGACTAATGACATTAGTCTGGCATACGGAAGTGGAAGCACAGAGAGTCGGTACAGGAGGATCGGATAGATGTGTGAAACACATACTTCCGCCCTTCCCTTCAGTGAAAGTCTCCTCCGAGACCACAGATTAACCGCGATCTCGGCCTTCCCTTGTACCTCCGACCAATTCATTTCCAACTGGAGATCAGGACCGAACCAGACGCCGAGTATCTTGATCGGCCCATCCGTCCAGAGGAAAGGTCCGGGAAGAGAAACTCCCCTCCACACACCCAACCGCAAGCCCACAGACTTATCGCGGTTGATCTTGGCCCCTGTCACCATCTCATACCCACTGATCTCTTTGCTGACTTCGTTAATCTCGGCTCTGCTCGACACAAGAACCGAAACGTCGTCAGCATAGGCAGAATACCTGGCTGAGTTGGAAGCCCCAGGCAAGGAAATTCCGCGCAGGACCGGATTCGCCTTTAACTTGCGAAGGAAAGGTTCCAACGCAAGAACGTAAAGCAGAGGCGAGAGCGGACAACCTTAACGAATGGAGTGAGACAATACGAAAGGCTTCGATCTTACCCCATTCACTTCCACCAGCGCACCGGGGGTCGCATACAAAAGTCGGATCCAGGAGCGAAAGTCGGCTCCGAAACCGGCCGCCGAAAGGACAGCCTCCAGAAATCGATAATCAACCCTATCGAAGGCCTTGGACTGATCCAAATTAATCAGCGCGGCTTCACTGTCGACTTGTTCTATGATCAAGCGTACCATATGAAGTCTGTTCAGGGCCAATCAGACTAGACAGGACAAGCTGCAAACGGTTGGCTAAGATCTTCGCCAAAATCTTTAAGTCAGTATTTAACATCGTTAAAGGGCGAAAGTTCCCTAACCCATCCCCACCGTCCTTGTCCTTACGCAGCAACTTGATCACACCCCTGGTGAAGCGTTGAGGTAAAGACCCCTGCTTCATCCAGTGGTTGAAAATCAGTTCCAGCAAAGGAACAAAAACGTGCGACAACCTCAAGTAAACTTCGTAGGGAAGACCATCTAATCCCGGAGACTTATCCAGGCCAACCTGCTTCAGCGCTTCCCAGATTTCCGACTCTGTAATGGGACCCTCGCACCTAGCCACTTTATCTGCCCTGAGGCAGGGAAAGTCAGCTAAATAGGCATCGAACTGAGCAGAGCTCAGACCGGGCTCCCTGGTGAAAAATCCTGAAAATAATCCCGAAACACCTCACATATGCCCGCGTTTGTAATCACGGTCCGCTTATCCGGCAATGTGACACACGCTATATGTCGCCTAGACGCGTTTCGATTCTCCTCTGCACGCAGTTCAGTGGCCATATTCGTAGCCTCAGAAGACATTCTTTTTAACCTAGCCCTAACTACCAGAGCTTGATCCTTCTTGATAAGCAAGGAGGACAACTCTGCCTTAGCTAAAGCTATTTCCCCACTAACACGGGATTTCACAGCCCGATCAACTTTATCTTCTAAAGCCGTTTGCGCCGCTAATCTATCTAGATTGAGTCGACGACTAAAATCGGCAGCAAACGTTCGAATTTTAGATTTTAAATTGCCCCACCAGGCATTTCCCACAACCGCTCCCGTCAATTCCCTTTGTATCATTAGTAACAGCTGGTCCCGGAAACACTGCTCACCAAAAAGTGAACAGTTCAATTTCCAGTAACCAGCCAACCTAACCTTAGGCTTATCTAAGTTTACACGGACCCGGACAAGCCTATGATCCGTATAAACTATATAATGGAAACTTGGACACCCTAAGAGCCCTACATCGACTCTCTCCTAACTAAGACTCGGTCCAGGTAGCTCGCAAGCGTCCCAGGAGCCGAGTTGCCACTATTTGTCCAAGTCCATGCTACCTCCCGAGGGTGTTCATTCCGGAACTTATCGACAAGATCAAACCCATCGATAAAGTCCCGAAATGGTTTCACGTCCGGGTTGTTAGTACCTTGTTTTTGCCCTATACGATCTATATCGGGGTCAAGGACGGCATTCCAATCCCCCGCTAAAACTACCCGACGAGACGTCGTCAAGAACGGCGCGATCTGCCGAAACAAAGCAGGCCGCTCGGAATGGGTATTGGGCGCATAAACCCCAATGAGACGTAGAACCTTATCCTTTATGGTAACATCCAGCACGCAAAGTCTGCCCGCCGGATCCGCGAAGACAAGGGTACATGCAGCCTTCAAAGACTTGCTCACTAGCCAAGAGACACCCCTCGAACGACCATCAAAACATGCTGAATAAAGGGCGAACCCCTTAGACAGTATGTCATCACGATCATGAGAAGAAAACCGGGTCTCTTGTACACAACATACATTCACCCCGAGGCGCTGAAGGTCACGAATGAGCCTCGCCCTGCGAGACTCGGACCTCAGGCTCCGGACATTCAAACTAGCTAACCAGAGTGCCATTGTGAAACCGATTAGGGTTGCCCTTCATGATAGAACATGGCTGGGGTGAGGACACCGACAGCTCGTCCCATGGATCCAGACACCATCTCACTTTCGACAGTATCATCCTGAGACAATCCGCCGATGTCCAAAGGGTAGGTTAATTTAAGAGCCCTATAAAGGGATGGGTGAACGAAAACTGGGACCCTCCCTTTAAGTTTTTCATTTCCTTCATTCATTTCTGCGTCAAGTAAGTAGGCAGCTGGGGGCACCATTTTTAGAGACGACTGGGCCTCCTCTATCATGTCCCAAATCTCCCGCGTACCCGGGCCAGTTCTTATGACTGTCAAGATTCTTTTGGCAGAAGGGAAATTTTCAGGCTTTTTCCACCTCCACGCCATTTATTTGTTTAAAGTTCCATAGAACTTTTAAGTCTTTTGGGTTCCTCGTCTGCCCGAAGACCCTTTCAGCCTGGTCCCGGGATACGCGGCAGACGTCTTCCCTGGGAGATAAGGTGGTTTGATTTTTTTTTTTTTTTTATCTGTGACTATTTGTGAATCTGGGCTTCTGATCTTTTTTCTTTTGGAGATTGAATGGGTGTTGACATGGGTGTGAGATTGGGTGTAGTGGAGGGGAGTCCATCCCGAAGGCGTCCTCACCGGAGAAGGTTTTGACGAATGAAGAGATTTTGACGGAGAGTTTGACACAGATTTGGGTGGAGGTGGTTTAGTGAAAGTTTTTTTAGATGAAGAAGGGGAAGACGGGGCAGAGGATAGGGGGCCCGGTGCCCCCAGCGATTTTTGATTTTTACCCCGCTTGGTCTCCAGTTTTTCTTTCAATTTTTTAAGGTCCAATATTTTTTCCCAGCTTGGTTCATTTAATTTTTGGGTTTCTGTTGCGATTTTTTTCATAAGACGCCGAGGCGTCGCCCTCAGAGCTGGTAGAGGGAATGGGGCTGTAGGTGTTAATGTCCCTGGGGTCATGATGGGACTGAGGAACCGCTGTTTGGGTCTTCCCTTTGCCCCTAACTACGAGGCGCCATTCCCCTCATCCTTTTCCTTATCCACACTTGTGGAAGGCGTCGGTTTAGGGGGTAATGTGGGTACGGACCCAACCGAGGGATTTTTCCGCACCGGTCCGCCTCGCAGCTAGGCCCACTTACAGGCGCCGCGGATTTTACCTTCTCGGCCAAAGGGGGGGATTTTGGTCGCCTGCGACCGGAACTCCAGGGGCCTTCTTCCCTGGGCAGGAGGAGGAAAGGTGACCAGTCTCTCCACACCTCCAGTAAGTAGGTTTCCTACCGGTCACAATGACCGGCATTTTCCGGTCGCCAAACACCAAACAGTTGGGGACGGACTTGAAGGCCTTCTGATCGAGCATAATATCAAAAGTCCATCCCCCGTTCAAATTGTCGGAGAAAGCCCCTAAAATTTGGCCGTACTGCATAAAAAATGTAGCCAAGTGCTCTCCCGAAATTTGAGGAGGAACCTCAAAAACGGCCACCCTGGTCCTTCTCCGACCCTCGTATTCAGTTCTTAAAAATAAGGTCTTTAGTTATTAGTTCTTTTTTCGCCATTGCCAGGCAATCTTCTGGCGTGGGCAGCAGAATGTCCCACATGAAAAACCAGTACCTTTTAATTACTCTTTGGGGTTTTATCCCCAGGGACAAAAGTGATTTAATCACTATGTCTTTCGTGGAGCGACAAATCTTGCGTGTTTTCTTGTCGACCACGAAAACGGACACCATTCTCTTTGCGAACACATCGAGCTCTTGGACATTTTCGACCAGCCCATCTTTATTTACAAGATGGGCATAATTTTCGCCTTTTCCAAGAAATCCGCCATGTTCAAAATGCAGGACTTTGGGGGGACTTCCAACAAGAGGGCAATTCCTCGGCAGTCTTAGATTGTTGCCTCCATTTTCGGCACCTCGTTCTTTTTTTAGTTTCGAAAAGGTCCTTTTTTGGAGCTACTAGCATTTATGTTCTTGGGGAAAATTTGGGAGCAACAAAAAACAAAATTAGCCCGTTTTTTTACGGATTTATCAGCGGCGGGTCGGCTTTAAGAAAAAGCCGCAAGATATTTTAAAAAAAAATAAAAATGAAAAAGGTCTTTTTTTAACATTAGACCGACTGCAACCAGCTCGTCGGCCATATTGTTAAATTAAAAGCGTGGAGACAAAAAAAAAAAAAAAAAAAAAAAAAAAAAAAAAAAAAAAAAAAAAAAAAAAAAAAAAAAAAAAAAAAAAAAAAAAAAAAAAAAAAAAAAAAAAAAAAAAAAAAAAAAAAAAAAAAAAAAAAAAAAAAAAAAAAAAAAAAAAAAAAAAAAAAAAAAAAATACCACTTGCGGGTCTCTAAAAAATTTTTTCAAAAAAATGGGAAAAGGAGTTGGGAGAACAAAAAAAAAAAAAAAAAAAAAAAAAAATAAAAGAAAGCCTGGATAATCCAGGAATTTAAAATTTAAAAATAAAAAAAAAAAAAAAAAAACTAGAAAAAAATAAAAAAACAAAAAAGATAAACTGAAAAAAAAATAAAAATAAACAGGTAAGACTTAAAAAAAAAAAAAATAAAAATGGCGCCCAAAGGCAGCCGTCACACTGCAACACAAAGAAATAAAAAAGAAAAAAAAAAACAGAAACTCCTCTTTTTTTTTTCAAAAATTCAAAAAAGTCCAAAAAAAGAAACAAAAAACAAATTTACAAACCAGAAAAAATAAAAATATTTTGCGGCCGAAGCCGCTAAAGAAAATAAATTAAAAAGCAAATGGAAAAACAAACTAGTCAAACAAAAAAAAAAAAAGAATGCGATAAAAGTTATTTAATATATTAAAAGTCGCTAAAAAAAAAAGGAGGGTATAAAATAAAAAAAATAAAAAAAAACAAACTATAAAAAGAATGTAAACATAAAATATCTTAAAATATTTCGGACTTTTTTTTTTTTTTTCTTAAACTGTACTAAATTAAAAAAAACTTACTAAAAAGAAATAAACTTCAAAATAAAAAAGCAGTCGTCCGGTAAGACTTTGTCAAAAAGAATGGACATAAAAAAAAAAAAAAAAATATTTCCATCCCGAAGCCCAATATATATATATAAAAAAAAAAATTAAAAAACAAACAAAAGAAAAAAAAAAAGAAAAAATTCTAAAAAACTTAAACAATAACTTAACAGAAATTTTTTTATTTCGATTGAAACAAAAATAAATCGATAATCGTCAAAACTACAAGAAATTTTTCATCAAGTATTTGAACATAGCAAATCCATTTAAAGATGTTCGTGGGACTTGTTTAAATTTAAATGACTGGTTTTCCAGACGATCTTATAAATATATATATATATATATATATATATATATATATATATATATTTGTGTGTGTGTGTGTGTAATAAAACTTGTTTAAATTTGGACAAAGTCCGAAATATAATTATATTTAAGACATTTTTATGTTTATACATTGTTTGAAGATATACAAATATTTAAATAAATGCTCTGTTTTAATACTGCTTATTATTAAAATAGAGCATTTACTTAAATATTTGTATCTATAAAAGAATGTATAAACATAAAATGTCTTTATTTATATATATATATATATATATATATATATATATATATATATATATTCTACGATAATTTCTCGAACATTCAGGCCGGTAAATGTGTTTTTTAGGAAATGAATCTCATTACCATATTGAACGAATAACAATGTCAAATAATGACTTAGAGTTATCAAGAAAATGTCTTTTATCCTAACTGGCCATTTTTAACAATCTTTTTATAGCTTTAATGTTAATAGATAATCTTGTTATCACTTCGACCAGAATATAAGGAGAGATTTTTACCAAGTTGGTCTTGAAACACAGTGTTAGGCCAAACTACTTGTGAAAAAAAACCTGCTACCGTGCATTCGAAATGCTCATTTTTACCTCTGTTCGAGCACAGACCGACGTAATACCGTAATTCCCCATATATAATACGCCTTCATCCATAATACGCACACCTAAAATTGTGCTGAAAGTGTGGGAAAATTCTTCTACTCACTCATAATATGCACCCCTTGTTTGCTAATCAAACCCTATAAATTGTACCTCTCTAATTTCATTACGGCCAGCGTTTCCTACTCTTATTTAAAAAAATGGTTTTAAACATAGAATAATATTATTCTAATTTTGTTTTATGATAATTCTTATTTTATTTTACGGCAATTTTTTTAAGTTTTTTTTAGCTGTGCATAATACGTCCCCCTGATTTTGCTTATTATTTTTTAGAAAAAAAAATGCGTATTATACATGGGGAATTACGGTACTTCGATGTATTGCGCAGCGAAACCGCTTAGTGGGGATTACCCTCTCTTTGTCTACCAAGACGACCGCTAGATGACGTTCTATTCAAGACTATAAAAGAAACAAACATGAACGAACTTTTTCGCTCCACGATATAGTGACAATATCGGGAGTTGTACCGCCGGGAAAGACTAGTTAAATTCAAACCAACTATGTGGACATGACACACACACATTACGGCTAAGTACATACATGTTTTCTTTCCTTTTTATGAGGTAGATCTACACGCGTAAATATATTTTTCATTTCTCTTCTTTTGTGAGGTGTGCATGGAAATCAATATCCGCCATGAGTTTAATTCGTTTCTTTTAAAAATGCTGAATTCGTTTACTTTGATGGTTTCCCGCCTCAGCCGTGTCAAAATGCCAAACGACAGAGAGAAACATTGGAAACATCTAAATCAGGGCTGTATGATGTATGGCAGTTTTATGTCTTAACCAATCATCGGATCATATATTAATTTTTGGTTTTGTTTTTTTTATTCTATTAATTTTAAATGTAATATGGAAAATTTATCAGTTATTAATTTTGAGTATCATTTCTTTCATTGTATTTTTATATTAGGTTTTTTTTTGCACTAATAATATTAGATGTAAAACATGGCTTAATGATTGCGTAAAGTGTGAAACTGCTAGTCATCATGCAATGTTGATTTCTATGTCCACATTATATATATATATATATATATATATAAACACTCGCCTTTCGATTTTGAGTACAACATACATATACAATTTCTGAAACTCTTTTCCGAGTACATCTGTCTGCTAGGGTGGCTAGCTAATCCCTGTTACAGACGTCTGCTCAGGCACATTTGTTTTTCTTCAATACCTACAGAGTGAAACTGATTTATACTGCAACTATGCTGAACGAACCTTAGTTACAGTTACTGAGATAGAATGAATAATCTGGTCTGATCAACAGTTTGGACAAGGTCAGTCCGCTCAAACCCTCAGTCACACTGATTTTTGACTTCTTACTACAGTAACGTGCGAGATGTGCGAGAATAGGTGTTGGCATAGAATTTACGGTTACATCTAGTAATTTCAACTGTAAAATGGTGAGACCTTGCCGCCAATCAAGTACTGCGTTTAAATGCATAAAGTTTAGGTACCATAGAGGAAAGTTTATTACAACAATTACCATGAAAGTATTTATAGAAAAAGCGCAAATTCGAATTCCAGTCGAGTTCGTAACATTCATTTATGGGCAAATAGGTATATTATGAATCCATCTTTTCTTCTACCTCTAGCTATGGGTTAAATAGACTGGGGTACTTGCCTTAGTTCGCAACTAGTCTAGAAGGACATCTCTGAATTCAAAAGCTGAGGAGGGACGTTTGAAGATCTTGTGGCGCACTATATCCACCAGTTTTCTGTATTCGGTTCTTACGAAAAATATAGTCGGTTCTGCATTGCATTCTAACCAAATCATATGTGCGGGTAGTCTGGAAGATACTGAACCCTTATGTGTCGATAACGACGAGGGAATCCATTTATACCAGCACTTTAACTCGTAAAAAATACCTTACCTAAAAATATATATATATATATATATATATATATATATATATATATATATATATATATATATATATATTATAAAATATATTATATATTATAAAAATATACTATATTTTTTATAATATATATATGTATTATATATTGGCTATTATTATTGCCATGTCCGTTTATTGTTTAATATATTGTAATGTAATTGTCATCTTTGATGATGGCTTATGTAAGATGAAAGCTTAGATAGTTTTAACAAAACATGTATCAATATGGTGATTTTCTTTCGTCTTTCAATTATAATGTTATTAAGTTTATCGATATGAAAAGAATTTGCATAAAATAAATAGACAAAACTTGTCTATATTATTTACTGAAACATTCATCAATGAAAAAATGCTGCCTAAATATACACACACAATATTTATATATATATATATATATATATAGTATATATTATAAAAATGTAGTTTTAAGGTATGCTATATTTATGAGTTAAAGTGCTCGATATTAGGGATAGAGCCTATATAAATATAAAACTGGATATTGAGGCTAACACAGAGTGGCGACAGTCTGCTTCATGCTTAAAAGCAATTGTCAGGCCATGCGCATTGTGTTTTGTCTCGACTATTTATATATGTTGGCTAGTGATGCATTATGGTTAGATTTATTGTATTATTTTAACGGTTATTGGGTGAGCGCTAACGGTTATGTTTCGAATTATTCTAGGGTTATTGAGTGGAAATAATTGTGGATCCAAATGCAGTTTTGTAGTTATTTTATAGTGTTATATCCTTAGAATAATTTGAAACATAGCCGTTACCTCCCACCCAATAACCATTTGAACACGCACACACACACACACACACACACACACACACACATATATATATATATATAAGGGCGTGCTGAAAAATTATCAGCTTGACCCACTTCCTAAAATTAAAAACTGATAAAATCACCAAAGAATTTCGGGGAAATAACATTTTGGTCAGTCCGAGAACTTTTCAATACATACCTACCTCACTCTCTCTCTCTCACCCCACACACACACACATATATATATATATATATATAAAAAGAAAAGAGAAATATCTCAAGATAAGTTGAACAATGCGTTAAACGTAGGAGGTGAAGGGTGCATCAATTTCTTTACTGCTAAATCGCCCCCTTCTATTTTTACGCGTGCACATTTGAACAAAGACGAATGTTGTGTGTGGACGGCATTCGGATTTAGGAGAGTAAGTGGTGCGGTAGGGAGAGCCTCGGACAAACGCCACACTGTCCATTACGGAACTAGGAGGGTCGGGTGTTAGGCTCGCGAATAAATAGTTCCAGTGTTGGAGAATCTCCGAAATAGTCCGGTCCTCCACCCTCCTCCTCGATTATTCCCTCCTCCCCCACTCAGAACACACACTTTTATGAACCAACATTAAGAGAAATTAAAAAAAAAGAAAAAGATCCCCCCGGCCTACAAGTGTCTAATTCGAGATGCGCGGACAGACAGTACATTCTAGAAATATCTTAAACTTCAGCGTTATTTCATACGAATTTTTTCGGGTATGTCACAGGTCACGTGTAGGCAGGTCTTTTTTAAGAATTATCATAACGGTACAG
This sequence comes from Acanthosepion pharaonis, assembly GCA_903632075.3. NCBI lineage: Eukaryota > Metazoa > Mollusca > Cephalopoda > Sepiida > Sepiidae > Acanthosepion > Acanthosepion pharaonis. The sequence goes on from CAHIKZ030002883.1 coordinate 83,832, forward strand.
AAGTACTGCTAGGAATCTGAAAGTCTAAAGTCAATTTTTATCTCTTACTTACTGTAGATCAGTGGTGTCCAAACTTTTTTCAAAGAGGGCCAGTTTGATGAGGTGGAATATACATGAGGGCCAACCATTTTGCTTGGCATTCTTCGAACCATTAAAATTAAATTCAATTGAAATATCTTAGAAAAATTTTATTGCAAATAGCATATTTTTATTTCTTAACATGGATGACAAATAAATTTAAACAGGTCTTATGAAAATCACACATCTTGTCATATCTGAAGCCTATATATGATGAAGTAAAATATGTCTGAGAAAAAAAGAACTTCCAGGAAACTATTATATATTTTAGGTTAATCTTAAACATTCCATATCATCGGTAATTAATGCTGTCTGTCAACTTTTAAGTTAAAAACATATGAACAGGAACATAATACCCACATTCATCTTATTAAGTAGAAAACAAAAAGTCCAAGTATCCAAATATATTTAGAATTGCTTTTGACCAACACAAAACAAATTTATTCATCTCAGATGACCAAAACAAATAACTAATGTGAAGGATGATACTGAGATCTTGTATATAGGTCAGATTTGGTTCAAAGGCTGTGGTCTGGTTCAAAGGCTGTGGTCTGGTTCAGAGGCAGTGATTTTAGAAATTGGCTGGAAAATGCTAAGGTCAGAGTCACACCACCAGAGGGAAGCCACACAGTGCTGTTGTCATCTTTTGGTAAAACATGAAATTGCATTTCTTAGGTGTGTACTTTACATACTCTGAAGGACTGTAAGTGATACATTCTATGACAGAGGATGGGGGCTATATTAAATTTGATCGTGGTCGGGTCGAGCTTTGGACATGTCTGCTGTAGATGATACAAACTTAATAACAGACGATACCTTTTCTTCTAGACACCGAATCGTACCCATTCGTTGCAACAAATCCATCTTACATTGTCGTTACCTTTGGGAAAATCATTAACATGCTAAATTCTGTTGAGAAATTTAAACTCCTTCGTGTTGCTGATAATAATATGGTGTTTCCCTCAATCCATTTGACAACCTTCTTTATTTGCTTATATCTGAAGATTGATTGATAGACTGATTACTTTTAACGCTTATCAACCCTTTCAGGTATTTGCCAGGGCGCCCACGTCACAACCGAGTGTAACACGAGGTCGAGGTTTAAGCTAGGTTTAACTGCTACACCACGCAATATTTGCAAAGCCCACTCGACACTACCCCTTTTGGAGACGCCTCAGGCACTGGGCAATAAAAACCCAGCCCTCTTCCGAGGGAGATGAACTGCTTGGAGGGCGGAAAGCCCCTTGGGGCTTGGGCTAATATTCAAAGAATACAACTCCCAGTAAAAGGTTAGGACTTGTTATCTTATCAACCCTTTGTGTGTTATTTAAAGCCGAAACCTATTTTTGAATAATTAAATTCGAATAAAGAAAAATTAAACTAAATAAAACCGCTTTTAAAATTCTCGCTGTGATATTTGTTGGAATTTTTTAAATTCAGGAATTATCATTGTTATATGCTTTGCTATCCGGACCAGCCTGCGCATTGATGAGGGGATATTTTGAAGCATTTCATACTCGTCAATCGTTTTTCACTGTCCTGTCGCTTGTTCATTTCTTCGACTGAAACAGCACTACCAAACCAAGGGGTCGAACTCACAACTGCCAGGGAAACTGATATATTATAAACCAACGGTTTAATCACCACGTCTAAAAGACAGATGGCTTAATAGATTAAAACATATCTGGTTCCCTGGTAGTGGAAGTACTGAAAAGTCACATACACCGGTTCAGTGGAAGAAACAGACAAGCGACACAAAGGTGATTAATACTGACGACTACTGTCTTAAACGAAATATCTCATAAGCAAAGGAAGCAGAATGAGAACCATTCTCGCCTGTGGATTGAAGAGTGTTTTCGGTTAAAAATTCCTAAAAGTCTACCGAGTACGAATACTGACACATGAAGAAAACTGAAGAGAACAATGATAGCAAGTATAACAACCAAGATGAGTATGTTGTTCAAAATGACAAAGCATAACATATTTATCAGTGATAGACAATAAATTCCCGTTTCTAAGAGTCTCTGGTATTTACAAGTTTGAGCAGGTCCTTCAAAATATATGAGCAACCATTTTCTGATTCGCCATCTTTGAAACAAAATCTGTTCTCCTTTAAAAATTATACGCCGGAATAAATTTTTGGAGTTAAACTGTCAAAATAAGTTTTTTTATTGATTGATTGATTTGTTTTCTACAGCTTATTGTACAATCATCGAAGTTAAGCAACATCGAGCCTGGTCAGTACCTAGATGGGTGACTGCCAGGGAATACCAGATGCTATAAAATTGGGTGTGCAGGTGGTGTAATGGATAACGACGCGAAATTGGAAAATGAAGATCCAATTTCCGATTCCAGTTGTGTTCGTTATATTCACTTACGCGCAAATACCATTGGGAAATGTATGAATCCACCTCTTCTCCCCCAGCTATGCGTTAATTAGTAGGACTCAGTAAATTATTATTATCTTAAAAAAACTCCTACAATCTAAAAATATTTCCTGGCATTAAATAAACTGCAAAAGTTTGATAAGCCTTAAAAAACAAATCAATTTCTTAAAATGTATTTTTTTTTATTCGTAACCTAAACGGCTTAATCGATAGTAATATCCGAACAAAAAAGAACTACTGATTACGAATTTCAATTTTTTATACAAAAACAACTAGAACAAGTTATACTTGTATCAAATATAGTTGTTTTTCACAGGATAAAACAAAATTGAATGCTGATTTAGTTGAAGATAATTGGTTGATTGATTTGTTTTTACGGCTTATCAACCCTTTGCAGGTTATTTAAAGTCAGAAAATATTTTTAGATTGCAAGAAAATTTTGTGATAATAATGATTTTTGCGGATACAAGTTCAACTAATTAACCCATAGCTGGGGAGAAGAGGTGGATTCATACCTTTCCCAAGGGCATTTGCGCGAAGGTGAATATAAACGTGGCTCTCCGATTTCTAATTCCGAGTTGTTATCCGTCACACCACCAACACATCGTACAAAAACTGGTGTTTCGACAAAATATGGCCGTAATCCAAAGATAAGTGGAATCATTTGTCAAAATTGTAGTTTTAACAAATTCAAATTCCGTCCTGGGTATAACGATAAACTACATCCACGTCCTGGGTAAGACGATAAACTACATCCGACAGCAAAGCCTTTGATCAAAAGGTTTGAGGAGCGTGGAACCACATCTTAATTGCTGTTATCCCCAGGTCCACCCTGACCCGGGGTGGTAGCACATGTCAGGATCCCAGCTATGGGCAAATAGTTGGTGCAAAACACCATGAAAGTATAAAAATAGGTTTTAATATCAGCAATAACTTTTTTGAAAAATTATTACCAGAAATACATTTTTAATATAAAATTATTCCCTGCAAGACATTATTATCAGTAATACATTTTTGGGTAAAATATTGTCGGCATTATATAACCCACTGAGGTTGATATGCAGTAAAACAAACCAAACCAAATTCAAATGTTAGAATTTTGCTGTTTTCTCTTGTATTGACTAGTTATTCGAAATCCTTAAATTTAAAGAGTTGGGACCTTTTGTTAAGACATCACAGTTTGTCTAAAGATGAAACAGAACTGAATACTGTTCTTTTTTTCGAAGATAGTTGTAGCAATTTGCAATGGCTTCCACAAGGCACAAAATATCTGCAACCAATCTGCGTGTAGTGCTGAAAATCGCACACTGGTTCAGCCCTCAAACATCAAGAAGCAATATATACACTATTTATATTCGGACTATTGTCCTTATATTTGTTTTTATTATAACAATGTTTCGCCTTCCTCATATCGATATGAGTAACCAACAAGGAATTCTGAACTGATCCCTTTATTTAATCTACGGAATAGACTGTTCTCGTTCCACTGCTCATACCAGGCTCATATTTTTATTTAGTACTGCTCAGTTATTGCTCGCCCGTTTCCACTCAGTGCAATGAATTGAATCCACAATCATTAGTCACCAAAGCTTTAATCCACTAGGCCAATTTGCTGTAGTGAACTTGGAGCTTTAAACCTAACCTACCTCCTGATTAGAGTTGCTGCTGTCATGTTTTAACTGCTGCTGCGGTTGAAGAGTTGCTGTTATTTGCGTGAAGTGTAAACAATGAAAACTCCTCGTCTCAGAAATCCAGACAGAAAGCAAGGGGCAAATATTTATGTTTGTGTCCAGTTCATGTGGTGTGTACAATGGTAGCGAAAGTATCAGGAAAATCCGTGAAGATCACGCGCACACTTGTCAAAAGTAAATACCATCTGTATGAGCTTGAAACTAAAATATTGAAAAGGATACCGTTTCTTAACTGTTCAATTCTCAGAGATGAATAGACTTTAACTCATTCAGTTGAGCCAAAATTATCGTTCTCGTTATAGAGATGTTTATAAACAAAGCGTTTCGTTTACGCACCCTTTGGCAATCTTCAGGTCATTATTTTGGCTGGGATGAGATATCTTATGCGTTGATTAGCGTTTCCTTTGTGAAGTGGGGTATATTATTTCACTGCCTAATCCAGCGATTGAACTCATGGCCACAAGATGGAAGCGATACTTAATTAATGGATCAGAGTGAAATATGAATTATGGTACCCGAGACGACACATTCGATCGAACAAGGCATTTTTTAATACTCAGCTCTGTTGTAGCTCTCGCAACAGGAGACAAGGTTCATTAATAAAAAAGAAAACTCTTTCCTTACGGATTATACTCCTTAACAATGGTTTATGATGGATCGTTCGAAACGTTGCATTAGTAAGAGTTCAATTGTGTGGACGAGGCTTGTATCACAAAACTCATGTTGAAATAGGCTGATCACATGACGCGGTCGAATGATGAAATTTAAATAAAGGCCACTTGAACATTGAATGTAAGACGAAGCGAAATACAAGCCGAAAAGATCAATTCGAAGATTAGGATTATTTATGTGAAGAAAGGCAGAAACTGTGGATCAGAGATACTCAAGAAAAAAAAATGCCTTATATATATATATATATGTGTGTGTGTGTGTGTGTGTGTGTGTGTGTGTGTGTGTGCAAAAATGCGAGGGAGAGAGAAAGAAATAAAAGATAATATATTTTACTGTTACTTCTGTATTTTTTAGGAATTTTTACCCATCATCCTCTCTGAGAAGAAGTCATAAGTCCTATTTACGGTCGATAGATGGCGCTGGGTAAAGAAGTTTTCTTTCTTTTTGTTTGAAGATGACGATATTCAGTCACCCCCCCCACACACACACGTGGGTGTCATGTGGCACAAGGCCTTTTTAACGTGGGCATTCCGATCCCGTGGGCTCGGCCAAAAATATGCCCATTGAACCCGCCTAAACGGGTTCAGGGCCGGTTTTACCTCCCCGAAGGAGACTCCGCCCTTCGGCGTAGCCTCCTTCGGGTTCCTCTCCCTCCGTAGACAGAGAGTTGAACCGAACAGTCAGTCGAGAAAGCGACTAGCTGACTCTTTGTTTGAAGATGACACAGACATACAAATAAAATTTCTGTTTTTATGCATACATTATATTTCAAAAGTACTAGATAGGATTTTAAAATGAGAATCTTTAATATTAATTCGCCCCAAAATAAAAAGAATTTATATTTACTAAAATTCATACCAAAATTCAGAAATATCCTTTACAATTTGTTAAAAAATGCAATCATTGTTATTTTTTGCCTAACGTCTCCAAAGGAACTTACACAAATAAGAAGAATTTATTATGATACGATGAACCCCGAACATGGATTTTTATTGTGACCTTCGTCCACGTACTTTCGATTGTTTCTAAGTTAAAGAAATTCACACCGTGATTTACAGTCAGATGATTCTAATTAGGATCATCCTTCAAAGATGTATATCCTTTCCAACAATCCGACATAATCGTAATCCCAGATAAAATACAGCTTCGGATTGTGTCCAAATGGGGTAGCTGTTCTATCTGGCACTCAGCTTATATTTTACAATTAATAGCAAACTGTTATTATTTGAATCTTTACAAATTATACACCTTAGAATCCTAGAAGCATTTTTTTATCTAACAGTGAAAATTTTAAATGTTAACTGATTATTAAGACCCCAATTATGGCAAGTGTATCCAATTCCAAGCAGGAAAGTGTAGTTTGGAAGTTTTTTTAAGATTTCTGATGATAACCAAAGTAAAGCAATATATCAATTGTAGCTAGGTACTTGCTTAAGTGATTTATGTAAAGAAATTGCTCTCTTTATTGTTTAAACTCTTACCCAACTTTTTAAATGAAAAGGATATCTAACTTTATTTCATAAGCTCTTGCATTCATTTTTCTACAAAAGGTTTTATTAATAAATGTACATTGTTCGTTAGGTTTTTCAAACCAACTGCAGGACCTGAAAATAATGGATTTTAATCATTGTAGGTATCGGAATTGGGATCGGGAATCGTATCAGAATCGATAAAAATATTGGTATCGTCCCATCACTAGAACTAACGCATTAATATGATATTATTCTGAATTTAGAACTTGGGGTCTTAAACCCATTCTCCCTGATGCTGACATTGCTACTGCAATTCATTGTAGCTTCTCTTTTGTTACAGCTACTGCTGCTACTATTGATTTTGAAGCCTTGCTGTCATTTCTTTTCTTTTTTTATTAACGGTTCCCATACTGTATTTATTTTCATATCAAGCCTACTAAGAGGGTCCAAGTATAAGCACCGATTCTTTCGAACGTCAGATTTTCCTGTCTTCTCTGTCTACACAGGATTTAGTGACTACCCTTTTCCCTCCATATATGATCAGCCACGCCTGATTTCATTGTTTCGCCACTAATTACAGCTTTTCGATGTTCCTCCAGCCTTACTTTTAAGAGGCAGATGATTTCAATAACTGAGCAGTACTAAATAAGAAAAATACCAGATATACCTAAACATGAATATTGGAATGAGAAAAATCTACCTTCATAGGGCTCAGTTTGGAATTCCCTGTAGGGTTCCCAGATTAACACGCTCCTGATGAAGACTGGTAGGTACAAGAGCCGAAACATTGTGATAATAACAACAAAGATGAGGACAATACTCTAAGTGGAAATGATGTAAATAATGATAACCTTCATCCTAGAAATCCAGGTAGAAATTATGGTGGTGGAAATAAAATTATTTTGTGTTTCTTTTATTCAAGAGGTACTGATGAACAACTAGTCATCAAATGAACATCGGATAGTGTGTTATGTATTGTCAAATACTGGATGAGAACATGCTTCTATCTGTGACATTTCTCAAAGAATTAACAATTTTGTTTTTTCAGCAAGATAACAATTCCAAGTATAATGCAATGAAAATGAAAGACTGGCTCCAGGTGGAGAAAATAAGGGGTTTAATGTAGCCTTGCCTGTTACCTGACTTAATTCCTATAGCTTCGTTTTAGGATTAAATTTTATGATTTGACAAAATAAGGATTGAATTCTTTGGTGGGATATTTTAAGGCATATCTAAAGAAAGAAGGACACTTCCTATGAGCCCCAAAATACAATCTTAACAGGTAAACATCGTGGGTAAAATATAATTATTCAGAATTGGTTTTCAGATGCTCAACATATCAACTCAGACAGTGTTTCTCAAACTTTTCTTCTTTGTGGCTAAATTTTTCGGTTTTAAAATAATTTCAAGCATACATAAACACAAATAGAAAGTCCATGTAACAGGGAATATATTTTATTTACAAAAACGAAATGTAGTAGAAAATATAAATCCTGACTCATGACTACATCGCTCTTGGTGTCTCCAGGCCAATCTAAAATATTTTTCGGTTCCACTTTTGGATCTAAGGACCCAAATTGAGAATCATTGATATAGGGAATGTTGGATCGCGTGCTATGATCACGAAATACTAGAGAAGAACATGCTTCTATCTGTGACATTTTTCAAATGAGCATGAGGCTGGATTTTTTTCAGCAAGATAACAATCCCGAGTATATTGGCGTGAAAGATTTTAAAGCGGCCTAATCAGTTGCCCGACTTAAATCTTATAGAAAATCTGTAGAAGGAGCTTAAACTTCAAGTTCATAAGAATTCTTCAAACTTGTGTGATTTGAAGGTGATCTGTCAACAGGTGCGGAATAAAACTGGTGTTAATTTCTGCGAGAAGCTTACCTCAACTTATTCCAAACATCTGACATCTATCAGATTAAATAATGGACACACCATTAAATACTGTACACTGTTTATGGGTCCAAGATTTTTGTGCGTTGTTTTCTGTTGTATTTGTCAATGGAATCATCTGTAGGCAAATGTTTCCTAAAACAGAGTTCCTTTAAAAAATCTTATGGTTTCAATATTTTTGTATGCCACTAAAGATCAATAGAAATGTAGAGGCTGAGATAGTGCAGTGAAAAGCGAGAAAACCAAGTCTTACCTCGGAAAAGAACTCGTGTTCTCTGTGATGTCTGTTGAAAGAGAAAATCCAAATCAAGATCAAGTTGACTTTAGTAGGCCTCGAAATATGGTAAATGTTTGCGCTTCCGTACCGATCTCGACCAATCACAACCTTTCTTACTTCCAATGAAAGAAATCGACTTTAGACTACAAGATTGATTGGCTCTTCGTGGGTAAAGAAGGTAGTTGTGCATTGCAAGTTGTGATATGAATTTTTGGGATGCAGAATTAATTTCAACTCGGAACTAATTTCAGCTAGAAACTAATTTCACCTCGGAACTAAGACTTAGGGTTAGGGATTAGGGTCAGGGTTTTTAAATCGAGTTGAAATTAGTTCCGAGTTGAAATTAGTTCTGTCACTCGAATTTTTGACACTTTTGTTTTATGCCCTATTTCTGTCATTGGACTTGGGATATATGACTCGGAATTACAACCTCGGACTTACGTTTTTTGTATCTGAACCTCCCTACTACTATTTACCTCAAATAGATATGAACAGACTGAGATAAACTGAATGAGAGTAGTTCGCCACAATGTGCGTGGCATGGCTGGTCTTATCCGTGAAGGTCAGAACTGCTGGAACTAAGGAATGTAATTCATCTGAACATTTTCCATGGAAATAGCAATAGACCAGTGAGACTTGCGACATTTCATCTGTGAGAAAAGGATTGCAGGATGGAAAATAATTCATCACCCACAAGGACGCGGAGAAGCTTCTTGACTCTATTGAGACGAGAAAATGAAGACTGTGCAGATCCTGTCCAGATATAACAGCAGTAATCCATTTTCGGCCTGATTTGGCTCTAGTAAAAATAGAGGATAATTGGAGGTGTTCGTTACTTACCTAGAGAACCGACCATTTATCCAGCATCTTTAGCGATGAACTGTATGTATGAGTTCCACCAGGTTTGGGTTGAGTTCCCAATAAACGTTCCAGGAACAGGACCTCCCTGAGAGAACACCCGTTTATCGTAATCGGTCAAAGTTCTGGGTCTGCTCGATGATGATGGAACGTTACTAGTTTTAAAATAATTGTATGTGATCAGCCAGTTTTTACCTAACTGGCCTGTTAGAGCTCGGTCAGAGGAGAGATCAGTTGCCCAGCTCTGGTCACCTACCGTTTTGGAGGCGCACCCCACTATGCCGTTGCACCCTCAGCATAGATATTCACAAATGATCGGAGTATACTCCTCAGCGGATCATTTATGTAAAGTAGAAAGAAGGTTGGACCGAGAAATGAACTTTGGGGACGCCTGCGTTGATCACTTGTGTCTTGGGGGATTGACCATTAACAACTACCTTCACGGATCTACCCGATAAGAAGGACTTTATAAATGAGAAGATTCTTCAAGTGATTCAATAGCTAGAAAGCTTGTTCAGTAACCTTTCATGTCACACCTTGTTAAATATTTAATGCAATCATCCTTGAGATGTACTTGTTGTTCATATACTTTAGTTATTATTATTATTACTAGTGTAGCTGTGTCATCAAAAATGGCGTCAACCGTTAGAAAGTTTTAACAGTGAGATGCAATAAAACGGAAGTCTTGAGACAATGTATTGAGATTCAATAAACTGGGAAAGAATTCACAACAAAAATAGAGACCAATGAACTATTTAATCCGTTCTCTTTATATTTTTAGGTGTTCAATGGTATATAAGTGTTGAAACTTGACTAATGCATGGAATAATAATACAACACAAAATGTACTTAGAACAAAATGTATTGAAACAAGAAAGTGTACACAATATTTACATATAGTCTTTTGTATATTCTTGGGAAGACCGTTCCTGGAGAATGTGTTGACTTAGTCGAGTCGGGCAGAGTCTCTGGATTGAATCTCTTGATTCCCTCCTCTCTTCTCGGTACCAACCATATTTATATGGTCGGTACTCCACTATGCAAATAAGGTGGATCCTACCACAACACCCCCTCCCAAGCCTTGGAATCCCTTTTTGGATTTCAAATTGGCTTTTATATGGGTTGATGATTATGGCTATTTCTTTGTAGATCCATTTGCATACTTCATATGCATATGTCCATCCGCTTAATTTTAATATTTTTCCGTTTTGGATTCACGTCCAATGGGTCCGTGAACTTTCGTTTCTACCGGATCTTCTTGGTTCAGGAGTATTCTGTGCAGGTTCTACTTGAAACATATCATACATTACATCAATGGGATTTTCCTCCTCATCCGGTATACTCTCTTCATGCTCTATAACGTAACATTTTTTAAGTTGGTTCTGGTGCATTTTATGAGTATTCTTCGGCCCTTTAATTATGTAAATCAGGTCACCGATTCTCTTGTCCACTATGCCTCGCTCCCAGAACTCAACGTTGTTTTTGTAGCACTTGAAAAACATGCAATTTCTCCGGGGGTGTGACATTTTTCTCGCTGTATACATGGTATTCTTTACTCTATTTTTTCCTGGCAAAGTTTGTCAAACACTGACTTAACTTTCCTAGCGAACATTAGTTCAGCTGGTGCTATGTTTGAGTGTGTTCTCTGGTTTGGCGTGATTCTGTATACTTGTAAGAATTGCTGAAGCGCCTTTTCCGTTGGAACTCATCAGGCTTTCTTCAGAGCTCGCTTTAAAGTATCGACAAATCTTTCTGCGAGTCCATTGGACCTCGGATGATAGGCGGTGTCGTTATATGGTTAATTTGATATAACTCACAAAATTCCTTAAATTCTTCAGAAGTGAATTGTGTACCATTGTCACTCACAATACACTCTGGCACACCGAATCGTGCAAATAGTTCATGCAAAAAAGTTGTTGTGGTATTGGACGTAGGCTTTTTACAGCGTAGTACTTCCGGCCATTTTGTAAAATTATCTACCACTATTAAGTAGTAAAAATCTTCTACTGGACCAAAGAAATCAATGTGTAATCTTGTCCACGGATGATCCGTCTTGGGCCATGGTTTGTGTATTATAGGTGGTGCCTTAGCTGCTAACGCACACCCTTTACATCGATGAACCATGTTTGCGATATCCACATCCATTCCTTTCCAATACACAAAGCTTCGCATTAAGCTTTTGTTTATTAATCAGGTGACCCATATGAAAGTCCGAAGTATTCTTTTCTGCAACTTTTTTTGGTACTATTACTCTCTCACCATATAATAAAACTCCGTCACCTATTGAATAAATCTCCTGCACTTTTTGGTCATTTGCTACCATTTTGCTTTTTTATTTTTAAATGAAATCATCGCTTTCAGCTTCTTTTTTAATTTCCTTTAGTGTAACCGGTAGCTCTCTTACAATGTTGTTTACCATGCTTTTCACCTCATAATCTGCCCTGATATTTGCAATAATTGATTCTTCGAATCTTTCTTCTTGACTCGGTACGAGTCTTGTTATAAACTATCCGCATGAATTATATTTTTTGGATGATAGGTGCTTTATGTAAAAAATCATAATTGAGAAGAATGGTTCCCCATCTTAACAGACGATTTGCTGTATAAACGGGTAACCCTTTCTTTTGAACCAAAAATAGTGATCAGTGGTTTATGATCCGTTTCAAGCATAAAATGTCTGCCGTGGATGATATTCTATGAAATTTTGTTATGGCAAAAATGATACTCAACGCCTCTTTTTCTATTTGGGAGTATAAATTTTCTCCGAGGAGTAAAGTTCTCGAAGCATGTGCAATTGGTTTTCTAGAACCATCTGGCATTATGTGTTGAATACACGCTCCTATCCCGTATGAACTAGCGTCAATTTGCCACAACAATATCCAGTTTTGGATTGTAATGGGTTAAAAGAGGTCGGACGTAAGCATTTTCTTTATTTCATCAAAGGCTTTCTGACATTCTACCGTCCATTCCCATGCCTTGTCTTTTTTTTAGCAGTTCATTCAACGGAGCTCTTAAATTGTACATTCCTTTAATGAACGCTTGATAATAATTTGCAAGCCCCAGAAAATCTGTAGCATCGCCACATTAGTGGGCGTCGGCATATCTCTAATCGCAATGGACCTTTCCGGATCTGGACATCTGCCATTTTTGTTGATTATGTGACCTAAATACTTAATTTCCTCCAAACCATATTCGCAAATTTTGACTCTTTGACTTTAAAATTCCAAAGTCCTGAATCTTTTCAAATATTTGATTGAGATGCTCTCGATATTCGTCGACGGTTTCGCTCCTTACTATGATGTCGTCTAAGTAAGCGCACGCAAAGTCTAAATCATTCAACATGACGTCCATAGCTTGTTGAAAATGGCTGGTCCCACTTTAATACCAAAAGGAAGCCTGTTGTACTTGAATAACCCTCTATGCGTGTTTATCCCTAGTAACTTCGAACATTCCTCTTCGAGGGAATTTGAGGATAGGCATCTGATAAGTCGATTTACAAAAAAATATAACTCCACCATTTAGCTTCCGGTAACGGGTAATGGTAGTCCTTAATTACCGAGTTCAACCCTGTCGAAAAATCAACGCAGACTCTGACTTGGTTTGTTTTGATTTTTTATGCACGCAATCGGCGCAGACCATGAATTAGATTCTACTTTCGAAATAATTCCCATTTTTTCCAACCTATCAAGTTCTTCGTTAATTTTCTCGACACTTTGCGAAAGGCACGTTACGTTTCTTTTTAAAAATTGGCATAGTATTTTCCTTTAATTCAAATTTTTTTTGTTACATCTTCCAAGACCAGTTGTGAAACATAGTGGAAACTTTTTCTTTAATTTCTTTAATGTCCTGTCTTGTTTGCGTTTTATGTCTTGTTTTATAAAATTTGGAATAAAAAAAAAAACAAAAAACAAAAACGGCGATTTTAAAATTTATAAGAATCAAAGTCGAACGATAAGATGATCATTTAATAGACAAAAATATTTTTGTGTCTCTTTTTTTTTTTTTTTTTAAACCTATATGGGAATTTCAAACTGAACCTTTCAAATTTCTATGGGGTGTCGTTCCTTTAACTCCTCCTTCAACGAGTTAACCTAAACCATCCAGAAATTCTTTCCTGGCTATAAATGTTCCATTGACCTTTTTAATTAATTTTTTTTTTTTCAGGCCTGGTTTCTTCACCTCGACTTAAATTTCTCTTATTCCCTAAGGATTTCAACTATCAATTATCAAAAAATTTTTTTTAACAAGGAATAGCTTGGAAACACGCTATTGTTGAAACTTGACAATACAAGCATGCACATGGAATATAACACAACACAAAATCCTTTAGAACTGTTTCCATGTATTGTAACTTGTTAATAATATATATTTGTATATACATATATTATCGGTCTTGTTTTGACCGTTTCTGGAGAACCTTCTTCTTTGGACTTAATCAAAGTCCTGGTTTTTTTTGATTAGTTGGGCTCGGCGGGCAGTTTATATCTGAACCTTTGCGTTTCTTCTACACAACTTCTATGAAATAAAAATTGGCAACCGCCATTCATTTCAACAAACCGTTATGAGGCCCTCTACGGATATAAATTGTTGACCATCGATTTGAAAAATGTTTAGGGATATCGTGTTTTGAGTTCTCGTTTTAGTTCTGTCTTACAAATTATCAGATCTGATGAAGAAGATGAATGACTTAAAACTCACAAGAAACACGATTTTGTGATGTCAACGAACACTCGTTGCCACTCTTGTAATGCCAACGAATACTCGTTGTCACTTTCGTAACGATCGTTGTAGTAGAGACTTTGTAATCGCAGATACAACTATAATATGCCGTTGAACAATACTGGTGTCAGACGTCTTCGAATATCACTCGAACTAATAGCACTTGCTCGGTAATACTCGCTCGGATAGTAATCTGTGTAGTGATCCGAATAGAGAAATAGTATAGTGAATAGAGTAGAGAATAGCGGTCCGTGCAGTAATAGAGGATAGAGTAGAAATGGTGATCCGAATAGTAATAGAGGATAAACTAGAAATGACGATTCGTATAGTATAGAGGATAGACTAAGAATAGCCATCATTTTGACATGACGCGCCTTCCTATATATGCGTTTCCTCTATGGTCACGTGATCCACTTAATTCAATAATGGGATCGCCTGTGTTTACTCACTAGCGATCTATGTTCAAACTCAAATGTCGGCAGCAACACTTTATTCCTATATAACATTAAGTCCCCAATAGCCTGGGAGTGTTGGTTCGTGAATGATACTGCTATTAATTTATGAAAATATTTATTTTTTAATTAAAAGTGCATATAGGCGGTTTTTTTTATTTATTTAAAAGAAATCTTTTTGCAATAAATGTCTGTTTTCACACATAAAACAACTAGGTCCAGAGAACTCTGTAAAAAAAAAAAAAAAAAAAAAAAAAAAACAGCACTCTTACACTGTATCAACACTATGAACAAGACCCCCCCACTTCTAAAATGATTTTTAAAAAATCAATTTTTTTTTATTACGATTCTGACAAATGTCATAACTTGAGAAAGGTCTAATGAATCTAAAAATCCTACTTGTTGTATTGTACAGGATGTTGAACATTTCTCAACTCGACCATGGAATTATAAAAAAAAAAATTTTTAATTCTTAATGAACTTCTATCTAATTTAGTGTAAAAACGTGCTATGGCCGATAAAATACGGGATCAAAAAATTCTATAAAATTCCTATAAGTACTTCCTCTACTAGTATTTTTAACACTGGAGTTGGCAGAAGTACACTCACTGAGTGCTTTTTAGTGTTCCTTGTTATAATTTAGTAAGAGTTCCTTGTTATAATTTAGTAGTAAGAGTAACAAAACAATCAAACCATTTACGATGTGAGGCACCGAAAACATCTCTGATGTTTAGTGCTCAAAACTTTTGCTTTCATAAATTTTCGAGAGAAAACTAATGATGTGATAATAAATTATTGTCCATAAAAAAATAAAACACGTAATAGAATTGAACGAAAAAAAAATTCTAAAGGAGGAAGTATTCTCATTGAATATAATTTTAAAATGGTTTCCTTAAAAAAAAAATGTTATATTTTTCAGAAAAATTGGTAACTGATTGAAGAAAATTTGTATTTCAATTGATTCGAAGGGTATATAAGAGCCGAAATTAACACTAATTTGTGTATGTAAATGAACTGTCCATAACATTCCTTTTTAAGAAATACTAAAAATAGGGTTTTACTACAAATGACGGTAAACATAAGATGAAAATTAAAATATTAAATAGAAAAATGAACCTTTTCATTTGAGTTGGACTTAAATAAAAAGAAATGATTGTGATTTGACCAGAAAACACCGAAAAATGGCTAAATGAATTTTTCTTCCATGAAGCCGCCAACCTTTATAAATGGAAAGGCTTTAATGAGGTGTTCAGTTTACTGGCCAAAAATTCGATCAAGGTATCGAAAAATTTCCGCTTGAAATTTGTAGAGAAAGAAGCGTTCATTTCTATCTTATTTGTGAGCAAGGCAACTGTTGACTTTCTGTTGGGGGCAATATTCTTTCTCTTTCTGGTTTGTTTTAATTCTAAGACTAGATTGAACCAATATTGTTCTGAATTTATATTTTTACTTTTGCAAATATTGTTATAAAACTCTGTGTGTGCGTGTGAAAATGAATGCTCCCGTCCTAAGCTTTGATGATTATTTCAAAACAAAAAAACAACAGTTTTTCTTGCAAATCAAAACAAATAATTTTACATTCGATGTTCATTTCCAAAACTGAAGGGAAAGCGAAACGGCGTGTTTTTACGTTTCAGATATTATTATTATTTTTTTTTTAATTAACTTTGTATTTGTGTTAGTATAAAAATGTCGTTTTCTGAATTTTACTTATATATAAAAAAAAACATCAGTTATTCCAAGTAGCTTTAGATTTTGATTTAAACTAAACATTAATGCAAATATGAAAAAAGAAGTAACAGCAATGACATACATGATTATTGGATTATACATTGTATATGAACCTTGAGTATATTTTTTAAAAAAAATCGATCATAGATTATTAGTGGGAACCTCAGATTCAAAAAACGGATTGCAAAAAATAATATACAGGGACAAAGGTGGGACCTTGATAAAATTAATCTAAAACGAGATTCACTGATGAAAGTAAATCCCTTAAAACTTGATGAAAATATTTTTTTTACTGTAAATATTTAGGTTATCAGCAGGAAAAATCAAAGTATTTTGGGGGTATTTTTTTTTTTTTTTACATTTTTTAATCATTCCTAGCACGTCCGAAATTGTCTATATTTCTGAGATGAGGTATTATATACACTATTTACATTATTCGGACTATTGTCCTCATCTTTGTTGCCATATTTATCACAATGTTTCGGCCGTTGTACGCTCCGGCCTACTTCAGATGGTTGGAATGTCAAACTGAACTCTTTATTTTGCTCACTGGGGTAGACTGTTCTAGTCCCACATGCCATTTTTAATGGATGTTAGTTATCAGTTATCTCCTGTTAATTCCCCTCTCCAAGTTCTCCACTGCTTTAACTGGATATCGAACTCACACTCTTTGGAATTAACCAATGCCTTTATCCACTGTGTCATGTGTCCTTGAAAGTTTCATTAAAATCTGACAATTATTTTTATTTTGCAAGATTTTCCAAATTAATGTCTGTCATACAAAAAAAAAAAAAAAAAAAAACCTACTAAAATTTTATGTTATTTAGTTGTTCTGCTGATACAGAGAAAAAGTTTTTTTTAGTTTTTTTTTTAATCAAAAGTTAGAATGTTCTAAAAAGAAGAAAAAATTTTTAAAATAATTAAAAAATACTTTGTTCTTTCCTCTTAATAATAACAAACATATTGACAATAAAATTTTGTTTTCAAGTTTGGTGTCTTTTTCACCCTGCTATACTCATTTTTTAGCGATCTCATTGAATTACCTAGGTAAGCATGTCATGGTTAATTAAGATTATGAATTTATGATGCAGTACTAATTACCAGGTATTGATAGTTTACGAATATATGAATGGCTAAGCTTTTAAATTGTGTAAGTTGAGAAAAGTGTTGAATGCAGTCTTGTAGACCTCTACATAAATGAGTCTAGATCAGTGCCAGACACCCTAGCTATACCACTAAGCAGAAGCTAGATCTAGGTCTTGTCCAGCAGTTTTGTGAATCAGCACACAGTAGAGAGTTTGTATTAAGAATAAATACAGTTTGTACAATTAAAGGAATGACATGTTCATTATGGAAGCAGAATGTTTAAATATTTCAGTCTTGTTGTCAGTGCACTTATATAATATAACCCTACATCTTGTTGTGGGACTAAATACTAAATATTTAAAATATGTATTTCCAATAAACCTTTCAGTAGAAATGAAATGTAATGTTTCAAGTGGAGCACATAAGAGAGCTACAGAGGAGAGAATAGGAAAACTTCCAAAATTAACATTGTGGTACAACGACAACCACTCATACCATTCCTTCAGATATAACTCCACATGATCCTGCAATGTCAGCCACTAGTACTGTTCCTTCAGATATGATAGCATCCACATGTACATCCATTCCTGCTACCAATCATCCACTTTCAGCAGACATACCATCATTGCCTGTTGCTGCTGCTCGTGACATTTTTCAAAAGGAATTACCCAAATCTGTAGCAGTAAAGGAGTTTGCAATCCAAGAGACAGAACCAGGGCTATGGAGCATTAATGATACTAACACAATAGATTACTGAATTCATAGCGGGCCCTCATCATGTCAAAATCATGATAGCAACCTTTTACAGAGAATGAATAAAACAGCTAGAGTAGAGAATATGAAGGCAAGATATTTATCAAACAATGTGTTCAACTATGAACTACAGAATGACAAGTGTGTAAAACGTGAATGGCTACTCATCATCTGAAGGTTGTTTGTATGTCACCTATTGTCCAAGAAAGAATCGCTCTTTGCTACATCAAGGTTCAATGATTGTAAGCAAATCAATGTTATTGTAGAACATGAAAATGGAGAAGAACATTGAAAGTGTATGACAACATATTTGATAAGACATAAAGAATCTGGAATTGTAGATTCTTTATTACTTGAATAACATCGCTCAGAGCAGGAATATTGGCATAAAGTGTTGACGTGTAGTTTCTGTAATTTGCTTTCTTGTCTCCAGAGGTTTGTCTTTTCATGGAGAAAATCAGATTATTGGGTCAGCAAAAAATGGCAATTAGGGAATCCGTCATTTATCTGTCAATATATCTGAGGAATTGAATTTATGGGATAACAGGTTCTTTGTACTATTCTTGAAGAAATAAAAGAGTCAAAGTATTATTCAATAACTGTAGATTCCACTCCAGACATCTCACACACAGATCAATTGAGATTTACTGATACATTAAAGGTTGTGAGCCTGTGGAACATTTCTTGATGTTCATTCCTATCTATTTTCATGGAGCAAAAGATATAACAAACACTGTTATGGATTTTCTTAATAAAAACAAAATTCCACTGTCAAACTGCCATGGTCAGTCATATGATAATACCTCAAATATGTCTGGACAATATACTGGATTGCATGCACAGATTCATCAACTAAATGAGTTTGCCATCTACGTCCTCTGGTCTGGACACAGTCTGAACTTGGGGGAGTAAAAGCAGCAATGTGTTATCTACAGACTGCAAAATTCTTCATCTGTATTCATTTTCTGCTGGTTGTACTCATCATTGGAGTGTATTGACATCATCTCTAGGAAAATATTTTGTGATTGAGCATCTGTCTGACACATGATGGTCAGCACATTTTGATGTTGTTCATGCTCTGTATGGGGTTTTGAGAAAATAAAATATGTACTGGATTCTCTATCAGCTGAAAATGAACAGCAAGTGAATACAAGAGGAAAACTGGAAAACCTGGAAACAATCATACTTAAAATTCTTTGGAATGGCATGCTAGAAAGAATGAACAAAACAAGCAAGGTCCTACCAATCAAAGAATGTGAACATCCTTGTTGCAACAAATCTTCTTAAGTCTATAAAAACCTATCTTCAGGAAACTAAAGACAAATTTAGTGAATATAAATTCAAAGCCAGAAACATGTGTCCTGATACAGATTACAGTGATGGGAAAAACGGGAACAAAAATGAAGTGTGTGTCTTAATAGATATGATGGATCAGCAGAAAAGGTACATCTCAGTAAAACCAAAGATTTGAGGGGAAAACTTTGCTCCCTATTCTGGACACTAATCTTTGAACTGACAAAACATACAGAGGTTTATTCCCAGATTGGAAATCTGTTTCCTTTCTTCAGTGAATTGAAAACCATTCCTTCTGATACATTAAAGAAAAAGTGTGAACTGGCCAATATGTATCAAATGAATGTTTTAAATGAATGTGAGCATCTCAAACACTACATGACATTGGATGAAAATTGTGAGACTCTCCTTGCATTGTACAAAAAAATAATTTTGGACATTTTGAAATCTGTATTCCCAAATGCTGAAATTGCACTCAGAGTGTTCATGTGTATGATGGTGACTAACTGTACAAGAGAACGTTCTTTTTCAAGACTGAAACTTATAAAAAATCTGCTTTGTAGCACAATGGGGCAGCATCATTTGAACTGGCTTTTACTAACATGCATAGAAAATGACATCCTATTTCTGAAGGCCATTGATAATAATAAAGCAATTCTCTGAAAAGAAATGCCGCAAATGCTTATTATAATAAGAAATTTGTAGTAATTTCATATTGTGCCATCTGTGTGACTTACTGAGTATTATTGTATAACACTATTTAGCTATGGTAAGTAATTAGCCATAAAAATTAAACAAGAAAATACTGAGAACAGAAAAGAAGATATCCCGAGATTTTATTTTTACTTTAAAAAAAAATAAAAATAAAAATAAACATTACTTTTCTCAAGAAACCAGGAGTTTGCATCAATGATAAATTCACAGAAGGGCAATGTGGCAAGCTTTTAACAATTGATTAATGATAATAGTAAAAGTACTGGTTAAGAAAACATGAAATAACCAGAAAGATATTCGAAATCGCAAAGATTTTAGGAGTTGGCCAAGTATTATTTTAAGACGGAAAAGGGAATTTCATAAACAAAGTTGATAATTCTGAACTCAGAAAGCCTGAATAAACAGGGATGTCAAAGAGTTAATTAATGAAGCAAGTTTAGCCACACCTGCACGACCGAGACACCATTGGTCGGGTGGTAGCAATAGTTATAGGTGGAGGTAAATTGGTAAGAAAGACAGAGAAATTACTAACGCCAACTGAAAGAATTTGGTATAAGGTACCAATGTGAGAAGGAGAGAGTTTAGGAGGATGGCTATCCTGCAACCTCTCCTCACAGACGAAAGGATCCCCCCACCAGAAATAGGAATTAATTTTTCTAGCCAGGCAACAAAGAGACCCTTGTAGGAATCGGGGAATTACCAAAAACCCTAGACTGCATCTAACCCCACACTGGTTTTTGGTCGAAGTCCATATAAGCAAGCACCCTCGGGCTGTTCGCTAGACAGTTGTCAGTTCGCTAGCAGGAACCAGAAAGTTGCCTTGCAGAAGCTGGCCAAGAGATTCCACAACTTACGCCTCCGACCTCGCCTTTCTACAAAACAACAAGTTATACTGACGAATGAAGCAAGTTGACTTGGCAAGTTCTCGTCTTCTGAGAACTTGCCTTGAAGTGTCACTTTCAGAAGAAACAGGTTGAGGGGAAGAACACATATTCCTGTATAGAACAGACCAATAAAAGTTGATTTGCTTGCTTTCAACATACCCAAACCTTTTTCTGGTTTTTATTTATTTTTTTTCACACTTGTGCAACATAACCTCCAGTTTAGACTCATCTTGCACTACAGTCCGATGCCCAATTGATCTCGTCTACCTAAGATCAAATCCTAACGTGGGTAGGTTAGGCTTGAGACCGAAGTAGTTACTTCAGTAACCAGTCATTGGAAATGACCCGAGAATGATGGAGCTGGTGCTAAACCGGTTGCATCTAGTGTGAAGCAGTTAGAATCAACCATCTCATTTGCTACCCTGACCAAAGGATCCTGCCGGGTAGCAACAACTGTCGATCAATCAGGTCATGTGTTGGTGGCAATGACTAAGAGTCAACACCAAAGAGCTAGTAGAAGTATCACAGCTTCATGCTACTACTCAGCGTTGACCCCGGACCAACAATACTGCGTCAGAATTTTTTCAAGATTTCTGTATTGTTCAAATGTTTATCATGTTGATTAATTGCTGCTTCCAAAGACACTGCCCCTTGTGTGCTATAAAGCAGATTTTTTTTATAAGTTTCAGTCTTGAAAAACATGAATGTTCTCAAGTTAGTTGCTGTACAGCATATCTTTAATGTTTTAACACCAGTTTTGTTAAAGTGCCAATATAATAAATATATGCTTAATATTATCAACCATTTACTTTTTATTCCTGTGAGTGGTTGTCATAGGGGCCCTCAGCACACTAGTTTGTCCAGAGGTCCACAATGCTGGTAAGATGGCCCTGGGTATATAAATTCTTTTTCAAAAATTTTGGTATCATAATAGTGAATAATAGCAGGAAATTATAAAAGTATCAACATCACAGTAATATATATATATATATATAAAAAAAAAAAAATTCACAAATTTTTATTATAACTATTAGATATTTTCAGCAGCCTCTCTTTCCTGAACATCATCTTAACCACTTCAGCCACAAAATTCTGATGATTAAAAAAGGACTGGCATTAAGAGACATTCTGCCATCCTGATAAATACAACATACAGAGCAACAGTAACTCCTAATGTTAACAACATATTGTAATAGAGGTTATATGTCAGAGTAGAGATTCATTGCTGTAGATTGTACTAAGTCCCAATAATAAAAACAAAAATAAATATAAAAACTAAAAATAAAAAAAATTAAAATAAGGCATTTGCACTTTCCTTTAAAACCCTTATCTCCTTTCTTTCTCTCTCTCTCTAAATTTCTCTTTCTATACTTCTCTCAACTAACAAAAAGGCAAAATTCAAATAAAAAGAAGGAAAGACTGAAAAAAAAAAAAAAAAAAAAAATCAGAGAGGCTCCACACATAACTTCCATTATAGAAATGGTTGGGGGGAGGGGGGGAGAAGGAACACTGGAAAATAAAAATAATTTGAAACAATGATACTTTTGATGTTAGCTGAAACCAATGTTCACGCCAGAAATTCCAAGCCTGGTCAAAAAGTATACAATCTGATACCTTTAGGCTAGAAACAGAACATACAGCAAGAGGTTGACTGGAAACACTGTATAGAAACCAGCCATGGGTTTTGTGCGAAGGAGCTATTATGAGGTCATCTACTAATTATATTTTTACCCTGCTTAAGGCAGAGAGAAACACAGTAGATAGACACAGACCTATTTCTAAGATTGCTACTACTACTATCATGGTCTTACTTCCAAACTGCCACTAATGAACATTTATCTAGACTGCTACCAATATTCATTGCTACACCTAATACCAAAGAACTCACTCTAAAGAAAATAAAAATATATTTATTTTATACCCTTGAGTCAGTTTGTCTTATTCCAGTAAAATAATTATCCTACCCACAAGATCCTGGCAAACTCCGTATACAGTTCTTCCTTTACAGTCTCGAATCTATTATCTATTCACTTTAAAGAAGCACTATATAGTACTTCAATTTAACCACTTCCATTGCCTGCATCACAATTCTTGCTCTTTGAGACCATTATCGAGGCAAAGTCAATGGTCAACTATTATTTTGGGTAATAAAATTTACATGACGTTTTGGATGTATTTTATTAATGCTAAGGTTAGTATGGCCGACATTCTTTGTCTGGAATGAGCGATAAATTCATGTCAAGGGAAATGTTACACTAAATTCTCAAAGCTTTATAGTCATAAGGAAAATGTTTCTGGTTGTTAACAATATGGGATTCATCTACAATGAGTGGGGAGGGGTACACATATCTGAACTATTCACTCAATGAATAAATCAATTAACAGTTTTGCACAGGTAAATTAGATTTGCTTAGTGGGATGAAATTTAAACAAACTGCAAATTGACTGTATAGCTATAAGTGGTTGAAAGTGATTAAAACTGACTCAGTCTTCACTATTTACATTATTCAGACTATTGCCCTCAAGGACACATGGCACAGTGGATAAAGGCGTTAGTTAGATCCAGTGACAGGACCCAAAGAGTGCAAATTCAATACCTGGTTAAGGCAGTGGAGAACTTGTAGAGGGGAATTAACAGGAGATAACTGACATCCATTAGACATGGCACGTAGAACTAGAACAGTCTACTCCAGCAAGCGAAATGAAGGTTCAGTTAGATATTCCAACTGCCTGAAGAAGGCTGGAGGGTATAACAGTCAAAACATTGTAATATGGCAACAAAGATGAGGACACTAGTACAAATAACGTAAGTAGTGTACATAACACCATATCTCAGAAATAGCGACAGACTCAGTCTCCATGTTGTTTTTGCTCTCTGTCATAATCTGTGATCTTAGCTTGCAAATTTTCATGTTTTTATATTGGAAACCATCATTATTTTTTTTTTTTTTTTTACTAAAATCATGACTGTAGATTGACAGAAGTAAGAAAATCAATTCTGGTAGAGATTAGAAAAATAATTTTTAAACATCTAAGTGGAACAAGTGTTAAACTTAGTGCAGAGTAGTGCATAGTGAAATCAACAGTTTGTATGATGAATGAAAAACTGAATTGTTCACATGATTATGGGAAAATTCAAACTTAGTAAATTATGTATCAATTTTATTAAAGAAAAATTTACTTCTGCCATAGATTAAATAAATACAATCTGTAAGATGCTCAAAAACAAGGATGAAGTAAAAGTTGTTCAGGTGTCTTAAGGAATAACCAGACCATATAAAGCATACAGTAATTTTATTGAAGAGATTAAAGATTCTCTTTTGGTGTATATTAAATAAATAATGTAAGTGAATAAATAATTTATGTAAATGGACAAACAATTGTTCAAGGGCCTCAGGGTTGATGGCACCAGTTGAAATGATAGTATAATGCCATTTTTTTTTTTTTGTTCCTTTTCCACTTCAATTTATTTATTTGTTTCTTAAAAGTGTGTGCATGTGTTTACCGTTTTTGTATTTTCCATATGCTTTTTTATATAGTCTTGGTGGAACTTGTAATGGATTAGTGTGCATGCGCACACTTTTATATACACATACATACACACACACATATAGTACACAATAAGTAGTTTGATGATCAGAAATGTGAATCTAGTTTATTAACACTTAATGAAACTGTAAAAATAATTTATTAGCATTTAACAAAAAAAAAAAAAAAAAAGACCCTGATGAGTGGTATAATGCTAAATTTTGAAGATGGTAAAGAAATCAATTGTTGAAAAATTGATCAATTTATTGACTAATATAATTATATATTAGTGACTTTAAAGTTACATCCTGTTTGTTTCTTTTTTGTTTTGTTTTTTAACTGTAAATTACACCTGTGCATTCAAGAATCTTAAAGAAAATGTGCCCTCCAATAGGGTTCAAACCTACAACATTTTGTAAAGAAACCATTTACAATCTTTTGATCAAATATGCTTTTGACTGCTCAGCCACAGAAAGCTAAAAAGATCAATTACACATTTATTTTTTAAAGAAGAATGCACATTTGGTTCAGGTCTTCTGCTAAATTTTATTTTTATATCCAAAACAAAGTAATTTATAAGGAATTAATAGACTTTATATTTATTCCGAATTTTTTTTTTTTTTTTTTTTTTTACTATGAATATATTAATCTACACATACAGAAATAGAGATTAAATTACTTTGGGCAACCTCTTCTGGGATTTTGGACAAAGTAACAGTTTGGCAGGATAAACAGTAGCCAAACAGTTGTGAATCACAAGAGGATCAACAAGTAATATTACATGTCTCTTGGAATACCAAATACATGCAGTTTGTTCAACAGGCAAGAGACCTAACTTAAATCGCTTAATTTTTTTTAGTTTTCTACAAATCAAGAGATTTGATTTAATTACAATAGCAGCATGCAGTTTATGAAGAATAGAGGAAGCATTAAAATTTCAACAGTTTAAGTGTTCTCTCCAAATTGCTTTCAATTTGATTTATTTTCCGTATAGAGTGCTCTCCCTTAGAGAGCAATCACAATTGTTAAAGCACCAAGTGCAAAATTTATCTCTTCTCCAAAAGAGAAAAAACATTATCTTAAACATGCTAAAAACCTGTTTCAGATGCATGTTGCCAACTTCTAAGTAATTTATCAAATTAAGCTAGAATCCATAAAATTTATACCAGTCAATAATTGAAGAATTTCTTGGCAAATGTAGACCCTCACGCCCACAAAAAATAAAAAAAAAATGATTAGAATTGTAATAAAGCATAAACATGAAAGTGAATTTACAAAAATATTCAACAAAATTTATTGTCCATTGACAAGAATTTTATATTTGCAACATTCTAAAAATCTAATACAATTAAAACTAATGTAATATTTATCATTTATCAATTTATAAATATAAAAGCAATTCCCCCCCTCCCCCAAATTTATAAACATTTACTAAATTATTAAAAATGTGAACCCATAAAAAGAAATCCTTATTCACCATTTTATAAAGTTTCAATGTATTAGTAATTAGCTGATGTCTTACCAACCATTCCAGTAATGTTTATTTTTGTTGTAAATTCTCAAAACAAAAGAAAATTCATTCATGTTTATGTTCTATTAAATTCTAATCATCACTTTTTAAAATAAGCTTTGCAAAGGAGTGAAGGTTGATAAATAATAGCAGTGTCAATGGCAAAACAATCTTTTTGACACTTCATTTTTTTTTTTTTTGTGGGCAAGAATAGTCCACCTTTGTCAATTACTTTCTAGCAAAGTGAAATTCCCTTTCATGATAAATCCATTTCATGCAGATGTTTTTCAATACACTGTAGCTACCAGCTGTAGACACACATCTACTACTAAAACAAGCCAGAACAGAATAGATGCAAATCAACCTATGGTTTTTTGGAGGATCAATCCCCCAAAAAGAGACAAAAACTGGTATTCTTTGAATATAGACTTTAGAAAAGTGTATATGTGAAGTGTGTGTGTGTGGGGGGGGGGTCTTTTTGTACAAAAATATGTTTTGACAATTTGTAAAGAAATAAATTTTTTTTTATTGAGCACAGGGTGCATTGTCAGAGTGACTAACTTTGCAGCAAAGTGGTTGAACCTGCTTTACTCGGGTGAATTGGGATGCAGAACTGTACTGGTTCATGGCCTACCTCTAATTACATATTACTCCAAGTTGCATGGACACTGCATCTACCACACCCCTGTCAACAGCATTGACCTGCTAGCTAAAATGTGAAGGTAGTCAGAAGGGTTTCCTGTCCTGACCCAACTGCTGAACGAGTGCTTCTCCTCAAAACCACCTGTCCAAAGCAGCCATTAGCTAGTCACCAGCCTGGACATAGGAGCTGCACCTAGTTTTATCAGGTGGCCAGAGGAATTTCTAAGAGGAATGGGGTGGGGGAAAGGACTGGCAAACCATTGCACTATTGTTTTTCTGTCACCATGAACCACAAAAAAATGCTCTAACTGAATAAATGATGGCCAGTGGTTCTTACTAATGGCACAGGCCAGCACTTGTATAGAATATGGGACAAAATTGTGTTTACATGGGCTTTGTAATGAAAATGATTCTGACTCTCAGTGGGCACTTTCAAGGAGCCGAGCTTAAAATTTTAGCAAGGAGTGGGGGTGCGCAATGAGCACACACACACACACTTTAAAATTTTTTCAGTAATACAAAATTACCAATGAAAAGAATTTTTGCTTTAATTTGTAAATCATTAAAAGTATACTGGACAGGATTTACACAGCAAATTGTCTATTCATAATCAAGAACAAGGTCAAATATTTAAAACTTTTCTTTAGTCAAACAACAGCAGTTTGTTTATATACATAATTTATCTGACTAACTTTAGTTTAGGGCATAATGCTTATTGTAATAAAGTATTGTCAGACTAAAAACAAATAGAGAGAGAGAGACATAACATTGTCTAAATTATTTTGTTTACAATTCAAGAGTGAAAATGTTTTAGATATAAACAAATTTCACAAGAAAATTAAATCTCTAAAAAAAGAGAGATCAACAGAGTTTTCTTTTATCAAAGACCTCTGTAGTCTAATGGTAAAGCACACCAGGGTAAAAGGAAATGGCTGCCAAAAGGTTCATAAAATTTAATCCTCTAGGTGGGTAGACAATTTCAGTTTATAAATAAGGATCTCAAATAAAACATGTATCGCCACTAAACCTAATCTGTTACTGCTTTTTGAAGAGGGGGGGAAAAAAAAACAAGAAACAAAACCAGGACAACCAACATGTCTCCATTTGATTGAGCTTAGTTTCCAGAACAAAAAGTCGCATGTCAGGGTTGGAGGTGGGAATGACACTTTCCAACATCTTATAATTATGAATGTTGTTTGTCCCACCCTTTCTTTACCAAATGCTTATCCAGAGTAATTAGTGACAGGCTTTCATAGGTACATAATTAGCTTAGATAAATAAAAATTTCTTGGGGATGGGGGAGTCTATGTATTTATGAGGAAAGGTTAAATATTTAGACCTCTTTTATTAACAGACAACTTAGCTACATATGCCATTTCAGTGCTTTTCCTTTGTATTGGATCCTGGTAGCTGAAATGCTAAAAAAAAAAAAAAGTCTAAATTATTCCCCAACATTCTTCCAAAAATGTTATGCTAGCTAGTATAAATAAAAACTTAATGATTTTTTTTTTTTTTCTTCTTGGTACTTTTTCTCTGTTCAAATTTACAGGAAAATAACTCACTACTGCTGTTATTTCACTTTTAAACATTGCCAACTTCTTCAGTAACTTTCCCATATCTCACAAGAATAAAACTGGAAAGAAAAGCGGAAGAAAAAAAAAAGTTGCCCATCTCCCTTCTTCAAACTATTTCACACCCACAATTCCAAGAATTCTTAAACCTTCACCTTCTTACAAATTGCTAAATTTGCCGTTTCTTTGTATAAGAAAAAAAACTAAAAATTTCTCCAAGAAGCCAGAGTCCCGTGAATAAAGAGTGTCCAGACAAATGAGAGGGACCAATTAAAAGGGAGGGAAAAAAAAAAAAAAAAAAAAAAGAGACACATACATACACAACACAGAGAGAGAACCAAATTAAGAGTGATGTAATGAGATTTTATTGGTTTTTCTAAGGACACCTGACCAGTTTAATAAAAAAAAATTCTTGGAAGGCCCCCAAAAGCAGAAGAGGCCAACCAATATTTTGAGCCTCACACATGACAATACCAACTGGCAACAGCACACACCCAGGTTTAGAAACTGAAAACAATTTTTTTTTTTCTTTAATGCTGGCTCAAATTTACTTCAACATCAAAAGAGTAGGAATGTTTTTTGCTTTGTTTTTTTTTTTGTTTTTTTTGTTTTTTATTCATTTCTTTAAAATTTTGACATTGTTGCTTACAAGAGAAGAAAAAAAATTTTTGTACATCCAAGGCTAAAATGGTTGCACTTGTAGGACTTTGAACTGTTTTGTGTTTGCATTTTAGTTAAAAGGGGAGACAAAAAAAAAAAAAGTCCATACATACAAGTCAGGAGGAATAGGAAAAAATAATTTATTTTTATAGAAATAAAGTATTACATTGTCCAAAACCTTACTCAGACCCCTTACTGAATTTGATGGCAGGTTTTGAAATAATCTCCCAAATAGAAGATGGGAGAACATAATTTAAAGTTTTTAGAGGTCTTCATCAAGAATCAGATTCTACAAGGGATGGAGAGAACATATACATACATACTAATTATGAGAACAGATTGCAGATATTAGAAGATAAAAATAATGCACTATTTTTATCTCCATCTGTATATGTCCCATCCCTTGACCACCAAGAGGATTGAGCCATTGTCCAGCATCTCCAGCAAATCCAACACAGGAAGCAGATTTTGAGGAGGTGGACACCAGTCCAGCTGGTGGCTACAACTGTCAAAGTGAGAGTGAATAGGAGAGAGAATTTAAGAGCAGGGAAAAGAATAAATTCCCAAAGGAAGGAGGGGGATATATATATATATATATATATATATATATATATATATATATATATATATATATATATATATATATATCTCACTCAAATCTTACAAAGAAATCTATGCAGATCATCTGGACAGAATGAATGTAGTGAAACTCAATACTTTTAAAATTTGCTCCAACAAAAGAAAGGCCATGAATTAGTTAAGGCTGATTTCCATTTTAAATGTCAAATAGAAAAAAAATAAAAATAAAATAAAAAACGTCTCAGTGATTTAGCAGAACAAATACTTCCATACAAAACTTAACCTTTGTGCACAGAGCCAAAGAAATAATCATGCTACTTAATGAGATTAAACCATCGGATAACATTTCAAATTTTCATTTAAGCATTTTCAGATGTATTTGATAGAACAAGTAACAAAAGTCAAGAGCATCATTGCTTCTTTTTCAACTTGTGGCCCATTCACAAAAAGACAGATAGTCAAACCATTTTGACAAAGAGGAACCAACCTTCAGAAAATGACTTAACAGTGCCAAGTTGACTGGTGCACCCAAGTACAAGTCAATAACCACAAGATTTTGTGCAGCAAACTCTTGACAAACAACTTGACTAACTTTTCGAAGAAGCAAAAGTTAACAGCTTCAAGCAGCATAAGCAAAGTCATTGATGAGCATCAACCAGAAGTAGACCCCAGCATGGGCTGGAAAATTTAGAGATTTGGGGGCAAGACAAGAGTCTGCAGAGGTAGGTCAAGGACAATTGTAATAATAATAAAAAGACTACTTGTAATGAAGTGTTTAGATAAGGCATGTAAGATGATCATGACGAAAGGAGAGAAAGAAGAATTAAGTGTTCACAGAACAGAGATGCTTGCTCGACCAGAAGAGGAGCAGCATTTTAAACTAAGGCCGAGATGCCATATATTACATAAAACTGTTTCTGTTTAGTTAATATTGTTATTATACATTGCCTACAAGTGCTGCTAAGATGGAGAGCCAAGTACAACAGAAGAGACCTGAGGAAGGATGTCCACACTATGTACAGACATTGCAACCAATAGTCACAATGAGATGAGAAGTTCTGGTAATGATGTCCATGAAAGAGAAAAGGGCAGGAAAGGAGTAAAATCAAAGCCTTGGGGGAGGGGGAGGCTGTAGGCAGAGCAGCTGTTCTTCTGTTGCAATTTAAAATAAAAAAAAAAAAAAAGCACCAGAAAGAACAACACTTTATTTAAGTGAAAGGGAAACAGTTTTAGCTTCCCTCACTTCCTTGTTCTTTTAATACTTAAAAATTTAATGAACTTAAATTAAAACTTTATTTGGGGAAGGGAATGGAGAAGAGGAAAAACAAAAATAAACTAAAATCAAGATACTAGCATAGATATTAAACACCACTTGAGTATATTGCAGATTTTAACAAGTACACAAATGGACTAATCGCATAAATTATTTTCACTGCAGGTAAAATTTCTATCATTAAAATAAGTTTCAGGAAGAAAGAGTTCAGTAATGGAATCTGAAAAATAAATGAACATGGTCCAAGCTGCTTAAGAATAATCATGTCAAGACTGAAAAGACATTCAATATTTTTTTTTTTCTTTTTATAAAGAATGTTAAGAGATGAGTATGCAAGTGATGGTCAGAGAATGGGCTACCAATTACAGCAGCCAAATGTCTAAGTGAGGTTCTCTTTGTTATCCAGTGGCTGCTGCAAATTGTGGAGGGGGAAGGTCAGTCAATCAGTCAAATCTAGTCAGTCGGTCATTCAAGCTGGGACTACTTGAGGCAGTACCCAAAATATTCCATACTAAAATAATTATTTTAAAAGAAAGAAAAAAAAAATTTTTTTTTTTTTTTTAAAAGAAGTAAGGAGGAGGAGATTGCAAGTGCACGGTCACATCCAATAAACCAGTTTGTGTTGTTGCTGTTGTTCTTGTTATGCAAATGATGATGATAAATGATTAGGGAGTGGGAGTAAGTTGCTGCTGGCGGTAGTGGTGGTGGTGGTAGCAACATATGATTGCCAGATACCGACTGAGGAGGCCAGAGAGAGGGGGAATGAGCCCCCCCCGCCCCAAAAAGGCCTCCCCTTTCCACAGTGGTCAGTAAGTTTTTATTCTGATGTGACCAATTCCACACAAGGTAGCCATTAATACAATGAGCAATCAGCCTCCTACCTACCAACCACCAGTTTGCTCTTGGTAAACTTCAATGACATCATCATCTTCCATCTCAAGCTGATAAAAAAAAATAAATAAATAAATAAATAAATAAATAAAATAAATAAAAAAATTTAGTCACTTTTTCTGGTGAGAGGTAAAAATCAAAAATATAAAAAGATAAATGCATTCACATATTACGGAATTTTCAATTAAGAAACCATAAACCATTAAGTTGGAATAAGGTATGTAGGAAGAATACAACTTCTTACATTATTAGACTTTAAACACAAAAATAGAAAGCATTTTAGTGGTATTATTGGATAGAGAAAATAGGATGTGTGGGTGATGTAATGGATAGCAACTCAGAAGAAGAAATTAGAGTTCCGAGTGAGTTCCAGTCATTACATTCACATACATGAACATACTGTTTGGAAAGGTATGAACCATGGCGTACTATGTTCCTGACCTATTCATAGAGCAATTGAGAGCCAGAACTGGAGACCTATTGAAAAATGTTTGAGCAAGAAATTTTGGAAGAAAATTATGTTAACTATTTTTGAAAATAGAACAACATTTTGACCCATACCTGAGGATAATAGGATGTGTTGAAAGTTAAATGAAGATTTTTTTTTTTTTTGTTGTGAACACAGATAAACAAAGAGTTAAGATTTCTAGTAAAAGAGGATTTACATAATATTGAAAAAATATTCACAGGTCTCACAAAACCCTTTATTCAATCTATCCCCAAGTACTGAATAAAGAGTTCAGTTCAAATTTCCATTAAAGTTACTGGGTTCAACAAGCAATACCTGAAGAAAGCTGGAAGGCATCAGCTGAAATGGGTATAAGACAATCATCTCAGAAATATAAACAGATAAAACAAAATCATTCTAGGAAAGTTTCAAAATCTTTAAAGCTGGTTATTTGAAAAAAAAAAAAAAAAAAAAAAAAAATATGAGCATGCTTTTTCTCCAGGTTGAGGAAAAAAAAAAAAAAAAAAAATTTTAGAAATAAGCATAAAAATATTACTTAATGATTCGTAACCTTTTCCTTTATTGTATGGAAAAGGATGAAACAAAAAATAACCATTAGTAAATGTGGTCTGCAGGAACCTTCAGTTTTCCATGGTAAATTTATTTGATATATTTTCCATACTTTTCATAACAAAAATGGCTTCATATTCACTGGGTTGATTATCATTTCTTGTTACACATCCTGCTCTGTATACAAGAGCCAATTTTATTTAATCAGAAAGAGATGGTTCTAGATTGTCAAATATTTCTGGCCCTTCCTCACAAAGATTATAATTACGTACATTGGTGACCTGGCTTAACTACAACAGCATCAATATTTACATTACAATTTAAAAGTAAATATATCTGCTTAATATGCAGCTTTTCAATACACTATTGGACATTTATAAAATAGTTGCCACCTGATCCTTGACAGTTTGCTAAATTCTTTTTCTAATGGATAAGTTGTAAATTGCCCAAGTAGCATATATTTATGGCTTATAGCAAAAAGATGTCAGCAGACTAACAATTCCATTACAAATATGGTAGTAGTAGTAGTGTTACACGATTGTTTTACATGATTACCTTGACTGCCAGCCATATCAAGAGCTATTTGACCAAACTCAATGATAAAAATCAAGTCAGCCGTCATTTGAAGATCAGATTTCAGCTTGTAATAGGTCATTGTGTAGTTTATCAATTTGAAGGGTTTTGACACTTAAAATTTTCCAATGTCAAAACCTTGTTCATTAAGATGACAGTATCATTCTTATCCACACTTATTTCAGACTAAGTGAAAACACTGAGGCAAGTAGAAACCCATTGTCCTATGAGCTTTGAAGCAAGGGAAATTTCATTTAAATCCAAAAGTTTAACTAGTCTTTGAGATTCAAAATGATATAACTGCTTAAGATGTGCCTATTTTGCAATTTGCTTTACTCCATCATCAAAAATTAGTTCTATCTTTTCTGAGCCACAAAGTGAGAATATTTTTCAACAGATGGACATGATCGAAAAGCAAATGTTTATCAGTTAACCAGGTAGTGTGGGATATAATTTACAAAAAGCTTGATTTACTTGGTTGCTATCACATATGTACCAGCCTTTATGTCAGCTGGTACAGAGGTTATGGCCTGAACTGTTAACACAATTTGTTCAAATAAAAAGGCTGATAATTTTGAAATTGGAATCAATCTTATAAGAAATTTTGGACCCTCATTAACAAATGTCAACACTATACTAAATACTGTTTCATCAAATAGAGATGGATTGTCAACTGACTTACCAAATAGTTGTTTGTCAGGATATATACTTCATCATGGAGAATTATGCACCCTTTTTGACTGGCATTACGAGTATTAAAAACAGATAACAAAAAAGATTTTTCATTAACTTCTGAAACTTTTGATGTCATCCTTCTTATGTTGCTAGTGATGGCAATTGAAAATCTTGTCTTACTCTATTATACAATGACCATAATGTTGCATAATACTCAAAAGCATGTATTACTATATCCGAGTTGTATTTCATTCCAAATATTTTGGGAGCCATTGTTAAAAAGTGCTGACTCAAGACATGCTTCTTGTGATCAAAAGCCATAAAATTTAAATATCAGTTAATTTCTTCCAATGTTGACCAAGTGTCAACTGTATTTACAGTTTTTGGACAGGCTGCTAATATAACACTTAAACCGCAAATGTTTTGTAAATTCGCAACAAAGTGAGGGATAATTTTTGATGACTGAACAATAAAAATTTTTTCAGCCAAAAATGCTACAACATGACAGTTTTTTTTTGTTGTTGATTAGACAATTCTTTCAAATTTGTAAAGTCAAATCTTATCTAATTCTAAAAAGCATTCATTTCATCAATTTGATTTCAAGCAATACTGGAGGTTTTTTTTATATCCCTTTGAACATCAGAGTGCAGGTATTTTGGCACACTTGGCCATACGGACAGTGGATTTTTTGGGGCACATTTTTTCATGAACTTCTATGGTATCAGAATTTGAAGGCCAACATAGTTGCCAAATAAGTATTGTTGTAACATTCAGATTGCCATTTGGAACTAATTTTCTCCATCTCAGTTTTTTTATTGCTTGCTGGCTTCTGTAAGTAACAATACATTTGGGGCATTGCTGAAAACTAGGTAATATCTTAAGCACAATTATTTCTTTTACTGCTTTAATTTAGGAGGAACTTCTCAAGCCAAATTAAATATACTCTTAATTCCAACTCCCCCTCCTACCAATAACATAAAAAAGAAATTAAACCTGAGAATCTGCTTGTTAAGGTTTCTTTGTGTATATTGCTAACAAAAGTTTGCAGAATATTACATAATCTAAGTTAATTATCTAAATTTCTGTCACTTGTTAACACAAGATCTGCTATTGCCTGGCTCCTCCAGACATCTCTCCCTCAATTTAAAAGGGTGGAAGGGTGCTTTGCCTGGTACCTGAGGGGAGAGGGTTTTGATAATATTTAAGACAATGCCTTGTGACAAGGCTATCTACTGCAGTGCACATCAGCCTTCTTGTGTCAAAAATTAGTTTAAAGAACCTGAAAAGTGACTGAGCAACAAGCAGCAGCATGGTTAATATTTTGTTCAGTGTTTTTAGAATATCAAATTAAATATTAAATTTGTTATGACATTTCATTTACATAAAAACATTCTGAAAAAACTTTCATTAATTTTGTAGTATGACAATTTTGGTTCCAATTTACACTTTAATGGAAAATTTAAAAAGTTAAACTAAATATTTGTAACGTGTTTATTTTACCTTAAAGAAAAACAAAATTCTATGAATGTATTTGTTCCTTATGAATAACAAGAGAAAAAATATTAAAGTAAGTTTGTGAAATAATAATGGTAATTTATATTTAATAAATTTTAAAGTATAATATTTAAAAACAAGCATAGAAAATGTCTTCGAAAAGATGTACCTGTTAAAAAGACATTAACTTTAATATTATAAAGTAAATCATTGAAGTTCACTCAATAAAAAAAAGAAAAAAAAATTGTGGTAATTTTTGGGTTTTTTTTTAAACACATACAGGGTGTAAAAAAGAGAATTTGTTTTTGAAGTGTAACTTTTTTTTTTTCCATAAGCCAACACTGGTGGAATAGCCAGCTCAAACCTAAACAAACTAAAATGCCCCACTGTTGTCATTGGGTTCCAGTTCTGTCCCTTCACTAAATTATGATTTGGCCATCTAATATAGAACGCCATGGTATGAACCCATCTCTTTAGCTATAAGTTGAATAGCAGGGCAGACTGGGCTCTAGCTGTGGTTGGCAAAAGGAAAACCAAATTTAAAAACCATATATGGCCCTGATAATGCAATAGAGATACATTCAGCAAAATTTCCATTTCAACAAAAATACTTCATAATACTCATCAAACGAGTTGTGCAAGGATCCATGTAATGGATTATGCAACTATTACATATTGAAAACTCATTAAAGTTTGGAACAGACAAATCTTCTAAATTACTAAATTTGCTAGAATGTATATCACAAAATTAAATTATCAGCACTTTTGAGAGAGAAAGAATAACCCAAAATTCTCAAGGCTATAATGAGAAACAGAATGTGCTTACCTGCTTTGGAGTTTCATCATCATTTATTCTTCTACCATCAAACAAGAATCTCAAGGAATTAACTGGGACACCCTGAAAAATTCAAGCGAGTTATTTTCAACAAAAACCAATTTAAATATACTTAGCTATATACAATCAGGTCAGAGATTTAGGGCATAAATTATTTGTTCATTTAAGTTGATCCAATTATTTTCATGTGGTGGTGGGGATGGCAAAGTAACAACTGAATTAATCCATTCTGTTGACACCATAATGTCTTAAGCAATTTAACATCGAATCAATTAAAGAGTGTTTAGTGAAATTAGCAAAGTTGAGAGAAAAACATTCACCCACTGAAAGTGAGCAATATTTTAAATACAATATTAAATCTACATAGCTATTTTTAGTATTAATTACTGTGATAAAAACTAAGTGAAGGGGAGAAAAAAAAAAAAAAAAAAAAAAGAAGAAACGTGCACACAAACAAAACAAAATTCAAATCCGTATTTAAAAAAAACCTGGAGTAATCAACGCAAGAATGAATTTTGCAAGCAAATGTGAAATGAAATTTTCCTGCTTATCTCTGCAGTATTTCTTCCAAAGAACATTCTAAAATTTTCCATATCCAACAGCAGTTTTTAATTTTTTTCCCCCCCAGGTGTTAGTTGTTCTAGATAATGGTACTGTCATATTGTCATGCAATCAAATCAGAACAAGAGACTAAATCTTATTGATAACATTGTTTATTCAACTCCAGACCTGCTCAATTATCTGGTGGGTGGGTGTGTAGAATTTCTGCTAATGTGAATTCAACATTCTTGCCAGGATCTAATGATCACCAAGCATTATATTCTTGTCCCAAATACAATTAAAGAGAGGGATTTTTTTTCCTATGGAGAATTGATCTTTTCGGTGACAATGAATTAAAGGTTATCTGTACTTGTTCCTTTTCTGATAAGTTTTTGCTTTATATAGTTTCACTTTATAACCAGAGTTCCCACAAATATGTATAAAAAAAAAAAAAAAACTTCCAGGACTTTTCAAGGACTGAAACTGACACACACACAAAGTGAATAGTTATGAATTTCAAAAACAAACTTTGTAATTAAACTTAATAATTTGACATATATGGTCAAAGAAAAGCTACAACTTGTTCCAATAATCCATGTCACATGGATCAGTTGAAAGCTGTGAAGAAATTAAAGTGTTAAAGGCTAAAGAACAACTGAATAGAGACCTGGTTATGTTACACATTTTGTGTCGCATTCTACAGTCTGGAGTTCTACACATGAAAATTTTTAATTACACGCTAATTCTTACTGCTACACATTACAGCTATCTAGACTATTCATGATTTGGGAATGTCAAAAATTGACTGCTTCACATTTGTGATGTGAAGTATTAACAATTAATTAAGTTTTAATGAACAAAAACTACAAATAGAAATTTTCACAAAACGTCTACACATTTTAGCTAACCCTACCACTCATTGCTTTTGTTGCACACGGCACAGAACACAAAGACGTTAACATTTTTTTCACTTCATCTTCCAGTTTTGATATATCTATGGAGTTGCTCTTTGCAGATCTTTGCATGGGATTAGATGTTGAGATAAGTGTGAAGGTCTGAGTCTGCTCAGCATTCCCCATATAATTGTTTGCAATTTTCAAGCTTGTGTTTTTTCGTTTTCAGTTCAATTCCCATAAGCATTTTTCAATTTTTGTCCAGTTAATTCTCCCTGCACATTTTCTATTCTATCACCCCCCCACCTTGTTTACATTTGAATCAAATTTGTTTTAGAAAGTTTACATTTGGTACCTCCACTTGAAAAAAAAAAAAAAAAAAAAAAAAAAAAAAACAAAGTTTTATAGTTAAAATGTTATTAAGAAGACAAGAGTATTTTTTAATTATTTTTTTTTAAAACTGCAATAAAACTATTATTTAATTAGATAAGCTTTTAATTGATTTTTATAAATAACATGAAAGACAGTCCAAAGAAAAAAATTTTTTTCAATGAATAATTAATTTTTACAAGAATTATTCATATTTTTAATTTATAAATTTAAAAAATGTTTTAAAAATTCTTCCAAAGTTAGGTTATTAAGTGAAAATTGAAAAGCTTAAAAAAATAATAATATCAATATTTTTTAAAATAATTAAGTTGTGCTAATTTTTTTTTTTTTTTTTTTTTAAGTATGGTGTTTCATATACAAAATTATCATTAATAGGTTGTTCCCCTTACAGATAGAAATTACCTTACGACTGGGCAATCACCTTCATTTCATTAGAGAGAGAGAAAAGGGCCCTTTCAAAGCCAACACAATATTCCAAAAGTCTTAAAACTTATGTTTGGTAGCAATTTTTTGCCATACAATATTGTTTGAGGTATAGGATTATGCTTAAATTACCTAAATAATAATACTTTAATATTTCATAACCATTAGGATATAACAAAGAAAATGGGGGGGGGGTAAAAAAATATAAATTAATAAATACCATAAAGTGAGAATAAAAACCCTGTGGTTAAGAAATACCTATATACAACATTTTATGCTATAAGTAATATTTTTTTCAGAACAGATTAATTTAACTTTAAATTTGCCCATTTTCTGCAAATAAAGTCTCAGAAATACATTTTTTTTTTACACAAGATCTTTAAAACTAAGAATTAACTTTTGTTTACAACCATGTCAACATGGCCATTTTGGGTGTTTTTTCGGGGGGGTTGAATCAACTAAAATTATTCTATTTGAAATACACCACAGTATTTTGCTTTCTGGAATTAAGAAAATTTAATCCTTTAGTTTTTGATTAAAGCTAGAATGAAAATTTCAAGAAAGATTTCTCATTTTTTCATTTCCTTAAGTATACTAAATTATTAGAGGTACCTAGCTTACATAGATACACATGTACACAGGACGCATAAAGTATCTATTTTTCAGCATGAACTCACTCACCACTGACTAGAGATCAAAAGGACTTTTAGTTTTGAAACTGACGTGCAAATAAAATATCTTCAGTTATTAAAATTTTAAAAAACAAATTGTTCAAGGTTCTACTAAAATGTATTTTATTACTGTCAAATAATTTATTTTCCTTTCAGCCATGAATTCAATGAGTGAATTCATTTTATGTTTGACAAATGGTTACTTGTCTCAAAGACCTTTTATCTTTGCTTTTCCTCTTGAGAAAAGGGATGTGTGGGCTCAGTATAGAGTATTCCAGGACTTTCCAAGGAACCTTTGAATAACTTATTTTTTTTAAACTCAATTTTAGAAAATAATCTAATTAAGAATTTGTTAGAACAAAAATGACTCCAATGATACTTTTTTCAAGTTGCTATCTGCTTGAAGCACAAGACTGAGGTTTGCATTGGTTAAATTCTGTGCAGAAATGATTCTGTAAGCAATAAAATTCTAACAGAATTAGGTGTTTTGTTAGTGGGTATGAAGCTTTTAAAATGACAATACTAAAAAAAAAAATAAAATAAATAAAATCAAGCTATATGAGAGCAAGAGAAAACTAATGGAAACCCGATTGCTTCATTCCATGAAATTACTGAAGCTATTCCAAATTCAGTAAAAAATTTGACATTTTGAACACTATCAGATTCTGAAGAAGGTGACATGTTTTAGAACATTTTAAGAGGTTTTTGAGTCCCCATTTTTCTATTCAAGTTGGGCTGCTGTTAGCCAAAAGCAATGAAGAAATCAATGAACTCTATGTGATCAGGCATTTCATCAGATGCATGTTGATCCAGGTAGCCTACAGGACATTTTGAATTGAACCCTTTATAACAAGGGACATGTATAGTTATTACTTGAGTACTGCTCAGTTTGACAATAGCCTAGTTGATTAAAGCATTGGCATATGAATTTGTTAATTGTAGGTTCAATTTGTGGGCTGGGCAGTGTGTACTTGGACTGTGGAAATAGGGCAAGTAGTAACTGATCAGTACTAAAGTAAAAACAAGATGAAATATCCCTAGACATGGGCAGTGAAACAAGAACAGTATAGCCCTGTAGATTAAATGAAGATTTCAGTTTGAAATTCTCTGTAGGTTATCCAGATTAAGTCAAGAATGATTAGCAGTATGCTTTTCTCAGTACATTGATTTGATTTTTTTTTTTTAGGTCCAGAAAAATTACTTCATTTCGTTAATGCCGTATGATGGATAACAGAGCATTTTAAGTATAGTGATGCTGAAAAAAGGCCTTGCCAAATTACAAGGCCACATGTAAAAATTTCACATTCATCTTTAGTTAAAAAGGAAAAAAGGATTTTGTTGCAAAAAGTGATCTTTATTATTACAGAAAGTACAAAATG
Source organism: Acanthosepion pharaonis (assembly GCA_903632075.3). Taxonomy (NCBI): domain Eukaryota; kingdom Metazoa; phylum Mollusca; class Cephalopoda; order Sepiida; family Sepiidae; genus Acanthosepion; species Acanthosepion pharaonis. The sequence continues at coordinate 124,346 of CAHIKZ030002883.1, forward strand.
TCAAAGTATGGAGTTAGTAATTAGTGCTGTGGGTCTGGCTTGTATAATTGCTTCAATTTTATGTGGCATTGAATAGAACAAGGTCCAGGTTTTCTCATTGGGAATTTTTCTTCCATTCTTGTTGGCAATAATAGGAGTAGAGGTTTATTCCTGGTTTCTTGTTTAGGATTGGGTTTCCTGTTCTTTTTCTTAGTCTTCTCATTCTCTTTCACTCCCAATAACCCTTGCATCTTAGTGGCATTATGGCATTGCTTGGGGTGAATTGATTAAAGAAGGGGAAAAAAAAAAAAAAAAAAAAAAAAAGTATTTTTAGAGTTCTTGGAGATTGCATGGTTTTCATTTGGAGCATCCCTTTCTAGAGTTCCTATTATAATGGTTCAATTATATTGAGATCAGGACTGTGCTGGTTAGTTTTCCAAAAGATGAAAATCACACACAAGAAACCTTTTTGTTGCCCATGAAGTGTGGCAAGGAACAGTCATCTTGAAAAATTTCTCTATCTTCATCATTTGGTAGAAGATTAGACCATAGTAAACTAATAGTTTTTGCTGTTTAGATTTCCAGGAACTTTTACCAATATTCTTCTACCATTGCTTTTGATGCAACCCCCACACCATTAGGTGACCAAATTTTACAGTCCTTATGGTGCATCTTTCTCCCACTTGTCTTTACATTTTCTCGTATTAGAGTAATTCTATTTTGCATTCATCATTAACAATTACTTTTTGACACTTTCCAACATCCATGTTAGATGTTCTTTTGACAACCTCAACTTTGTTTTTTTGGTTAATGATATTTTTTCTTTGCTGCTATACACATGTTAAAATTGTTTTCATTTTTCTTTTTTTAATACACTGCATAATGTAATCAACCAAAACCTCACTGTTGAGAATGCATTCATTTTAATTTTGAATTGACTAGAGACTTTCTTTCATCTCTCCCAAGTATCTTTTGTGGTCTTCCAGTTTTCTTGGTGCTCAAAGCACTTTCAGTAATAGCAAACACCTTTTTAGATTTGATAGTCTAAATATAGTCCATGTAACCTTTTGGATGGTTTGAATGTTTTTTTAATTATTTCACCTCAAGCAAGGCTGCCACTGAGAGAGGGATTTGAAGAGAGTCAAAGGGAATGAGGAGACTTTAGTGAGAAGTGAGGATAGTGATTACCATTGCATTTAAATTTTTGAAGATTGTAGTTGGCAGGAAGCAAGAAATCAGAAAGAACTTCCACAAGTGAAGAAAGAAACTGTTAGAATAGATGAGATGCTTGTATCTAACTAGTTCAAAAGTAAAAAGGTGAGACCTACTTGCCAATCAAGTAGCATGTTTAAATTAATGCAGTTGAGGCACTAAGGAAAAAGCTCATCAGAACAGTTGACATGAAAATACTTGTAGAAAAGACAGATGGAAGCTATACCAAATCAGTGAGAAAGTGACTGAAGTAGTGACGTCAGATCAGAATTGATAATATTGACTCGTTTCAATTTTATCAAGAATCTCGAGATATAGCAGGAGTGCCAGACCAAATATGGCAGCAGTATTCAAGGCACAGACAAATGGGAGATTTACGAATGTGTAAAATGGATTGTGATGATTGAACCAACTTTCCTAGCAGTAGATGTAGCAAATGATTCAATATAGTCAATCCACTTCATATCTGTGGAAAACGTGAGCCCAAAGTGTTGCTCTCTTGGCATTTAGCATCAGCCATGCTGATGGCAGGCAGAAATGTTTGTAGTGATTAAATAAAAACAGTTTTGTTTTGGCAGTGTTAAAATTTTCAAGTTATTTCTTGCTTTTTATTATAAAAATGTATTTTTATACTTTCATAGTGTTTTGTTTTGGGAGGTCAGGGTCACCATTTACTCATAGCTGGGATCCTAAAGAAGCAATCTTAACTTCTTAAGGTGTATAATCATTTTATTTAGTTGTTCCAAAACTTCTGCATGCCAGTGTATACCTGATAAAGGACAGAGTACCATGGCAGAAACGATGTGATAAAGATCAGGACAATATCCCACAAGTTCTCAGCCCAGAAATTCAGACAAACTATTTCCAAATAAAAAAGTTGACTAGCTTCAATGTGAAGCAATTTGGACAAGACACTGACTTATCTAAAGATATTCTCTTCTGCAACAGTTTTGATTCAAACACATCAAGTGAAAAAAAAGTATCACTGAAGTGAATGGTTTTCACACACAAACAAAGAACTCTAGAGCAGAGGTCAGCAATCTCCGGTCTATGTGCCACGCCAAGCAATTCCCAATGGCACACAGCCACAAATGACATCATGAAATCCAAACCAATAACTACTACAGAGATATTTTGCCGTTTCAATTTTAATATATACTAAAGTATATATACTATATAAAATATATATTGTAGAACACATATTGACCTTGACTTGTATAAAAATATATATATGTATGCTGTTGGCATACTGAATGATTTTAAAACCCTAAGTCGGCACATAGCAAAAGGTTGCTGACCCCTGCTCTAGAGGATTTATTTTTGTTGTCATTTCTATAAAACTTCACATTTTAGTGACATAGTATAAAAATCACATTAAGGTAAATCATAAAAAGCATCAGATAACATGTGCATGGCAATGTACAGGCAAACAGTTTTATTTGATAAAGTGCTGGAAACCTGATACACCTGTAATACAAAGTTCTTTTAATTAGCAATCAAATTTCAAGTTCACTGGTTTGGGGAGGGAGGAGTGACACAGAAAAATATTTTTTCTTTGTGAGTATTTGTGAATTTCTATCCTCAAATTGTTTAAAAGGAGAAACATGGGGACATAAATTGCCTTTAAAATCCTGTCATTAAGAGAAAGGAATTTAGCAAGTTGTCCTTTTATTATTTAGTGACAAAGGGGAGACAACTTTGCATATTAATACATTTTTATTAATATAAAAGAAAATATTTAAAGTAGCTAAAAATTCCAATACAGAGATTGCCCACCAACAGATTTTAGAGGTCAGTTAATCAAATTGAACAGAATCTTTATTTCAAAAGTTTCAGATTAATGACAATTTAATCATCATACACCAAGAATTTTTCACCTTTAACTAATAAATTACTAAATGTAGAAGTGACAACCAAAAATATTTACCAAAATAAATGGAAGAAACAAAACTCCAAAAGGAAATTTCAGTCTGAAACACTAAATTCATCTATCAAAATACAATGTGAATCTTACAATTGATAACACTAGTAAAGTGAACATTTATCAAGCTATCTCAAACATTGAAATCACTTTTGCTATTCATAAATTCTACCCATTTCTTTGTTTCTGATGTTATTTCAAAACTACCAGAACATAATTCATGCAACTTTACGTTTCTTCACAAAAAATTAATAAAATAAAGAGAATACTTTCAAACTTATTTTTCTAAGTCTACACATTCAAACTGTTGCAATTGAAAATATCAATAAAGCCCAAAGAAACACTTTCAGTTGTGATGGCTCTAAAATAAGCAACATAATCAACCCATCTTAAAAAAAAAAAAAAAAAAAAAAAAAAAAAAAAAGAGAGCTCTGATAAATTAAGCATTATACAACAACTGTTGACATTTAAAGATTTATCAAACTCCAAGATCTGGTAAGGATGAAGAATGTGATATTAGCTATAATTTTTAGAATTATTTGAGTCGCCATTTTTCTTTTCAGAGTTGCTTGTTAGTATTTTATAAATGGGGTGTGAAGCTTTTAAAATGACAATGCAAAAAAAATAAATAAATAAAAATAAAAAAATAAAATATTCAAGCTATACAAGAGACAGCAAGAGAAAACAAGTGAGAACAAGTTTGTTTTAATTCCATGGCCACACTTAAATTACTGAAGCTATTCTAAGATTATAGTAAGCTATGAAAAGCCTGATCAAAAAATTATGTTTTGAACACTTTCAGACTGAGAGAAGTTAACCCTCTGGAACTGACAAGTGAAACCTCAAGATTGACAAGCATAATTCTGTAATATTCAATTGAATCAATAAACAAGTTTAACAAATGCTAATCAATATAGAGTGAATTTTTAAAATTGAAATAAAAACCAGATTTCATTCTAGGATGAAAATGAAGAATTAAGAGAGAATAAATCTAGAGTAAAATTGCCTTCTTGCTCCCAATCAGTCTCAACTCTTGAAATGTACAGCATTGCAAGGATAGAAATGCAAATATACAAGTTAAAAGATTACAGATAGGAACTTACAATGTGACATGAAGCAGAAGGAGGAGGAAAGGCACCCATTGTAAAAGTCAAGGGAGTATAAAGAATGGATTTCAACTCACTTGTCGTTCACTATATGACCGTTTCAACTTTTCCATTTTTGTTGTCATCCTTACACGGAAGTGGATCTCTGTGTTATCCTGAAATAACAGAAGGCAAATAACATTACACATACGACATAGCAAGGTTTCTGTAGAGGTAAATTAACAGACAATTTGAACAACTGCAAATTGCCCGGACTCTGAAGATTAACTTTTGAACCACAGTAGGGGCTCAATGACATGTACATAAGTAAATACCTGCATTATTTGGCTGATAAAATTCAAGAAAAAAAAAAAAAAAAAAAAAAAAAAAACACACCACACATTGGGTTCTATGTTAACACTGGATCAAAAAGAGAAGCTATTTTGTGAAAAGGCCTGCACCTTGGTAAAGGTGTGAATGATTTCAAATGGAGAGATTCAATTTATCTTTATATTCAAGAAATTATGGAAGAACTGAATTAAGACTTGTACATTATAGTAATAGAAAATGAAGAAATGAGTTTCCACAAGAGGAAAATAAAAATCCTTCATTTTGTTGAGAATTTTTTTCATAGCTCTGAGAAAGGTAATCTCACTAAACTAAAAAGCAGTCTTAACATGAAGATGTAACATTTTCAATATGTCATCATTGAGTACAGTTTCTGCTTGTGCCAGATTGCAAACATTTATTATGATTTTTTTTTCATTTCACCCCAGGCAAAGCAATTATGCCACCAATACAAGGATTTTAGTGAGGAGAAAAATAACAGAATTCAGAAAGACAGATGGCAATGGACATTGCATTTAAACTTATGAAGTGAAAGTGGCATAGAAGCAAGAAACAAAAAAAAAAAAAACAAACCCTGCCATGAAAATATTTAGACAGAGAGAAGCCACTTTAGTGTCTGCCAATCATTAGTCCGTGTTATCACTTCACCCATTTTGATTTACCTTTACTTTTTCCACACACTATACTGTCAAGACAATTTAGAAAACCTTGCGCAACTTTTAATATGTCCAAATAGTTTCAAGGATTCGCTATAGCTGGCATTAAATTGGTTAAGTTTCTAAGAGCTGTCTTTTTGGCTTTATCAGGATGCGATCTGTGAAGAGGTCTATTATATTGTTTTGAAATGGTTCAATCTTAGATTAAAGTTTTTGAGTTCATGTCATACAATCTAAACCAGATAAAACTGGAAGAATGCATACCTTAGTTTTAGTGAAGATTGACTTATTCAGGATTTTACTGCAACTTCTTGGTTATTCTTGTAAAACAGTCAAAATCTTTGTTACAAGCTATTTATAGTATTCGGACTTATCCCCCTTTATTTCATCCACCAGAGGGAAATAATTGACATCCAGAAGAGGCATGGCATGCAGAACTAGAACAATTTATACTGCTGGATGAAATAAAGAGTTCAGTTCAAAATTACAATCACCTGAAGAAGGCCAGATTTTGTACAAAAGGCCAAAACATTGTGAATATGTCAATAAAAAGGCGGATAACAGTCCAAATAATCATAATACCTCATCTCAGAGACAAACATTTTCAAGATTGACATTTCAGTGAATTTGATAATCCACTCTCACAGCTCTTCTGTTCCTTTTTTTAAAATTGCAGCTGACAATGCAACACAGGACAATAGCCTAGCAGATTAAAGGCATGTGTTTGTGAATTTGGTTCAATTATGAGTTCAAGCAGTGGGTACTTGAACACAGTGGAAATTGGGTGAAATAAGAACTAGAAGAGATATCCCTAGACATGGGTAGTGGAATGATAATTTATCCCCATAGATTAAAGAGTTTGGTTTTAAATTGTAACATGTATCTGATGAAGGCCAATGGCCGAAACATTGATAACAATAGCCCATATGTAAACAATGATAACCCATTCCACAAATTCAGACAGAAAAAAGTCCACATGGTTTTTAATTAAGAAAATACATACATATATTATACACACACACACACCTTTTTAATTTATTATATTTCCAACTAGTGAATAAACATACTTTTCATAATTATCTGTACACAGATGCATGACTAAATATGAATAGAAAACTGAAATTTTTTTTTTTTTTTATATTCGGTGGAAATAAATTTCATCTATTTTAAATGGTTAAAAAAGTATCTTTACAATGCAAATTACAGATTTTAAAACTTTTAAATTGCTTTAATATTCTTGATTGTTTCAAATAATGTTATCAGTAGTTATTTGCAGCCTTCAAAAAAAAAAAAAAAAAAAAAAAAAAAAAAAAACCCTCAAAACTGTTGAAAACCACAGAAAGAGTGCTCCACGGAAGATTAAGATCTTTGAAGAAATAAATGCATCAAATTAAGTAGAATCCAATGGTTACTTGTCAAGAGTTGCAGGATTTGCTTTCACCAGGAATCTGTCACTAAATGAACAATAAGCAGTGAAATTCATAGGAACAATCTAAAGTCATGCTCCCCTTGGAAAACTCCACTGCTATTGAAGAGAGATGCCAGGTTGAAATTCGTTAGTCAAAATAAGTATAAGGAAAAATCGTATTGAAAGAGCATTATGGACAGATGAAACAAAAATTGAGTTGTTTAGATGTAATGCTAGAAATCATGTATGGAGGAAAGATGGCAATGCTTTCAAGCAAAAGAACAATTCCGCAGCGAAATTTGATGGTGGCAGCATCATTGTTTAGGGAAGTTTTTCTGCAAAAAAGTACTTTTTCACCGATTAAATAAATAAAAAAAAAATGAATAAATGGGACTTATTTAATTTTTTTTTTCAGTTTTCTCTGTATATTTAGTAATTCATCTGTGTACAGTTAATTATATGAAAATTATGTTTATTCATTAAGTGCAAATACAATGAATTAAAAATTTGTATGTGTATGAATATCTAACTGGGTGTATATAACAATTTAATAATTACTTGACATGGAGAAATTAAAGACCCCTGCCATTGGGGGGGGTACATTAATGTTCAGTAAAATTGAACCTTTAAAATAAATTCATGGCTAATTTTACAATTCTGACCAAATTATACATTCCATCAATTGCAGTAAGTATATTTATAAATTATTTAAATCTTTAACTGTCATCCAACTCCAGAAAGATAAAGTTTAGATTTTCATTTTACATTTACAAAAATATTAAAAAAATTATGAACTGAAAATAAAGCAAATTGGGCTAAAACTATAGACACAAATTCCAGTTGTGTTTAATGTAGCCAAAATATAAAAAAGGATACTGATCAAAGTCCAGGGAAGAAGAAAAAAATAAAATAATTGTTTCACTGACTAAAAATACAATTATGAAAAAAAAAAAAATTAAATAATTAAAAACTGATAGATATATATCCCTGTTGAAGCTTTATATGTTACTCAGAATCTTGCCTATGTCAGTAATATTCTTGTTGATTTAAAAAAAAAAAAAACAACAGTCTGATATGACATGAACAAGTTTCTGAAAAAACATTTTTAAGTTACATCAGCCATACATACACCTCCAAAGATTTGCTAAAAGTGAGCATACATGAAAAATGCCTCAAACTTAACTTTTATCAAAAATCTTTATTAAGACCAAACGATTTAATTAACTTATGTTTTGATCTTTTCTAAAAAGGAAGGAAATTTTGGTTAAAAAGTCTGTTTTTCTTACATCAAGAGACCAAAGATTAGTATAGGACATTTCAGTATCTTCTCTGCAGTAAAAAAAGATTGATTTGGAAATTCTTGCAAAAATGAAATAATTATTGGATTTTAATAAAACTTTAAAAATTTATTCACAAATGAATGAAATTATTTTTAGAAAGATTTCTATTTTTAGAAAATAGAAGTAAAACTGTTCATGTCTGTTACCCCTCCCCATCACACAATTTGATGTAACTGAGAAAATTACACTGCTTAATTTTTTATATTAGTTATATGCAAAACTCAATTTTTTAAAAACAGCACACTCAGTTACTGAAAATTTGCTCTGAATTGTAAAAGAAAAGATTTTAATTACTTTTATGAATAAATATATTACAGACATTTGTCTTAATCTTTTTTTCTTTTGAGGATTAATGAATCCTTACAAAAAAGGAGTTTAGTTTTTAAAATTTTAATTAGAATAGTTTATAATCTTTTAAATCTTAAAATTCTATATTAATTTTTTAACACTTGGGTGATATTGTTATTAAGTAAAAACAATATTTACTAACTATAGATGGAAAAGCTTATAATTAAGCAAACTCCAATATTTTAAAATGAACTTTTTGTCTGTGTATAAAGTGCTGATTTTTGTAAATACTGAGGTTTATACACATCAGAAAGTAAGAGTGGTAACTATAGTGAATTTAAAACCGAAATAACTAAAATTCAATAAAACATTAGCTTATGTAGACTAATTTCCCTAAATTTTTATGATAACTGGTAGCTGAAAATAAAAAAGGCATTCACGGTATATTCGTCTAGGCATTTTTACAGATATGTTCCCCCTTAGAAAAAAAAAAAAAAAAAAAAATGCTTTTCTGCAATATTTAAACTAAAAGAAATATTTTCTTCAAATCAGATCAATTAAACAGAAACTTTAAATCAGTTAATATTCTTCAAAGTTTCAGAAGTAAATTTTAAAGATTTTTTTTTAATGAAGAAAATTACATTGTGCAAACTGATGGCTAAAATCAGAAAAAAATAAGATATTTCCAGTCAATTTCAATTAATTTTGAAACACAGCAAAGTATTACTTATTAGAAAATATTAAATTTTCTCACTTGAATTTGAAACGAAAATATAAAAATCAACATTTTCATTTCTTTAAATTCATTTTAAAACCTTCAAATTGAAGTTATCGCTTTTCTTTGAAGGTACCCAAATTACATTTGCAATATAAAACTTTCATCGTGACTAACATGAGAAGTCAATCAATATCCTATTTACATGCATTTATTAGGAAAGTACTATAAAAGATATATAAATAAAAAGATTCCCATGCAAATCGAAAGTTTTGTCCGTGATCAAAGTGTATCAGTGTACTGTCAAAGACACCCAAATTAATCAAACACATGCTCTCTTCTCATTGTATACAGGGAAGATGACAAATGATTATGCTTTTGTTTTTTTTTATTGCAGTTTTATAGATCAAGCAAATCTATCTTTCAATCTGGAGACGAGATCATAATTTTCGATACAAATTATGACATTAAATTCAAAGAAAATAAACAGTATTGATAGAGGATTTTTTAAATAAACCAGTTTTGCATTGCTACAAATATAATCATCGTGTTAATATCCTTTAATACAAAGACCAACATCTGAGCATGTGCGTAATCTTCAAAAGAGACATTCTCTTAAGATGGTAGGGGGAAGAAGAAGAAAAAAAAAAAAAAAAAGCAAGAATCAAGCCATATTATTAAGTACAATGATGATGGTCAGAAATCAGGTCTGTGTACAAAAGACAGTACACCAAAAGATCCAACATGTAAGTCTATGAAGTCCGGATGTTATTACGATTTCTCATTTTTCAAACACCATTTTAATATCCGCCCAAGACGAGACCCACGTCCATTATTAATTATACTATTCATCGAAACGACTACGTTTTTTTTTGTTTTTTTTTTTTTTTAAAAGAGAAAAAAAAGTTTCATTTTAATTTCCTAGAAAAGCTATTAAAAATACAAAGAAAAATCTAAACCGTTTAAAAAGATCTATAAACAATGAAAAAAAAAATTTTTTTCATTACCTAATAAAAAAAATAAAATAAATGGTGAATTTAAGAAAACATTATCAGGTTAAAAAAAAAAAAAAAAAAATAAAAAATAAAATAAAAAATAGAAATAATTCAACTTTTTCTTTTTTAAATAATAAAATAAATCGTTTTATGTTTGACAAAAAAAAAAAAAAAAAAAAAAAAAAAAATTTCAGCATGGACCTATCCGCACTTTAAAACAAGATACAAATCAGTAACAAAAAAAAAAACAAAAAAAACAAAAAAAAAATCGACATTTTTACTCGGGAAGAATCGAAACAAAAATAAACTTATATTCAAGAAGACATTTAACCACAAAAGAAATATTTTTTTATAAAGTTTCCATAAACCAAACAAAAGAATCACGACCCAAATCGGCAAAAATATAATCTCCGGACCTGATCTAGAAATACGTATATATTTTCATATAAATAATAATAAAGTTGGCCGGTGGTCGTTAAGTGAGGGTCCGATCTGTAATCGGATTCATTATGCAAACTGATCCCCCTTTATACGACCACGCAAGACATAATGGTGGACAGGATGGGGTACATGGTTTTAAAGCTTTTATATGTATATAATAAATATACAGATGTGTGTTATATCTATATATACATATAGATTCACACACATGTGTAGACATGGAAAAAAAACTCACCTGCCCTACAACTTTTAGTCGGATGTATTCAGGGTCGTTGGCAGAAGAATCCCCGCCTTCAGGCTTGGTGTTCTGTTAAAAATTAAAATAAAAAAGAAAAAACATACATCAATAGATTATTCAAGTAAAGACAAAAAGAAAGGCTTGAGTCATTTTTTTCCTTTATTATTTTCAAGTCTTCTTGCAACTACTTCGAGGAAAAAGACGAAGAAACGATGAGACATCGTAGGACCACGTCCAAAAGAAATGGGGGTTAAAAGAAAAGTAAACTGCGTGGAAATTACTCCTCGTGCAACAGGGGGGAAAAGGGATGACTATACTTTTCATTAAAGTAATAAATACGAAAATTTAGCGGCGAAATTATTTTCAAAATTATTTCTAAAACGAAGAAGTACTCGCCTGTTGTGTTGAATCTGACATTGTTATTCGAGACAGCAGCAGCAGCTGGACTAAAGGGGGGAAGCGCCACTAAAATAACTAACTAAGGACTCACGGGAAATATATAAATTCGATTCTTTTCTTTCTCTATCTATCTTTCTTTTCTTTTTTTTTTTATAAAATTTACTCTTAACTGTTAGCTGCAGTTTGCTACAAAAAATATCCAATAATTAAAATTATTAACAGTTTATTAATATTTATTTTGTTATTTAATTTCGGGGCGTCCGTATAAAATGCGACACTGAAAAACGATTTTTTTTTAAATCTCGTTTCGATGAGACCTCAAAATTAAATGAGATCTATACAAAAAAAAATGGTCAACCGATTTTAATCTAATTTTCCTTTTTCATATATTTCTTCAGATAAATAAGTGATTTTATTTTTAAATAAAATAAAAATAAAGACCATAACATTTGGGGGGGGCAACAATTGAATTTTTGCTAGTACGAGGAACTTTTGTGAACAAGTTTTTTTCAAATCTCGTTTAAATGAGAGTTTAAATAATTTGTTAATTTAAATTTTAAATCTTCTGAAAGTCCTTCTTTCGTTATTTTTTAAATAATTTACTAAAAATGAAAAAATCATCGCTAAGAAATCAAGTTATTGCATGTAAAATCGATTCATACATTCAAAAATAAAGTTTTCTGACTTTACTGATCTAATTAACAAAATTAAATAATTTCATGTGAGTTATCAGATGCAATTGATGATAACAAAATGGCTATCGATTAGGTAACTTATGAATAGCTATTTTTATTGTTCTACAATATGGTTCAATTTTGTTGATAAAACTTTTGTATTTGTTCATACATACCTCTACCAACCCTAACATCTTTGCTCTCTCTCTCTCTCATTATATATATATATATAGAGAGAGAGAGACAGGGACAGAGACAAACTCTGTGTGTGTGTGTGTGTGCGCGCGCGCGCGCGTGTGTGTGTGTGTAAAAGTTCACAGGTATTCTTATTGGAAAACAAGAGACTGATGAAAGTAAGTTCTTTAATTGAAAAAATTATGTTGGAAACTTTTGCATGCACTTATGTGTGTCTGCATGTGCACGTGCATATATACATATGTGTAATTTCTAAAGAATTAATGGATTTTATTTTTAATCCGACGTTATTACTTATTACTCTAAAAACACTATTTTTAGTGGATACACATGTTTGAATAGACGTCCTGTTTTTTTAAACAGTATGAATTACTTCAACTTGCCTGCTACAAAAAAATAAAGACTGTTAAAGAAAACATGCTTTTCATGGGTTTGAACCTAAATCATTTTTTGGGAATTACCACCATGTGATCCAGTGTGATTTAGACCATTCTGCCACTGTGACACTCCCTGTTGCCTTATGGTTTAAAGCATACCAGATCAGACGGGATTTCAAATATAAAGACTCAATTTTTAAATTTTAAATTTTTACTTTTCTTTTCATTTTCTTTATTATTAAGCATTTTCACCAAAAAGACTGGCAGATATAATTTCCACTAAAAAAACAGGACCTATTGAAAGATGTGTATCCACTAAAATAACAGTTAAAGCAATAAGAAATACATATATGTGTGTAGAGTCTCTCCATGACTAAATTCATATATCTCTATTTCTCTCACATTTATTTCTTTTAAAACTCTTCAACAGAAAAGACAGACTACAGAGATTTTCTCATGTAGAAAACATAAATTAATTAATTAACTCTTTAGGTGCACAATATAATATGAAACTTTCAGTCAGTGTGAGATTGAAACGAAGAGTGCCAAATGAAAGTCATTGTGATAAACTTTTGGAAGTTGGTAAAAGATTGTAAAATTATATTAGCTTCCTGAAAGTTTTTGTATCATGAAAAAAAATCTTAGAGCTTTGTTCACATGAAAAATTTTCTGCATTTTATTTTTTCTTGTTGCCTAGAGTCATTGATTGGCTATGTGGTATCACATAGTCTAAAGTTCTCTTATTGTCATGCTGAAAATTGATCTGCTTGATTTTATCTGTCCTGATGCAGAATGAAGGAATAGCCATTTTAAATGGTGGGTAACCATGATTATATTTTTGTATGTAGGCTTACAAAGTTATCTTTTCAAATTATCATAGGTTTCAAAATCTGTTCTTCTGATTGGTGGAAAATAATCCAGAGGATTAGTTTTCTTCTCAATCCTTTTTTCCAAAAGCTTCTTTTTTCTATCATCCTGAGCCAGTAACAGTGTCACTAAAATCAAGTCCAGAGTCAAGGTTTATCAAAAACGTCACACCCAAAAAACTTATTGGTTAATAATGTTCTCATTTGTAGATAGTGGTAAAAGACTGAGTTGTATTTTATAAAACCAATAAATACATAGATTTACAAAAACCATTCTAAAATAGAAAGTGCAAACAATTCTAATGAAAAATGGCTTAAAACTTCAACTCTTTCATAATATAAGAAGAAATAGCCTGTATCAAGTTTAATTATTCAAATTCAAACTAAAATTAAAAAGCAATATTTATTAGAGCAAAGAAAGGGAAACCCTTTTTTTCCCTTCAACTTTGAAATTTCATCTTTCAATTTGAAAATCTTTTTATATTTTCCACCAAACAGAAATACAGAATATCTTACATCTATATAAGTCTACCATTCGTCCATCTACATAATAAATGTGAATGTCAGTATGTCACACTTTTTCAACTTTACTCCTAGAAGTCGTAGCTCAACATATCATACCATTTTGGAATCGGGCCAACTCTGTGAGTAAATTAAAAATATTCCAAGTCTGATCCAAACCGAGAATCCTGAAATTTTGGATTCTCAAGTTTTCATTACTGTGATTGTTTTCAACAATTTTTTTTTACGTGATTTTTTGCAACAAATTATTTTCTACAATAACAATTTTTATAATTTGGAAATAAATTTGAGAATAATTGAAATTAATTGTGAAATCCAGCGAAAGTCACCCATGAAATAAAAATAACTGTTTGTACAGGATGTAAGTATCTATGTACAACAAATTGTCTTTAAATTAATTGGCAGCAGAAGAATTATCGTTGAACTTTTAAAAGGTAAGCTTAAATATTAATGCAATACTTAAATGCAACAATCAGTTTTGAGTTCTTCTGTAGTTTATTGTTGCCTATCACATCTACTCCTCCTTACCTATTGTAATGAAGGCCCAATCAAGAGCCCTCCGCATGAGCTAGCTTATATGCCACCTGCTAGTGCGGTTCTTAAGCTAGTGCTTCAAATATTGCTGCCACATATTATCTGGTACTACTGCTCTTATATTTAGAGATTCTTGATAAAATTCAAAGGAGTCTCTGCAATGGTATTGGTTCTAACCTGGCATCTAGGCTTCAATCACTTCCCCACCACTGTAAAGTAGATTCCCTGTGCCTTTTCTATAAATACTTTCATGGTAATTGTTCTGATGAACTTTCCTCTATGATACCTAGATTTTATGAATTTAAGCACAATACGAGATTGGCAGCAAGGTCTCGTCATTTTACAGTTGAAATGGTTAGATGTAACCGTAAGTTCTATACTAACAGTTTCTTCTCTCACACCTCTCACTTGTGGAACTCTCTTCTGGCTTCTTACTTCCAAGTCAACTTTGATCTTCAAAAATTTAAATGTAATGTAAATCATTATCTTCTTTCAATTTAATTCCTGTTCTATTATTGTCCTCTCTCCTCAATAAGACCTTTTTCTCATATTCTCCAACACTCAATAACCCTTTGCATCTTCATGCCTTCTTGCCTTATTTGGGGTGAAATAATTTAAGAGAAAACAATTGATATCTTTTTGTTCTTTATGCAATAAATCTTTAGTAACAAGCTTCTTCCTATATTACTGAACACATTTAAAACTTCCATGTCACTCGTCTAAAAGGGTGTGTTGAAAAGTTTTCAGCCTGACCAAAAAAACCTTTAAAAAAATAAAATTGAGAATGTTCGGTCAGATTTTGAGATGTAGATCAGGCCAAGCAGATTTCAGCACCCCCTCATATTAAAGAGTTGAATTAATGTATCTTTAGTAAAAATACAGCAAAAAACATGCCCCAAAAAAACAGTATCAAAAGGATGGTTTTACCATTGACAGTGCTATTATTTTAACTTATTTCTCTCCTCAGCAATGTTTGTTTTAAATAGCCATGATTAGAATTGTAATAAAACCTAAATATATGAAAGTGAATTTATACATTTTCTTTGTTCTTGAGAATTTAGAACAAAAATAATAAACACTATTTATTTATTATATTGTTTACTGCAATAGTTGGCAAAATATCAACTAACTGCCAATCAATTCAGACTTTATTAAATGGTAAATAATAAGGATTTCTTCATACTTGGATCATATATTTTAATAATTTAGTAAATGTTTATAAATTTATGAATGAAAAATTGCTTTCATATTTATTTCTTTATAACTTGGTAAATTATAAAATAAATATTGCATTAGTTTTAATTGTATTAGTTTTTAGAATGTTGTAAATATAAAATTATTCTTGTAAATATAAAGTCTAATAAATAAATATTTAATATTTTTGTTGTAAATTCTCAAGAACAAAAAATGTATAAATTCACTTTCATCATATGTTTAGGTTTTATTATGCGTCTAATCATCACTTTTTAAACAATAAACATTGCAGAGGAGTGAAGGGAGTTAAAATAATAGACATTTAGTAACCCTCATTTCAATTTTTAAACATTTTCTTTAATTTCATTGGTTGTTAAATAAAAATAAGCTTCAAGAAATTTCCATAACAAAACAGTCAAAAATTTATCCAAAAATAGGCTCAACTGACATAAAAAAATCTTTTTCAAATTCCTGACTAATTTAAATGTTTCAAGAAATCCTATTGGCTAAAAAATAAAAAAATACAACATTTGCCCACGCATTCTCAGAAAAATTTGCAACAGACATGTCAATGATAAAACCTTTTTGACACTGTTTTTTGCAGGCACAAGGTCCAAATTTGTCAAATAGACAATCAGGTAGTACGATTAATCTATTAGGGTGTTTGGGTAGTAATTGTGTTTTATGGGAAAGAATACGAAAACAAACATAAGTTTATTTAAATATTATTTATCATGTAATCATCTTCATTTCCAACAACTGCAGAAAGCAGATTTTTAATTTCTCATTTTAAAAAAAATTATGTTCTTTGTTTTAAAATTTTGAAAGATTGTTTTCAACTTTTTCTTTCTTTCTGAATATTCTGACACTTATAAAATGTTCCAATGATACCAAAAATTACAAATCTATTGAGAATAAATCTAGTGAGTATGGAGGATGGGAAAGAACCTCTCATTCTAAAGATTTTTTTCTTTTCTAGTAGGTTAGCCAATCTGTATCGGTGACAAATAACTTTCCTTATTTATTATGATATGTAGTGAGTTAGCCAATCTGTATCAGTCACAAAATACAAATTAAACTGACCCTCTACTATTTTTACTAAATCAAAGACAACAACAGCAAGAGAAATAATCAAATAGGCAGATATTTGTTTCAGATATAACTTCAAGTACACACAATATAATAAAGTTTATTAAAACATTTTAGAGTTCTTGGTTGTGTGATCAAGGATAATATAAAAGGTATTATGCTATGGATCTGGTAAGGAATCAAACAGTTTATGTTGATGGTGAAATTGAATGAAATAGATTGCTTGACTTACTGTAGAGTTGTCTCACTTTGACTGATATAGTTATGATTTCCTTTATGTTGTTAAGATTTTGAGTGAATTAGTTTATGAATCTCATCTTGGTTGAATTGGTCACTAGATGAGTTGATGTTGAAAAGAAATTGAATTCCACAAGCCAGGTTGATGTTAATAAAAATTAACTTTTAGCAAGGATGTTGGGTTTTATGGATTTGTGTGATAAGTTGATTATTTTAAGGACTCACTGACCTAAGTTGTGTTGAAGTTTCATATTTATGAGTTTTCTTGATCATGTGGGGGCTCGAGAACATGTTTACATTTTTGGCATGTTGTACTATGAACAGGTCAACTCAAGGTCAGCTGTATGGACATAGGCAATAACATGACATTATTATTTATGGACCAATCAGAAAGCATTGTTTTGTACTGAACTCTGGAGCTGATTTTAATGGGTTCAGCACAAACTTAGAATACATAGCTGTGATCTTTTAACAGGTTTAAAACAGAGAATGTAGAAATCTAATTCTACACTTTATAACACCTTTTCTCTTTACTAAAGCAGGATGTTTTGACATAATGCTTCCTTTAACCAATCAAGTTTGTTTCTTTGTTTAGTGGCATATCAACTCCATATGGGTCACTTAATGCTGAAAATTAATTTTATTGGAAGCATTAATAATTTCATTTACAAAAATGTATTGCTGGTAATTTTTTTTTTTTACAAAATTATATTGCTGGTAAATTTTTACTATGAAAATATTGCTGGTATTTTAACTATAAAAATGTATTTTTATACTTTCATAGTGTTTTCACCCCAGTTCAGATGTTAACTATTTGCCCATAGTTGAGAATCTAACAGGTGCTACCACCCCAGGTCAGGGTAGACCTGGAAGCAACAGCAAGAGGTGGTTCCATGCTCCTTGAAATCTCCCAATCAGAGGCTTTGCTACCAGATGTAGTTTATTGTCATACCCAGAATCAAGTCTTCTAAGTTCCACTAGCTCATAATGGATAATATTTCACCAAGCAAGAAGATGGATGCAATCTTGGTATTTGAACTTGTATTGGTTTCTCATTTTGTCATAACTACTGTCTTTTTTATTTTCTGTTGATATGCAAAATCTATTTTTCATCACCTGTAGCAATAAAGCAATGCAAAAATTGACATTCCTGCTGCATATGATGAAATATTGTATTGTGAGTAAGCAAAATTTGCAAAGTTTTTTGAAATTCTCTATTTGCAATTTTTTTTTGAAATTTATTATATTAAATTGGGTGAATAGTGTTTGCTTTTCTTATGCACATCGGTGGTCACCATAATGTTGTGGAGGACCTACTCACATCATAACATCAGAAATTAGCCTTGCATTCACAGAGATAAAACATACTTGACAGGAAATAAATTTTTGCAGAAATATTTAGGAAAAGCATAGTAAATTGTACATTACTTTCATACAATTTATTTATATTTTTGTGTGTATTGGTGTGTGCATTTTTTAGGTTACAGTTGTGTAATGAAAACTCAGTTTGACTTAATGTGCCTTTATTGAACATAACTGAAGAGTTTTACTGTTTTGGCTTAGATGGTGTGTCTTATTTATACAAATCATAAGACAGGGAAGATAATTGGGTTGTCTTACTACAAATTGTTTTATATTACATGTGATAAAAGGGAGAAATTTACTTCATAATAAAAGCCATATCACAGAAAGAAGTTGGACAATATGTTTGTTACCAATTCCCAAAAAAAAAGATTAAATTTAACATCTTTTTAAAATGGGATGTTCATTTTTTCTTCATTTTTTTTTTTTGTTGCATGCTAGGAATATTTTTATTATTTTTAATTTTTATTTAATCTATTTTATACAATGTTTTTATGTCTTTGTTTTATTTCTATTTTATTTATAATTTTCATTATTTCATTTATTTATAATAATAACAATATTTCTACACAATAAATGACACACTGTTGGACAGAAGAAATGATAAACTAATTCTAGATGTATTTTCTTACCATTCAGCCTTGGCCCTGTTTGGTTGGTTGAGTCATAATTCATAGTAACATAATAAGTAATTATCCTAATATTATGCACCTAAGTTAAAAATTAGCTCTAAGTCTGAAACTTTTTCTTCAGATAAACAAAGTTCAATATTTATAAGTAAATTCTGATATCATTATTTCCAACGAAAATATTTTGGTTTATTTCTTCAATTAAAATTTATTTTTCCAATATAAATTGATAACTTAATACAATATTGCTTAACAGTCTGGCACAAGGTCAACAATTTGAAGAAACAAATTTAATGAATGATGTGCAAATTGCCTGAAACCTGAAACTTAAACTAATGATCCAATTCAAATATCTTGACTCAATTATATTGTGTTCTTTACATACGGTCAAGGTATAGTGCAACTCACATCAAGAATTGGTCACCTATCTCAAGTTTCATTGTACCACTGGAAGAAAAGATTTTTAGTTTCCGTTTCAGTTTGGAGTAGTTTGCTGCTGTAGTCAACTTAAGAAATTCAAAGAAAAATGTAGAAATTAAAAGCTTAATCACCCACAAGGCTGTGTAAACACTTTTGAATTCTATCAAGACTGGAATGTGACAATTGTTCTCTGGTAGAGAGTCATAATGTGACACTATGTGACAGTGTCAAATGGAAAGAAAAGGGTTAAAATTAAAATATAACTTGGAACAAGATAAAAAGGGTTAAAGAATGGAATGATAGACAGATTGAGAGAAAGAATCGAGATTTCTTTTAATTTTCAAATTTTTATTTTGTCTGCAAGAACTTTTTTTATTTTTCCTTCATAACATAGCTTCACCAGGATCAAACCTGCACTACAAATGTTGACAACAACTCAATCTTTGCTGGCTCCGTGATCAATCAACACAACATGGGGTGGGGTGAGGCGCAGATCAGAACAACCAACTCCAACAACCAGTGGCAGCATTTACCAGGGACTGACTGGAAAGATATATTACAATGGGAGGTAAATGCACAAAACTATAAAGAGTGAAGACAGGCTCTACTTTTGGAACTGCTCTCCATACTGAAGCCAAAGTAAAAGATATAGCTAGGAAGAGAAATTTGAAGAGTGGAATGAGAATTCTCTATCCTTTTAGATTAAATAAAGGGTTGTGGTGAGTACAAAATAATAATAACTCCCTTTACCCACTCCCTTCAAATTCAAGTGAGCTGAGGAAAAAGATGAAAAGAAATTTGTAAGCCTATGTGAAATTTTCTTATAAAAACTTTGACTTCATAGAGATTGGTCAGTGAGCCAAGATGAAGATGAAAACAACTTCATGAGCCTATGTGAAATTTTCTTTGGACAAATGAAAACCTTGTTTTCACAGAAATTAGCTGTTGAACCTACAAAAAGAAAGAAAAGAAAATAGTGAGCCCATGAAAAATCCTTTCTGATATAAAACAAGGAAAAAATTTAATTAACAAGAGAAGAGTGACTGAAGCCATGTGAAAAGTTTCATTTTTGCTCAGGCGTCCCATGTTCAGATTTTTGCTAGTATCAAATTACTTGCTAATTATATTATTGGCCTTAACCAGGCACTTGACATTTCAAAGAATTTTTATTTCAACACTCCAAGAAAGCTAAGTATTTTAAGCTATCTCTCTTCAGCTACTTTTGAATGTATGCAACTGTATATCTGTTCTGTGAACAACAAACTTTCTTATCTTTATTTTAAACATTTTTGAATATTATTTTGTGTCAGATCCTTTAATCTGTTGTATGAACTTTTCCTTTTCATGACAATTTTTTAAATCTATGGACTTTAAAAATGTGTGATTTATCTTCCTGAAATAAGCTACTAACACACCTTCAAGTGTGTAAATTTATAAATAAATTCTTTATCTGATTTGGTTAAAATTACCTGTGTGTCTTCTCATCATGATCTGCTTCCATTAACTTTCTTGGTGTGGGTAAACCAACTGCTCATTTTAACCCCCAAAGTTCCACACTATTATAGAATTCAGTTCAAAATTCTTTGAAGGTTATCCAAATCAACAGGCACTAGAAGAAGGCCAGAAAACACAATGGCTGAAACAATGTGATAATAACAACAAAGATGAGGACATAAGTCAGTAAATAATTTAAATCGTGATAATTCTTCATCACAAAAATTCAGATAGAAATTACAATACAAAAAAAACAAAAATATTTAATAGAAAAAAAAATTAGTATATTAAAAAAAAATTTTAGACATGTTAAACTTAGGAAAATGGTAAGTTATTCAACAAAACTACCACAAGTCTCAAAGACTGACTCAGTGAAGCCTTGGTAGTAAGTGCATGCCCAGATCTGGTAGTTCTCATTCATGTTAACCACCATGTCCATGACAATAGCTTTTTACAAGTTCTTAGTATTAGGTGGCCACTGGTTGGTTTTTCTCTCTCTTTCAAATCAGATGAGCCAGAAAGAAATATAATCATGAAACTTATTGGACAGCCACTCCTTGATCATGTAGAAAGAAACACAGTCCTATTGAAATACATACAGCCACTCCCTTCTGCTGCTGCTGCTGTTGTTGTTGTTGTTGTTGTTCTTTGTTCTTCTTCTTCTTCTTCTTGTCATGTCCTTCTCCACAACTTTCTCTTCTTTGTAGCTCTTAGAAATGTTTGTCTTTATGCTATCTCTCCTTATACCTGTTTTGCTAACCATTCACACAAGCTAGTTAGGTGCTGTTTTCCTCTGACCTTCTAGCCTTCAGTATGCCCGGTGAGTGTTAAATTCTCCAATTCTTGCTCCCTCATTATATGCTCTAAAAATTTCAGCTGTCACTTTCTGACTTTATGTATAAATGTCTTTTTTATTTCCATTTTCCTTAAAACTTTCTTGTTGCTCGCATGTCCAATCCATCGTATTAGTGTATGAACACTTTTAGAAAAACTAACTTTAACAGTTGAGGCCTCACTTCTATATTAATGCAAAGTCATTGAAGTTATACTTACCTGGTACATGTTGGATAGGGTTTATCATCTCTCAGTTGTGCCTCTGTCAGTAGACAGAGATGGAGCTTAGTAAAATAAATACTGTGAACTGCCTGGTCCTGGAGAACAGCTGCTCATGGCTGGCCACCCCCAATGCACTAAAAATAGGGGGTCAGTAGTGATACCAATGTCAGTGCAACCAATGGTTGCGAGGTCTGGGCAATTTTTTCCTTGGCCCAGGTGTATTCAAAAATGTTTGCAGATTAGCCTTCACTAGACCATCCTTATTTCAAAAAAATATTGATTTGGTATCATGTTAGAAGAGGGATTCTGCTCATAATATAAATACAGTGTTAAATTGATACCTAACTTTTTATAGAGGTATTTGAACTTTATTTACAAATAAAGAGATATCTGTGTCATGAATAATCAAGAGTGGTCTCCCCTTGTTTTGTTACTATCCTCTTTGAGAGAGCTATTTCTGTTTACTGGGATTATGAAAGGACACTATACACAAATCTTGTATTCTCAGCAGAATAAAGCTTTCTTAAAGCCTACACCTGCATACTTTTGTCAGTACAACTTTAATAAAGATATTTATTTACACCTAAACATAAATACAATGGTTAACATAAACACAATGTCCTTTTCTATATATATAGAATATGTCAGGTAGACTTACCCATCTGGTGGAGTAAAATAGGGCTAGATAACTTGTACCTTTAAAACCCTTGGCAACTGGTACTATTGGCGGCAGAGAGAATTTCTTGTGTGTTGCTTTGGAGCAGGTCTGGTCCCTTTTCTCTGGTGGTCAGATTTTTTTGAACCCATGTGTTTTTATTAACCAATGAGAGTCCACCTAACATCATGTGACCAATCTTTATATATAAGAGCAGACAAATTTTAAAAACCCTACAAAATCTTACACTCTTTTTTATGAGTGGAATAGTTAACTATAGTAGTACCATGTGAAACATAATTAATAGTATTTTAAATTTATATTAAATGATTTCCACTATAAAGGTTAAAAAATTTCACGTGTTCTTTCATTGATATTATTCATATGTGACCTTAACACCTGGAATGATATAATTTAATTAAATAAATGTAAAGAAGTATAAACTAAGAGAAGAATAAAAAGTACAAAGGGAGTTCTATAAAACTAGGTACCTCCAAAAAATTACTAAAAATTGAGCATACACAGTGTAAAAATGCCCAAGACTTAATAAAAACCAAAGATTTATTGTTAAAATCTTTGTTATTATTAAAAGGAAAGACAAAGAGATTTTTTGATTATTAAATTATATTTTTAAACCATTTTTAGAACCATGAAAATTTTGGTTAAAATTTTTTATTTTTCTTGCATTAACAGGTGAGCATAAATTAGTATGGGAAATTTGAGTGTCTTTTTGTAATAAAAACACATTGATTTGGAAATTCTTATAAAAATCAGATAAATGCCAGATTTTAATGAAACTCAGGATTTACTCACAAATGAATGAAATTATTTTATAAATATTTCTTTTTTAGAAAATCTTGATAATTTTTTTTTACATCTGTTATTGCCCACATATGTAATTTTTATGAATTTTTGAGAAATTCATTTTTGTAACACTTAATATTTATGTTATAAGGACAACTCTTTGGAAAATTTAAATCAAAGATTTTTGTAAAAAAGGAACTCCAGTTACAGAAAATCTGTTCTGAATCATAAAATAAAAAAATGCAATAAAGCATTATTTAATTAGAAAAGCTTTTTAAAATCTTTTATGAATAAAATATATTATGGACACAACTGGCTAAAGAAAATTTTTTTTTGATGAATAATGAAGTTTTACAAGAATTGTTTTTCTTTTTTAAAAATTTTAATTAAAATAGTTTCTAAACTTTTAAAATTCTGTATTAATTTGTAGTGGTTAGGAGATAGTGTCATTAAGTAAAAATTATATTTACTGTTGGAGGCTGTTGTGAGTGTTAGTAACATTGGTGTTTGAGTTGAGAAATAAACACACATCTCCTGAAATGCCCACAATAAATTTGGCGGACTCAGCATGTGAGTCCATGTAAAGAAATGAAAAGAACTAATATATATGTATAAACAAATGATAATGTATTAAAAACAAAGGTATACAAGTGACAAAGACAATAATGTGTGTAGTGAATGAATTAGAAAATTTTTTTGGTCCAAAGTATGTGTAGTGAGTGAATGTGCATATGTATGTGTGTGCGTATATTGTTCATCTGTTTCCAAAAGGGAACACATTCTCCATGAGAAGTTACATGTTGACAAATAAAGTCAGAAGAGAACAAGATCAATATTACAGAATATTTATAGTCCTGAGAGCGTCCCTGTTTTGAAAATTAGGGGGTGATCTGACATTACTAATCATAAATGGAAAAGCTTACTACAATAATAATATAGTATTTTAAAAAGAATTTTGAAATTTTTGTTGTGTGTATAAACATACCGATTTATATAAATACAGATGCCTATACATGACATTATCCAAAAATAAGATCAGTTACTATAGTAAATTTAAAATTTATTGGTAATTTTATAACATTTATTCATCAAGCATCTTCATAAGTAAGACTATAAAGCTAAAGTATCTGCAATTCAATAAAAGTATTAGAATGCTTAAAATATTTAAACATTTTAAGATTACTTGGTAGTTAAAAAATGTATAGATATAAAAAAAAGGCATTTACATTGCATTCGTCATGTAAATTTATTATGATTATCTGCTCCTTACTTAAATTTCCCAAACATGAGATTACTGATAGATATCTCAACACCTAATAAAACCACCCACCAGCCACCTTTGTATTAAAAAGATACTTTTCTCCAATATTTTAAACTAAAAGTAAGCAATATTTGTTTCAATTTAGATTAATTAAATATTAAATAAGTTAATGTTGCTCAAATGACATTTCAGAAAAGTATATTTTATTTTCGAAAGATTTTTAATAATCCATGTTGACAAATTTGTCAATATGGACAATTTCATTGATTTTTCAGATAATCAAAAAAAAACAAATCCTTCTGATCAATTTAAATTCAGTTTGAAATACAATAAAGTATTTGCTTATTGGAAATATTAAATTTAATTTATTAGCTTTAAAATAAATCTAAAATAAAAGCTTCAAGAAAGATTTTTCATTTTCAAAAATGCATTTTAGACCTTAGGAACTGTTTTTTTTGTTTAGTTTTTTGGAGCTAAACATAAACCAGTAACATATTTTTAACATTTTCATTCACCCACAAAATAGCAAAAAAGTCAATTACCTCAGTTTTCCTGCTACCTTCCCTACCTTTTGCAACAAGAAGATTCAAAGATTAAATATTATCATTCTTGGATGAGAGGAGCCAAACTAAAAATCAAAACCAAAGTGAGCAACAAGGAATATCCTTGTTATTTTGGTTCCAAGTCTTAGAGAATCAAAATAACGATGACATCCCATTCTGAAGAAATTGTTTTTGTTTCCCAAGTCAACATAAGAACACATAGACAGCTACTGGCTATTACAATTTGAATAATTTCATTACAGCATTGGAAAGACACAAATAATTGCTCTGAAAACCTTTGGCTGACAAGGAATTGATACAGTGATTGATCACTGGAAATTCAGTTGCATAATAGATCAAAAATGCATTTTCTCACATTAAAATTAGTTTCTATCACATTCCCAGGGAATTAATTTTTGGGGTGGAGGTGTAAGGCTGCACTGTCCCACTCTGTGCCTTGGTGATTAGCCTGCATCATGGACTACATGCCCTGGTTTCCAAGTCACCCTTTGTCACTGATATATATATATATATATATATATATATATATATATATATATATATATATATACACATATAGCAAGAGAGAGAGAGAGAGAAAGTGAGAGAGCCGGAAAAATTTTGTATTAAAAATAACAAAATGGTAGACAGTGGGATTTGATCTACCTTGTCTGCTAACAGACTTAGATTAGTGCTGCTAGGTAGCTTTCTATTCAAGACTATAAAAGCAACGATCTCACTCTCTTTCTCCTCTGAGATATAGTAGTGATAACACAAACTTGTCTCCACCAGGGGAAATTTCATCAAACCAACTACTTAATTTTAAACCAACCATGTAGACATCACACACACACACACACTACAGCTAAGTACATAATTCTTTCCATTTTTTTAACTATTTGGATATGTACAAATGAATTTTTCTCTTTCTCTTCTCCTGTGATGCATTTTGTTTTTATATAAATATACAAAAATCCTCCATATGTTGAATTTGTTTCTATTAAAAATTTTGAATTCATTTCTTTGAAAGTCTTTATCCCCACCAGCAACAAGTCGTAACTCCACCCACTACAAATTGGTGACCAACAGCAACCATGTCCAATACAAATTATAGTACTTACTAGCTACATGATACTGAAAATATCTATATTATTCTGCCTTGTGTATGTGCATGTGAGTCTGTGTGTCTATATGCATGTGTGTTTGTCTACATCCAAGTGTGTATATGTATGTGTGAATGCATGCATGCATGCATATGTACAGACGTGTTTGTGTACACGTGTGTATACATTCATGTCTGTGTGTGTGTGTGTGTGTGTGTGTGCTTATACGCCATGGCTAAATAAAATAACAAAGGAAATCATTTTTTGCATAGATAACCACAAGTTATCTAGTAATAACACTAAATTTGTGGGGTTGACCTCTGAGGTCGTCAGAGGTCATTAAAGAGCACAACACACACTATTTCAAGACAAATGAAGCAATTTTTTTGTGAAACAGACTGAGATATTAAGCTTGCTATTAAGTAAAAAGATTTTTTGACCACACAAATGATTGCTCAGTAAGATCAGATTTTTCTTCAGCTGAGGTCATTGGATGTAGAATGAGTTTGTGTTCATTATGATTTTTATTGCAGTTATATTCTTTAAGGTAAATTTGGGATAACATTGGCCAAAAAAATGATAGATTACAAATCACTGGAGGAATTTAGAATAAAATAGCAGTTTCCATTATTGAAAAAAGTCCAAAATAAAACTAAAAAACAGGAAAAAATTGGTGTCAGATATACTAATTGGACCAACATTTTTTTCAATATACACAAGACCTGCATAAAATACAGCTGTGGGACACTTGGGACCAGCATGACAATTCAGTGTTACCCATGAGGGGTTTTCAAAATAGTGAATTTTGTGTGTTAATCAGAATAAATTTGGTGACTGATCAGTTTTGTGGAAGCATGACTTCATTCAACCAATATTTTACTGGCTTTGTATCTAATTAACCCATTTAAATATCCACAGAAAAAAAAGAATTTTCTCACCCTCCTTCTCTCTCCATATCTGTTCCAATCTCCCTCTCTCTATATATCTGTTTTTAACTCCCTCTCTCTGTATATATTTGTGTCCTGGGTATGACGATAAACTACATCCAACAACAAGGCCTCTGATCAGGAGGTTTCGAGGAGCATGGAACCACCTCTTAATTGCTTGTGTTCCCAGGTCCACCTTGACCCAGGGTGGTAGCACCTGTTAGCGTCCCAGCTATGGACAAAGAGTTAACCCCCAAACTGGGGTCAAAACACTTTGAAAGCGTAAAAATAGGTTTTAATACCTGCAATACATTTTTGTAAAACATTATTACCAGCAATGAATTTTTGAAGAAAAAAATTATTACCAGCAATACATTTTTGAGGAAAAAATATTACCAGCAATACATTTTTTAACAAAAATATTGCCAGCAATAAAAATCTTGTTGGCATTAAGTAACCCATTGAGGTGTAGATATGCTGTAAAACAAAACAAAACAAACAAACAAACAAACTGTATATATTTGTTTCCATCTTACGCACACTGAAAATCCTATTCATTGGTTTTATCCAGACTTGAGTTGAATCAAATTCTAGTTTACAACGTTCTAGTGATGTGAATAAACTCTTTTGCAACTCACATGTAAATGATGGAAATGGATGGGTAGAGTCGAGCTGGCATTCCCCTGAACATCTGCCATGGAAATAGCAAGAGAGATAAGCTTGCAACATTACATCTGTGGCAAAGAAGCTGCAGAGTGAAGAAAAAGTTTTCCCTCCCAAAAACTGTGTAAACAATTTTCAACTCTACCAAGGCTGAAAAGTGAGGATTGAGTAGCTCCAGCTCAGATATGTTACTAATAATCTATTTTTAGATTAATTTGACTTTTTTTAATCATTTCACCCCAAGTAAGGCAATAAAGCCATTAAGATGCATAAGGTTACTGAGTGTTACAGAATATAATAAAAAAACACTATTGAGGAGAGAGAACAATAACAGAACAAGAATTAAGAAGAGAGAAGCAATTTAAAATTGCATTTACTTTTTTGTAGATCATAGTTGACTGGGAAGCAAGAAGTCAGAAGAGAGTTCCTGAAGTGAGAAGTGCAAAAGAAGAAACTGTTAGCATAGAAATGACGGTTACCTCCAGCTATTTCAACCGTAAAATGATGAGACCTTGTCGCTAATCTAGTACTGTGCTTAAATTCATAAAGTCTAGGTACCATAGAACAAAAGTTCATCAGAACAATGACCATGAAGGTATTTATAGAAAAGACACAGGGAAGCAACAATATGGTGGGGGTAAAGTTATTGAAGCTGAGATGCCATATCAGGACTGATAACATTGCAGATTCTTCTTTGGATTTTATCAAGAATATCTAAATATATAGAAGAAGCATCATATATGGCAGAAATAAGCTAGGATGAATGGTAGACTTATAAATATGCAAGATAGCTTCAGGTGAGAAAAATTGTCTAGTATGACACAGTGAAACAAATTTCCTCGCAGCAGACCTAGCAATTGATTTAATATAATCTTTTCACTTCATACCACTAGAAAATAAGCCTAGTAGACATTCAAATCATAGAACCTTACTCTGAGAGTACAACTATTCATAATGACTGGAGAAAACACAGTGTCTGAACAGTGATGGTAAAATGGTTAAATCATTTTTGAAATATTGAAAGTTACAACCTTTTCTTTTTCTTTTCTGATTGATGTGTTGATTAGAGATCAAAGGAGAGGTCAGCTTCAAGTCTCCGATTATCTTGTTGTTCAGAAGTTCATCCATAAAATGTGGTACTTATGACCTGAGAGTGTCCTGTTACATTCTTCCTAAAAAACAGATCTTCTGATTCATGCTACACTAATTTCCAGCATTGACCGGATGTGAACACTCTGAAACCTAAGAACTACCTGCACATAGTCTCTGCACATACCTTCCATTTTTACTCACACACTCAAAGGAAAAATAAGCAATATAATCCAGAATTCCTATCCAATAGCACCCACTCCACCTAAAGAAACAAAATAAAAACCAGAGCTGATTTGAGTCTAAGAAAGGACATAAAAGCCCATCAAATGGACATTTTCAGCAGTTGGACAGCATCTTGGCCCAGATTCATAGACTTCGTCAGAAAGTAACCTTCCTTCCACAGAAGACAGTTTGTCAAAAATAAGTCATAACTCATCCTCCCTCTCCTATCGTACGCCTCTGGATGTCTTTTACAATTCCACTCAATCTCCTTTTTTTCAACATGAGACATTTACACTAATTTATCATTTGTTATGTTTTACTTTAATACAATTGTTTACTTTTTTAAATTTTCATTGTTTCTTCTTTATTCTGCAACCATATGCTTAATATAACAGTTCCAAGGCAGATCGTTAATAAAAAAGAAGAAAGAGCATAGAATTGAGGAAAGTGCCTTAGGGGACATATGCATTGGTCTCATAAGCTTCTGAAGACTGTGTTTTCATAATGACCTAAGAGAAAAGATTTGAAAATTGTTTAAACTTAATGTAAAAAGGGTAGTGCAATTCTTATTCCCTCTATAGCTATCTCATTCAGTTCCTATCTATCTATCTATCTATCTATCTATCTATCTATCTATCAGCCTATTCATATCTTTTTTGATCAGAGCATATTTATTTTTCTGTCAGTTCACTCACTCTATTAATATAACACCTCTACTCTCTCTCTCTCTCTCTCTCTCTCTCTCTCTCTCTTTCTTGCTATCTATCTATCTATTAGCCCATTCATATAATTTTCTGTCAGATCATATCCATTTTTGTTTCAGTTAATTCACTCTGTTGATATAACATTTTCCTCTCTCTTTCTCTATCTTTCAATCTATATCTGTCTATATTTTATAAGTCCAAGAAATTCATACACAGATGTCCTTAAGGACATATGGCACAGTGGATAAAGGTATTGATTAGATTCAGTGATAGTGTGAGTTCAGTACCTTGGAGAGGTAAATGATAAGTGACATCTATTAGACATGGCACGTGGCACTAGAACAGTCTACCCCAGCAAATGAAATAAAGGGTTCAGTTTGACATTCCAACCAGCTGAAGAAGGCTGAAGCATACAACAGCTGGAATGTTGTGATAAATGTGGCAACAAAGATGAGGACAATAGTGTAAATAGTGTACTTTCAATCTATGTCAGAAATTTTTAGATGAGAAATTATCATTATTATATGCCTTATTCATAATTCTCCTATACTGGACCTTTCCATTTTGGATATGCATTTATTATGGTCCTCAAGTCTGATTTTCAAGACTTTTTTTTACATCTGCCCATCTTTGTATATGCAGTTTTTGCTCATCCACTCTTCTCATGAGGAGGTTGCAAAAAGTGGCTGTGCTATTAGAAAGCACCTCCATAGTGCAAAAAGTGGTTTTGATATTGGAAACCACCTCCATAGTTTAATACACAAACTTTTTGTCTCTTTATGCTGCCTCTGCTGCATTATTCACATCATAAGTGATGTTTGTCACCAAGAAGAGGTCCAAGATGCTTGATTTTTATGGCTCCCAAGTTTAAATATTAAAAGGTATATTTCTACCACACATTGCATGGAAATTGCTTTGTAGTGATGTTGATGCTGTGGAAAATTGAGGGGTTGAAAATTTGGCCTTGTAAAAACGTTGAACTTATTCATAAAGAAAAGAAAGAAAGCAGATAAAGTGTAAATTTTTATATCACAGAAATTAAGTTGTTTTACAAAAATCATTTCTGTTTTGTAGTCCAGTTTGTTCTTATGGAAACAGTTTTAATATGACAGGAAATAAACTAGACACAGGACTATTTCTTAATGACTCCTCTAACTGCTTTGATTCGGACATTTACTCAGATTGTTACTCAAACTGACTACTTGATATGTTGGGATTGCTATGAGTTTGAATTTGTTATCAGAAGGTTTTTATATTAAGATGGTTAGTTTACGGGCATGTTCACCGTATTAATCCACAACAATATAGAATATAGGCATTCAAAAATGAATCAATCACAAGGCAATTGAGGAAGAAACACTGGTAATTAGGATTCAATAAAAACAACATGCATTTATGTACAATTAATATACAATTAGAAAACTTGTGGTTTGATAATGCAAGAAATTGGCCATGTATAAATTTGGTGTCTTATTCATTTACAGTTCAAGATTGCTCAAGTGTTAAAGAACTGGTCAAACAGAGTAGAAATTGGGGAGGTTGGTCAAGAACGCCGCAGACAGACTGAATGCAATACTTTTCAACTTTCATTTTTTGCCACCGCCGTTTTCACAAAACATCAGCCAACAGTTATCAGCAACGTTCTTTCTCTTTCTTTCTCTCTTCCTTCCCCACTCTGTCGCCTTTTACAACAGCAACAAGTAGTATACTGGCTTTATATATATGTAAATAAATTATACATTTATTTACCCAAAATATGATGTATTCCTTTTCCTCGAATTTACATTCGCTGAGGTGAAGAAGAAATTAACCTCTTCAGCAGAAACAACAGCAATGACAAGTTCTGCCTTCCAGGTTACTCATTCTTTGTTTCTGCAACACATTTCCAAGGTTCTTCAACTTATTTCTTCTTCCAGATGATTATTGCTATTATATAGGATAGATAGATAGATAGATAGATAGATAGATAGATAGATAGATAGATAGATAAACTAATATGATCAGTTTGAGATAGATACAAATGGCAAAAGTGTAAAGTAACAACGAATAAACTGCAATAGATAAATACATCGGAACAAACTGAGATAGATAGGTAATTAAAAAAAATATGAATATACTGAAATATATATATATATATATATATATAGAGAGAGAGAGAGAGAGAGAAAGAGAGGGGTTATAATTAACTGAGATGGAAAAATAGATATGATTTGAATGAAAAAGATATGAATACACTGTGATCAATTGATTGATCAATACATAGATAACTGAAAAAGATATGAATATGCTGATAGATAGAGAGATAAAGAAGAAATTGAGATAGATAGATAAAGAGATTGAGATAGGTAGATAGATAGATAGATAATGAACAAGATAGATAGAAAGATATGAACAGGATAGATAGATAGATAGATAGATAGATAGATAGATAGATAGATAGATAGATAGATAGATAGATAGATAGGATTACATTCTTTAGAATAAGCTGGATCTGTCTCATATAAATAGAGATGGATTGTAGTAAATTTGATCCTCACGTTTCAGACTTTCTACTGAAGTGCACTTTGCTATGGCATTGTAGTTACCAAGTTAATCCTGTAGATAATTATTACACATGAGTCTATTAAAACCTTCCAAAGTGAAATACACTTGTATGAGATGAAATTAAACTTAGAAAGAAAATGAAAAAGGTATTTTCTGTGTAGTCAACCACAAAGTGAAAAAGAATCTGCAATTCTCATTAAGGATAAATTACTTTAACACAATGAATGCAAATATTGCTTTTCAAATTGCATCCTAAGAAAAAAAGAATTCTTTCTGCAGACAAATCTAAGTCTTTCCCAATGCTTACATTTGCTGTTATGAAAGGTTTTATCAAATCTATGTTCTTAATTAAGGTGAAACAATTTGTTTACCTGTGCTGCACCTAAGTAAGCTTAATAAATATCAATTGTGTTTCATGATGTTTGGATTGTGGCTTGGATTGAGGAATCAAAAAGCTGACAATTATATTCAATTACATGCTAATACCCTTGGGAAAGGTAGGAATCCTCTTTTTTTCTCCCTCCAGCTATGGGTAAATAGCAGGACAGGCCAGGTTCTATAGCCTTGCAGAAAGAAATGGCAACCTACTGTGGGAAAAATATATCCCTTGTCAGTCATGTATATATATATATATATATATATATATATATATATATAAAGAAATATAGTCTTAAGATGTGCTATATTTATGGTATAAAGTGCTCAATATCAGAGATAAAGTGTGTGTAAATATAAAAGTGAACACAGAAGTCAACACTTAGAGGCAACAGTCTGTTTCATGCTAGATGCAATCATCAGGCCTGAAACAGACTGTCGCCTGTAAGTGTTAACTTCTATGTTCACTTTTATATCTATATATATATATATATATATATATATATATATGTATATGATTATATATATATATATATATGTGTGTGTATATATATATACATATATGTATATATATAAAGATATATATGATTATACATATATATGTGTGTGTGCATGTGTGTGTAAAAATTTCAGATAGTGTATATCTGTAAAAAGACAATAAAGAAAAAGGAAAACTTATCTTAGTTGATGCATTTCATCTCTTTTGAGTCTTTATCAAGGCATTTGTTTTGATAAAGACCCACAAAAGACGAAATGTATCAGCTATGATACATTTTAATTTTTGTCTTAATTATATTTTATATATATATATATATATATATATATATATGAATAGAGACAAAAATTTCCTTTGTCTTTATTCATATATATATATATATATATATATATATATGAATAATGACAAAAGGAAAACATCTTCACTGACTCATTTCATGTTTTATATATATATATATATATATATATATACATATATATGGAATAAGGATATATAGACAATTTTAGGGGATAGAAGTATGATCTGTTATTTGTGTGCATGTGATTTGGGCTAAAAGTACAATTTCAGCCAAAAGGCCGAATTGGGACAAAAACTGAAATTGTGATTTGGGCTGAAATTTCAATTCAGGCCAAAAATTGAGTCCTTCAAATCACAAACTCTGTGGAACTTCAATTGAGTTGAGTTCTTCAAATTATAAACTCTGTGAAACTTCAAAATCTCACATCATGAAATCTCTCACTTTAACTCTGATTCCTTGGCATTTTGAAGAAATAAAATTGATTTCCTCAATTCAAAAACTTATTGAGATATTTTAAACTGAATTTAAAACAAAAATTTTTAAATTCACAAGCTCACAAAAAATTCATAAAGATTTCATGTTACTTTAAAGTCAGTATAAATTTAAAACTTTAAGATCATTAATTTTTTTCATTTATTTTAAAATTTGAATTTTTAACTGTTCCCTCCTCTGTGATATTGAGATCTCTGGAGGTTGATCAAACAAAGAAAGAAAGAAGGAATAGGAGAGAGATTCTACTAACTGAATGATAATTGTTGAAATTAAAGGAATATGGATTGAAAAGTTGGGAAGAAAATTAAAAATTGAATGCGTTGAAAAATCCTAATTCTAAGGAGAATCAAACCCAAATTTAACTAGACAAAATTCATAAGTTTGAGCAAACCCAAGACTGCCCATCCTTCTTCACCTCCCATCAAAAAAAAAAAGAGACCATTAAAGTATCCATGAAGATGTCAGATAAAATAAAAATATATGTTGTTGATAGAGAAATCTAGGTGGTCACTGAAATAACATTCACAATTTCTCTGGACAAGGAAAAAACATCTGTTTTGAATCAACCACCCAGAGGTAAAATTACCCCCATGTGTTCGTCATTATAATTTTGATGACATTCGTCCGGAGAAAATTTTATGTCCAAACATTAATTTGGATTCTCTTGGACATAAGTGGTAAGAAAAAATTAATTACTATTTTGAAGTAATCATGGACAAAAAAAAGCTGTGTAGTCTATTTGATCATAAAAAAAATGCATAAGACAGAGAAAAGATAAACTTTCATTTTAAGGAGAGCAGAAATAGATTTTTCTTTTTCCAGTTCTTGAGTAGTCTAGTTGATTGAGAGGTACCCAGCATGGAGAAAGCTGATAGATAAGGACTAATGACTGAAAATCCCTTTTGTCTTTGCTGCGCCATCTAGAAGTTGGATTTATCCCTTCAGCCTAGTATGTGAGCTGAGGTTGGCTGTTGAGAAAGTGGGAGAAGGAAGAGAGAAAAGAAGGGAGAGGGAAGAGAAGGAAGAAGAAAGAGAAATTAGCACTGCCTATGTAGGACGATGGTATTGGGCAAAGTGTAAAGAGAGTAAGAGTTAAAGGGTAGCTTGATTCCTCTGATCACTCTCAAAAGGAGGCTAGACAACCCCAAATTTAGAAAACCACTTTTTATCTATGGAAATTTAGGAAAGGTTAATACTTAGGGTAGAAGACATCCGAATCCAGACCCTAGTCAAACCCATCAATGTCAGACACATGACTCCATATTAGCTGGAGATTCTGAACTCAGAAGATTAGATTAACAGAAAAACAGAACAACAAGGAGAGAGACACAGTGGGATTTACCAGATTCCACATCATCTGCCAAGATCTCCTTGCCAAGACCTTGTGCCGGACATGAAAACAAGAATTTAGAAATTTAAGTTACTACTAAAACAAGCTGCAGACTCCAAAGGGGATCCCAGTGTTATTTGATTATAACAACAGGTGGGAAGTGTTAAAACCGATATATAAAACAAATCATATATAATCCAAATCATTTTTAACCAGAGTCAATTCTTTATTACAAAGGATTCTTGTTTTTTTGTGTATCTTCCAAATTGTCAAACCGTCTATACTTCGAGTTTGCTTCATCAGCAATCTTCTTACCCTCTAAGATCAAAAACACAACATAGCAGAGGAGTGAATGGTCATGAACAGACCAACGCCAGCTAAGTTAAGTGGAGCCGTGCCACCAACATAATACCAGCAACAAAACAAGTCATGCGCTAATGGGTGAAGAGTCAGCTAAATGGTAACTACAGTGGTCTGAAGGAACTTGAGGACTGATGACTAAGTGACATAATTGGTTACTACTGTCATGGGCTGATGACAAGAGTACATATTTGGTTATTGCTGATTAGGGTTGACATCTTGGTGATTACACCTCATCCAGAAACAAATCCCAATGCTGGACGTTCAAACACTGGATAAAGGGCAGATTTTCAATCCTGAGATCATCCTGATTTCAAAAAAGTATAATGTGTCTATGTAGAGCAAGTGTGGACCAAGTTACAGGACACACAGACAGACAGAATTTGCCATTTATTTATTTAGATGTAAAAAGTTAAAATTTCTTAAGTCAACTACAGTAGGAGAAAACTACCAGAAATTGAAACTGAAACTAAAATCTTTGCTTCCAGAGGAACGGCATGATTTGAAATAAGTGTCCACTTCTGGGTAGGAGAAGCACTATGACATGGCTTTT
This sequence comes from Acanthosepion pharaonis, assembly GCA_903632075.3. Taxonomy (NCBI): domain Eukaryota; kingdom Metazoa; phylum Mollusca; class Cephalopoda; order Sepiida; family Sepiidae; genus Acanthosepion; species Acanthosepion pharaonis. Next base: position 160,440 of record CAHIKZ030002883.1, read on the forward strand.
AGTAAAGAATGCCATGAGTTTTGTCTAAAGAATGGTAAAAGTGCCAGTGAAATATTAGCCTTATTAAAAATGATGTGGGAAGCCAAAAGCACAGTGAACTGATGCAAATCTGCATATATTGATTGAGCCAATACACAGTAAATGCTGAAAGGTTCTTAGCCTGACCACTTCCCAAAATCTAACTTATATGATCAGACATCAGAATTATTTTTCAATACATTCTTGGTTGAATCAGGAAGATATCTGCACACATTGTATGTAGTTATTCTTAGGGGGATCAGTTTATTAATTAAAAATAATGTAAACCCCATCTTATATATTAATGTGTGAAGAGAGTGCTGAAAAGTTCTTGCCTTAAACCAATTCCAAAATCTATCCAAATTACTAACTATCAATTTTTTTATTTTTAATGCCATCTTAGTTAGGCTAAGAACCTTTCAGCATCCCATCATCTGGGTAAATGTATTGATTGTAAAGTCTTATAAGATCAGGTGGTATTTGTATATTTAAGCTTATTCTAGTACAAGGCCACAAGTGTGAGGTACCCAGTGAGTATTAAACTCACTACAGTAGTAATGTTCTGTTAAACTAACTCATTAACCATTACACCATGACAAAATATCGTAAAGGTATTTTAGCAGGACATAAAGCAAAATGAGAAATGAAGAATATGATATTATATCATTCTATGGGATGTGAGTCTGCTTTGAAAATCAGCATTTGAGAAGATCATAAAACTGGTGACAGTTATGCAGCTATCTTACCCATACAACAGGCCTCATGCATTATTATTTTCTTTTATTCTTGAACACACTCATGGTCAGTAATATTTTATGTATATAGGGGACTGCAAATGTAGGTATACAGTAAGTATTATACTGGTATTATCAGTATTCTAATAGTGGTTCTATGATTCATTTAATCCTAGAATTCATTTAAATCATTAAAACCATCTATATAATAAATGCAAATGTCCGTGTGTCCCTGTGTCATACGTTTTCAACTTAAAAGAACACAACTCTCTAACTTTCAATAGCTCATTTCATATGAAAAAAATTACTGTTCTCAAATTATTGTGTTTCAAAATTTGTCAACTTTACTCCTGGAGGCTGTAGCCCAACATATACCATTTTGGAATCAGGTCAAATCCATCAGCAAATTAAAAACATTCCAGACTGGATCTGAATTCGCAATCCTGAAATTTTGCATTCCCAAGTTTTCATTACTGCAATTGTTTTTGATGATTTCTTTACATGATTTTTTGCGATAAATTTGTTGTATGATAACAATTTTTATAACTTGGAAATAAATTTGGGAATAATGGACATTAATTGCAAAATCCAGCAAAAGTCACCCATGAAATAAAAATAATTGTTTGTACAGAAAGTAAGGACCTATGTACATTAAACTGTCTTTAAATTAAGTGGCAGGAGAAGAATTATCGTTGAACGTTTAAAAGGTAAGCTTAAATATTAATGCAACACTTCAATACAGCAATCATTTTTGAGTTCTCCTGCAATTTATTATTGCCTATCACACCTTCTACTCCCTATCTATTGTGATGAAGGCCGTATCAAGAGCCCTCTGCAGGAGCTAACTTAAATACTACCCAAAAGGGCAGCTTTTAATGTTTTATTTTCATAATTTTTATTATAATAAATTTATTATAATTTTTATTTGTTCAAATAAATAAATAAATGTTTTGTAGGTAAAGAAGAGTGTGTGAATGATGAGGGTAAACAGTTCAAATATTTGAGGAATTGATATGTTTGTTACTGATATCTATGTATAATCAGTACAATACATTTTGTGCTCATATTTTGTTTTTCATTACTTTTGCATCCCTCCTGTATATCTTGCATGGAAATGTCCTGAAAAGGTCTCAGGGTGGAGTTCTACAATAGGTCCTGAGAAATGAACACTTTTATCTCCAAATTTCTATAGATTAAGCACTCTAGATCACTAATTATACTGAAAGAGATAACTTTTGCATGGTTTATTAAATTGATGGAGTTTCCATGGGTTCTATTCTGGGACCAACATCTAGTAACTTCTACATAGCTAACCTTGAAAATAAGATATTTAATACCACTAAAAACCCTCCAGCAAACCTAAGATATGTAAATTATATTCTCATCTTAGTTAAAAACATAGATGAAATACATAAACTACAAAAAACTTCATTCTTAAGTTCACAAATGAACTTAACCATAACAATAAAATTCCTTTTCTTGATGTATTGATAGACACCAATAATAATACATTTACTACCCATATAAAAAACTAACTAGCATAAATATGTAGACTCTCAACTATAAAAGTGAATGTCCTAACTATTACAAAACAGCAATTATGCAAAATTTCATAAACCGTGCAAAAGTTAACCCTTCCACAAAAAAAATTTCTACGCTGAATCAAAAAAATTAAACTAATTAAAAATTAATAATGACTTTCTTAATTATATTGTTGATGAATAAATTAGACAATATATTAGAAATATTAACATAAATCAAAAAGAACATAACACTTCCTCAAATAACCCTAAACATATCAACCTACTATACTGCAATAAAATACACTCTAACTATAAACAAGGTGAAAAAGTCCTAAAAAACTCATAAGTACTAATATATCCCCCACTGATCACAGTAAAAATTAAAACTAATTATATACTATACTAAATTGAATACAACCAACTTAATCATCTGCAAAAACTCTTCTCCATTAACTAATTTTTTGCAAAAGACCAACTTTGAATATTGATTTAAATATCCTTTAGGAAATTGTATTGCTGACAAAAATGTAAATATATATGTTGGCTTCACAATGACAACATTATCAAGGAGATTTATATGTTGGATTCAAGCTCTATTGCACAAAATTTAAAAGGACATTCCTGTCCACATTCACGATTTAGAGAGATATTAATTGATGGTATAAGTATACTTCACCCTGAAAATAAAAAATGGTATTTATCTGTTACCTCCCCACAAATTTGGGTGTGGCAAAAACAATCAATGTTTTTACAATAAAATTTTTGAGCCCATAGGCTTGGGCAAAAATTCCCCAGAGACATTGTATACACAGGGTCAGGTAGATGTCTACCTCCCTAGATGGAACTCTGCCCTTGGCAACAGACAAAAAGAAAATAAAAAATAAAAAACAAAAACTTCAAGTTCTTGAAGCCCTCTATATAAGAAAATTACAACCAACACTAAATAAGATTAATTATGAGTATAGCAACAATGTTTTAAAATGTCTATAACAGCAAGGTTTAAAAATACCTAGATTGTAATTTTTTTAAAAATTACAATTATAATGGCAATGTTTTAAAATACTTAAAAAAATATACATGATATAAATTAAGTTACCTCTTTTAAATAACATTAATTTTTTTAATTAAGAGAGTGCGTTTCATGCACATTTACAAAAAAAAAAATCATAACTATCAATTACATTCATTTTTTTTCTTATTAATTCACCCCTGAAGATGATCTCGGATGAGATTGAAAGTACTTGGAAAAATAAAGGTAAGGAAAAAACTACAGCGCCTTCTTTAATGAGTTTAATAACAACATTAAGAAATTGATCCATTAATTTGAGAGGATTAAAATAAAATAGACACAATATGTTTAGATAATTCACCAAACATACTTGAATGAAGATATGCTGCCTATATATATATATATATATATATATAAAGGTAGTAAATCCATTAGTATATAATCCAAGTGGATCCTAATATAAAATATTAAAACTGATACACAAAAAGACCACAATGTATTTATTATTAGAGAGTAAATAATTAATACACAATAAAATCTAAAACCACTTCATATGACATATATATATATATATATATATATAGGAGAGAGAGAGAAAATAAAATAATAAGATTTGGAAAAACAAAATGTTTTTATATATTTATATATAATATTTATAATACATGTAAATTTACAGAGAATTATTAAAATTGTTTTACTTAAATATATATATATATATATATATATATATTGCACATTGAGTGTTGGTGTTAATAAAATAGTGCTCCTTGATATGAAATAACAGAGCCATAAATTATATATTAATAATAGATATATATTTTTTTTTCATTGGTAGTAATGGCTATTGTGCTTGTCTCACAGCCTGTTGTTAGTGAATTTGTTCTCATCAAACAAAATTTTTACACAAAAATTAGAAAAAAAAAAAAATAAAAACCTATAATTTAGTCTTGTGCACTGCAAATAATTCAATGTCCACATACGCTGAGGCTTTAGAGTTATCTCCCCTGCCATACTTAGTTACTTTCTCAAGCTTGGGTATTTTACTTTATTCTTGTATCGATAAGACAGGTTGTTATTTTAATTAATTGATTTATTCTTTACAGCTTATCAACCTTTTGTTTGTTATTTAAAACCAAAACATATTTTTTGAATTATAACAATAATTATTTTTGTTTGTGAGTGAATATTTTATTAACATTTTTGGAGAAGATAACAATGAATTGCCCAGATACTGTAACTAAACCCATAATTCAGGAAGAGAAGAAGAGATAGATTCATATCTTTCCCAATTTGTGTGAAAGTAAATGCAACAGAGTAAGCAGGAATATGAACTTATCTTATTGATTCCTTTTACTGTACCAATAACTGTTATGCATCACATACATGTCAAATTAACATTAGATAATTTCCCCAGGTATATATCCTGATTATATTTCTGTGTTTCAATATACAGGAGTTTATAAAGTTTGTTAAATTTTTAAATATTTCTGGACCTATAGATGATATAATTTAACTGTAAAAAATATTTATGAGCTTGATGTAACTATTTTTTTCCTTTTTGTAAGTAATGGAATTGTGGGCAACATTAATTGATGATAACACTGGTCAACACGATTTTTGGCGCCAAGAAACAAAACACATTCTTTAGCTAATTTGATGGTGCTGATTCTGAAAATGACCTTAGTTTTTCATGGTTAGCTACTGTTTTTGCTGTATTGAAATTTCTCACTTTTGGAAAAAAGATCAATTTACAATTTTGGTTGGTCATAAAATTTAGTTAATAAAGGTCATAGGAACCAATCAGTTTTCAGTTAAGCTGAGCAATTTATATCAGCCACCTGAAATAAACTAATTTTGAAGAAAAAAGTGTTTTTGAGTCAAAAATTTAAAAATAGATGTACCAAATTTTTCCAATTTATTGCCAAAATTCACATTAACTGATAAACTTTATCAGTAATACACTTCAGACAACCTGATAATTAAGGTGACATAAAAAAAATGAAACCCTAAAATCTTCTGTTTGATATTCATAAATTTATCCCATCATTTTTATCCCATTACTATGAAAGGAAACCAAGCACATTGAGAGTATTTTGTTTTCACAGTTGAAAAGAAACTCCAACTAAAGACATCCCAATTGAATGCACCTACTTCATTGTACATGATACTACTGATTTCTGCTGTTAGTTTATTAAATGATTTGCTAAAAATATTTTTTGGTCTTGGTATATTCAATCATGTTATTTTTAAAGACTTAGGGTCTGATTGTTATTGCAAAAATAGTATTTCTCAATAAGCCAGCCAATATTTGTTGGGTTAAATATGAATTGAGAGGTTTCTAAGATTTTATTTTGAGAATATCATATATACAAAAACAAATGAAAAAAATGATTTTTTTTCCAAAAATGAATCATTTCTGTACAGTAAAAATGGTAGCTAAGCAAGAAAAAGCAAGGTCTTTTTCAGATTCAGTGCCCTCAAATTAGCTAAAAAAGATGTTTGGTGTCTCGACACCATTTCAAATTTTTTTTTTTGTTGACCTGTGTAATCAGCTTTATGTTATTTTTTGAAAATTCAAGAATTGTATTTGTTATACTGGAACACACCTATTCTATCGTTAATAGACTCTCCCACCTATAATAAGTAGGAGGAGTAGTCGCGAGTCACTCAGTGAGTTGGTCAGTCAGTCGATATCGGACACTAAGAGTATCAGCAACCACCACTAGATTTCTCTGCGTCATTCCTAACGTTTTGTATGTCGAACCTTTTTAGGACCGACTTAGTGAAATACAAGCCACCCACTGTGAAACCACTCGACAACACTTGGCGACCAGGATTTGAACTCATACAGAAGAAAAAAATTTTTGTTATAGATATACAAAACTTGGCATTTAACGTACGGATTCATATGGAGGAAGAAAAATTTTCGTTCACCATACAACACTTGACCACAAGGATTTGAACTCATACAGTAGAAGAAAAAAAAAAAATTTACCCGCCATAACAAACTTGGCAATGAGGAATTCGTTCTCATACGGAGGAAGAAAAACTTTTCGTACTTTACAATAGTATTACACTTTGAATATGTAATGGACATGTTGAAAATTAACAATCCCAACAGGAAATCTAAAAAATTCTTTTTCTTATTATTTTTACATCTTAATTCTATTGTGTATAGTTACAAAACTGTAAGTATTTAAAATTGCACATGAAAATTTCTGCCTTTTGTTCTCCTAAAAGCTGTTATTGAATTTTACATGTGAATATCACAATCTCTTCCACTCTCTGAATCCCTGCTGCCAGCTGGCAACCTTTGCACATAAATTCTAAGTTCCTTCTCTTTTTGTCCACTGACCCATGTTCTTATATACTCTTGAAAGAGGCTCATAAGAACCCCAACTTTAAATTTAGATAGGTGACCTCAAGGTGGTGTAATGGTTAGCAAGTTATTTGTGACTGAATAGTGAGTTTAATCCTCAATGGGTGCCCCATACTTTCGGCCTTGTGCCACATCTAAGCTACACTTAGAAAATCACTAGATAGGTGATAGCCACCCCTTTTGATTAGATGAAATAAATAAAAAGAGTATATGTTTTTCTTAAATTTAAAAAATGAATCATCAACAGTTTGCCATGAACATCATTTCTGGTGGTTCTTTTTAGAGTCAATTCTAAATAAAACAAATTTTACAGACAAATGTGACAATTTTTCATAAACTGTCTCTGACTTTCTTTTAATACATTTCTCCCAAAAGTAAGTGTATATCACAAACTAGCAGTAGAGCCCGGGATGTAACAGTAAAAGATAGATCAAGTATCGACCATCATAAAGACTGAAAAATAAAATTGACAAAGATTATTGTTTAAGGTTGACGGACACGCATGTCTTAATTTTTTTTTTTTTTACGAATTGGTCAAACCCAAACTCAACAAAAACATTGTTTTTCAATCGTTATGAGTCTACCGATTGAATAGAATTTTATTATAAACAATTGTCTTGTAAATGGAATTTTTAAAGCATTCCGAATGTAAAAATAAAGAAAAAAGTGTGCAAGATGATAAGAAACACTACCTGCCAACAAAAAGTGAAGTTTTGTTGAATCGGTTGAAAAATGTAGGATATCCGATCCCATATATAAAGGAACACACGCAAACAAACAACCTGGGTTTAATAATAAGTATAACTCGATATGAGTTGTCCCCCTTCCATTCTAGTGACAGAATCGTGTTTTATCGTGTTTTCAAATTGATTTTGTGCAAAAACAATTGTGTTTTTCCAATTTTTGGTGCTGTCAGAACCACCGCAAGGTAATTTTACGTAGTCCTGTGAAGTTTTGTTGAAATCGGTTGAAAAATGTAGGAAATCCGATCCAATATATAAATGTACTCACACACACACACACACACACACACACAATCTGCGTTTTATAATAAGTAAGATCTAGACTATTGCAATACTTATTTACTTATTTTATTTACATATTTTTATTAATTATTTTTAATTATTTTATATTAATAACTAATAAAAAGAATTTATTCATCAAAAAATTTAAACTCTACAAATTTAATTTTACAGCCAATCAGCTTTCACTTTGACTACCTTTTCCTCCAACCCAACCAGTATAAACATGTATTATGACATATGAAGTCTTGAACTTTTTCTTAGAGACCAGTAGTATTATATAGTTGGCAAAATAGCAGGCCTGCTGTCACCTAACCATCATGCATCATGCCTTTTCTTCTTCTTCCTCTAAGTGGATTTTACTCTTGATGTTTCCTCTTAGTCTTCACAAGAATTATCTTTTATTCTTCAATAAACTATTTTTGATGATAGAAAGCTTACAAGATTTAGAATATTTGAACTCTCTACAACATGCAGCCCATGTCCAATTCCACACAATGTCCAAAACACATGCATATAATGTCCCATTGCACACAATGTCCAAAATACATGCATACAATGTCCAAAATACATGCATACAATGTCCAATTCCACATAATGTCTAAAATACATGCATACAATGTCCAATTCTACACAATGTACAAAATACATGCATACATTGTCCAATTCTACACAATGTACAAAATACATGCATACATTGTCCAATTCTACACAATGTACAAAATACATGCATACAATGTCCAATTCCACACAATGTTTAAGATACATGCATACAATGTCCAATTCTACACAATGTACAAAATACATGCATACAATGTTCAGTTCTACACCATGCACAAAATATATGCATACAATGTCCAATTCCACACAATGTCTAAAATACATGCATACAATGTCCAAAAAAAGTCTGACAGTATGTCTGTCCTTGAACACTGTCCTCTATTCTTAATTCTCTCTTAAACTTTTCTGTATGAATTTCTGGGATTAGAATTATCATTATTTATATGTGAACTGTTTTCCTCATCATTGTTGTTATTATCACAACATTTCAACCATTATACCCTCTGGTCTTCATCAGGCATATGATGATTTGAGTAACCATCAGGGAATTTCAAACTGGACCCTTTTTTAATGTAGGGGGGGGGGTTAGATGTTTCTCATTCTGTTCACTATGTCAAGGGATATCTTGTCTATTTCTCCTTTAGTATTGCACAGACAAGGTGAAAAATAACTGAGCAGTACTTAATGAGATAACCCTAAACATGGGCAGCAAAACAAGAAACAATGTTCCACTATTGATTAAATAAAGAGTTCAGTTTGAAATTCTTTGTCTCGTGCTTTTGATTGTCTTTTATATAGATATTTTTACAATGTAATAATCTAAATTTTCTATTGGCACCTTGTCAAAACAATTATTTTCATGCCTGCCTCTAAATGCCTTAAATAGAAAAATACTCTCTCTTTGTTGTTGATAAAATAACTTGTGAATATTTTCAACTCGTCCAAAGGTGATGACATTGTCACCCGTTCCTGCTTACTCTACTCTCGGCAATAAAATGTTTTGTCAAAATGTTCTGTCTGGTAAAATCGATCTATTTGTTTATATGAGGGTGGCTTGAAAAGTTCATAGGCTGACTATAATTGAGTGATGCTAGTACTGTGAAATCTTGCATGCATTAATTTCAACTTTTCTTGTTAATAACTGTGTTACTTCTTTCCAGGTAAACTGATGTCTGATTGTTTATAGAAGACTATTCATCTTATTGGTTATAAAATTCATCTGCTGTTGATAACTTTTTTGACCAATAGGATGACCATTCTTCTTTGGACAATTAGATGTCAGTTTATCTGTAAGGAAACAACACAGTTATAAATAAGAAAAGTTGAAATTAATGCATGCAAGATTTCACAGCTCTAGCATCATCATTCCACCCTCACAGATCTGTTAAGCCATTATTTTTTTTAAAGATCCTCTTCATTAAAGTATAGCGAAGGAAGCCCAAAGTTAATATTTATGTGCAGTTGTGTTTTGACCCTTAACAAAATTTGGTAGAAAATTTCAACAATCTCAAAATAAATTAGTTCAATGTTTATCTTCATTTACAGAACATCAGTATGGAAACAAATTATCCTTTTAAATTACTTTCTCAGAATAACAATAAAGGCAAAATTCGTACAAGATAATAAAACAAAGTAAGATTGTACCAGCATTAGGTTATTAGTTCATTAGAGGAGACATCACTTTGTAGTGGTGTCGACTCATTTGTTGAAGGGCAAAAATTTTCTGGTACTGGAAGGAAATATATATTTATGTGATAGGTTGTAGTGAAGATATTATTATGCACACATGAGGTATAAAAATGGTTTGCCATCTATAAACACATGTCAAACAAACTTTATTATATCACTAACTTTTATAAAATCCATACTTAAAGAATAAGATCTGTCAACCACAACTGGTATATCTAATTCGTTCACTCTCACACAAAACATCCCCCAATTAACATACAGACATAGATGAAAATGCCTACTAGATACTCAAACCTACACACGCGTACAAACGCATCAACAGAATCACGCATAGACAAACTAGGATTATGATACACAAACACACATGAATTATACACAAAATTGCTGCTTGACAGGACAGATATACGAGAGCTTTACTTAATCAATGAAAAACAAACAACGCAAAAATAAAAATAATCATAAATTCCCTCCCCTATTCTTGGTCTATCATCCATTTTTACTTTTAATGATAAAAAAAAAAAACGATTTCTTTCTTGATGGTCATTTCTTCTCAACAGGAAGTTGTACTTAAGGGAGGCAAATTTGAATTGCTTCGTGTTAAAATAAATAATAAAACCTGAGATAGTCTAAAAAAAAAAGAGAAATTTGCGAAGCGTTGCTATATAGCACAAGGCCGCAAGAATAGAACTCACTACTCAGTTGTAAAAGTGATTTCGAGGAATACTTGCTAAGCTAGGCATTTTTTACACCACCACATCGAAGTGACCACTGAGCTACTCAAATAACATGCGACAATAGTTTGTTTGATGTGTCAAAAAACCAAAAAAAAAACAAAACAAAACAAAAAGTTTCATCATGTCATTTAAAAACGCAGTCAAGTACATTAGGATCAAATATCGATTTGAATTCTCAGAATGATAAGAACATTTCCTATATTTGCAATTTGTGCCTTATCATAAATGAAAAATATAATGCTCTATTTTTTAATAATAGTGAGCATTCCATTTTTTAGTCTATATACACATGTATGTAACAATTACTATGTACTTCTTGTGTCTGCGTCACACTTTCTACATCATAAATTCATAATTAACAGAAAAAAATCTAACGGTAAATTAATGTTATTGTCATTTTTGAATATGAATTTTTTCAGGAACTAAATGAAATACCGCAAAAATTTTTTTCATATTTTATAATGGGATATTTCCGTAATTTTCTTTTACAATCATTATTATTAACAAAAAAACATGATGATTATAAATTACACTTTTTTTTAAAAATTAAATAATTTATGTAAAAAGACATTAAAAGCGAAAAAGGCTACTACTAAAAGGGAGATAACAGAATTTTGTCTGTGAAAGCAATAAGTGAATT